>OU015755.1:93911707-93959640 GCA_907169655.1 Acomys percivali | reverse complement strand
ACACACACACACACACACACACACACACACACACACACACACGTATGTAGGTTTTAATTAGCCCACCAGCTCTGATGGATTTTGTCTTCTCTGCCTGGAGCGCTTGTGTTGACAAGAGAGCTAAAGCTACATCTGAATCCAATGAACAGGATTGCTGTGATTGATTGGAGATGCCTGCCATGACTTCGGCATCGAGGGTGAAAGCCTAAAGGCCACATAGTTTCCCCGCCTGCCTGACATGATCCAGTGTAATTGATCATTGCATCCTGATGTCTCATTGTATTATCCCAGATTTTTACTGCAGTAAAACAAATTACCTTATGCTCAAGTCTTGTTGGAGATTAAAAAAAAAAAAAAAGTACACTAGTGTCTTTCTTTTTCATTAGTTTGCGAGGTGGCTGAGACTGGCCCATCTGTAATTAAAATGTGTGTGTAAACCTCCTTTTATGCTCTCCGCTGCCTCTCAGCTTATGTCTTTGCTGATCTTCTGGTCTAGCTGAACATCCTTTTGCTGCCTATTAAGGCTGTCAGTTTCTTTCCCCTGACTTAGAAGATCCCCCTCCTGTAGCCGACAGAAGCCGACATTATCTCTTGTCACACCTTCAAATGCAGCCTACCACTAAGGTCAACTTTAACCGTAAGTTCCGCAAGGTGAGGGTCCGTGTCTTCTTCAGCTCTGAATCCCACACGGGGCGTTACCGCTGCACCGCAATCTAGGTGCTGGTAGACAGGAAGCCGGTGATAGTCAGGGGAACCAGCCCATGCCCTCTTGATGCTATCCTCCCGCAAGGAAACAAGAAACAACTAACCAAAGGCTTTCAGCTCATGAGGGTGGGAGAAGGCGGGGTCTGGGATGCCACCGTGAGGACGTGGGACATAAGCAGAGATAAGTAAGCGGCTGCAGAGAGGACTGGGAGGTACCCCGGAAGTGCAGCATAGAATTCCAGGGGTGGGAGGGGGCGGGGACTTCACATTGGGAAGTATTTGTTTCCAGCCATAATGACAAAGCAGCTTTGAAGTGGATAAGGGTATTTTATGTGTGATGGTGATCTTTACTTTAAAGCAGCAACCCAGAGAACCCTGAGGTGGGGGGATGAAGGGGTCGAGGGTCGGGGAATAGGGGTTGGGGGAGAAGAAAACAGATCAAGCCCTGGGAAGGAACTAGTCATCGTCAGAGAGCTATTGCATGCCAGTCATCATATCTGGCTCCTGTCGTGAGCCACCTAACCTACTTAACCCTACTTAACCCTGCCAAGCAGACACCATTAATTTTGTTTTACAGAGTTACAAGAATAAAAGAATTTTCTCAAATTTGCACGAGTCATAGTGGCTTCCAGGCCCATGTATGTTCCCATGTGGACATTATAGCTCACTGTATTATGTGATTTCTATTTTCACCCTGAGTTTACTATATTGTGGGTTCCCTACTTTTTCTTTTCTTATATGTGTGCTAGATATCCCCCTAAGTGACACATTTTATATGAATCAGTGATTTTCATGTATTTTTTTTGTATCAATAAAGCATACAGACAACTACTAGGATATTATGGGGATAACTTTAAATAGCTGGGGAAAATAAATAGGTTTTGGATTTCCATAATAAAAAAAGAATGAAAAGAAAAAGAAAAGAAAAGAAAAAGCTAGTATGAAACAACAGGGTATAGGGTATAAATGCACCCAGACAAGGAGACATTGAGTTTATTCAGATCTCCTTAGGTCACCATCCTTAGTACAAAATTAAAATTTTAGAATCTAGGGCAATGTACTTGGTTTCCATTAATATCTATTAAGAAAGGCATGCTATGAAAGGAAATTTATTTGAATTTGGAACTAAGCCTGGTAAAGATGTTGCCTTGGGTCGATACTCGGGAAATTAGCTGGATGGTACCCAGTTTGGGAAATTAATGAAGAAAGCTACTTTTTTGATAAAGTGTGCTATGAGTTTAGAATAAATGTCAGGGTTAGTTTTTAGATAAAAGTGTAAGAAAAAGGCTGGGGTGGCTTAAGAAGCAAAGTGCTTGCTGCTCATGCTGGAGGGTCTGAGCTGAGCCTCAGCACCCATGTAAGCAGCCAGCGTGGTGCTCTGTCCTTCGAATCCCAGTGCTGGGGAGGCCGAGGCGGGAAGATCCCTGTGCCACACTGGCCATCCATCTTACTCTACCAAAGAAGCTCTCGGTCCCAGTGAAAGACTCTATCCCCCAAAGCAAAGTGGATAGCTCCTGAGGAAAGACACTAAGGGTGACCTCTGGTCTCCACATGTATGAACACACACATACACACACACACACACACACACACACACACACACACACACACACACAAAACTGTGAAAGCAAAGTGCTTTGAATTTTAAATGTGGATGAGGATAGTCATAAATATGATGTGGTCAAAACCAAAAGTGTAATAATTTTATGAGTCTTATGGGACTACTGTAAGAAATTCTCACAAGTGATGTGCCTTCTGATGATAGGAATTTATTCCCCTGGTATTCTGGAGGCCAGAAGTCCAATATCAAAGCTACAGGCAGGTCTGTAGGAAAGAAAATGTCATATTTCTGGTGCCGTACCTTGTTGACTTGTGGCCATCTCACTCCAGTCTTTGTGACCATCTTCACAGGACACTCTCTTTGAGCCTGTCTTCTCTTCTGCCTGTTTCTTATAAGGATACGTGTCATTGGATTTATCTTGTACAACCGAGGGCTGTCAGTGAAATCCCTTTATCCGGGCAGACATGGTGGAAAAGGACCTATTGTGGCTGTTTAAAAACCAAATGTTTTGAAAGCAAGGGAACACGTTCCTTTCTCAGACTTCTGGAGTGAGGTGAGCGTTAGAAGTTTCTTTGATATCTCTCAAAGAGTGGCTGTGTTGTAAGCCATTCCTCTTCCAAATCACTGTGCATTTTCACTCATGTAGAGAGGTCTATCCTAGGCCTGCCAAAAGCAACTTTCATAAGCATAAGAAAGATTTTGTGATATGCTCTCCAAGAGAGACATTAAGTGCAGATAGCTCATATACCTGGGATCTGGACTTTTAAAATAATCATTTAGTTCTTGTTGCTTATGGACATTTTGTTGACTGGTGGGAAAGAAGCCTATTGCAGCCTTTAAAAATCCAAATAGTTCTTGGGACTGGAGAGTTGGCTCAGTGATTAAGAGCACTGGCCACTCTTCCAGGGCACCTGTGTTTGTTGAAACTCTCACCTTCTGGGTAATGATCATTGAATGCAATGGTTATTTGAGGTGTCTTGCATGACTCTGGGGACATGACCTGACTTGGGCCCTAAGGGAATGAAGAGTTGACAGTAACACAGGAATGGAAAAGCGGGGATCACGTGGGCTCCGCTCTCTAATGGAGGGGCAGCACTTCAGGAGCTCAGTGTGTTTATTTTATGGAGCTGAACAAGGAGGCAGCATTAGCTAATCTTGGTATGAGCAGTCTTCACACTGTAAGCGCCTTGAGGGAGAAATCTATGGTGGACGTTTCCTGCATGCACTATCAGCATTCACATACAGACCCAGGGAAGGCTTCGCCATTCCTTTAAGCCTCACTTGGGGAAGGCTTTGTGGGTAAGGCCTTGGGGTGATTGACATGGCTGAGCTCATGGTAAACATTATGTGTTCATTCAGGACTTTCCTTGCTCCCCTGCTCACACTACTATAGTGTACAGCATTGGATCCAAACCTTGAGCCTTGTAAGACTCTACAGAGCAGGGGAATTAATTTTTTATTCATTGTGCTGGCTGGTTTTGTGTGTCAATTTGACACAAGCTAGAGTCATCAAAGAGAAAAAAGCCTCAGTTGAGGAAATGCCTCCATGAGATCCAGCTGTAAGACATCTTCTCAGTTAGTGATAAATGGGGGAGGGTCCTGCCCACTGTGGGTGGAGTCATCCTGGGCTGGTGGTCCTGGGTTTTATAAGAAAGTAGGCTTTGAGATTCCATCTTACACTCATCAGAATGGCTAAGATCAAAAATTCAAGTGACATCACATGCTGGCGAGGATGTGGAGAAAGAGGAACACTCCTACATTCCAAAGTACAACCACTTTGGAAATCTATCTGGTGCTATCTCAGAAAACTGGGAATAGGGCTTCCTCAAGACCCAGCTATTCCACTCCTTGGAATATACTCAGAAGAAGCTCCAGTACATAACAGGAACATATGCTCAACCATGTTCATAATGGCCTTATTCATAATAGCCAGAACCTGGAAACAGCCTAAGTGTCCCTCAGTGGAAGAATGGATAAAGAAATTGTGGTACATTTACACTATAGAATACTACTCAGCTATTAAAAAAGGAATTTCTTAAATTTGTGGACAAATGGATTGAACTAGAAATGATCATAAATGAGTGAATTAACCCAGTAGAAGAAAGACTCAAAAGGTATATACTCACTTATATCTGGACACCAGCCCAAGGGGCATGTCCCATGAAAGTCTTCACTTATCAGGAAAGGGGGACAGAGGGGAGGACATCCTATTGGGACTTTAGGTGAGAGAAGCATGGGAGAATGGGGAAATAGAAGGATTCAGAGGATCCTAGAAACCTACAAGAAGAACATTATGACAGGCGGATTTGGGCCAGGGGTCCTGCTCAAACTATGGCAACCAGCCAAGGACTATATGTGCAGTAAACATCGAACCCCGACCCATATCTAGCCAATGGACAGGACATTCTCTACAGTTGAGTAGAGAGTGGCGTCTGACTTTCACACGAACTCTGGTGCCCCATATTTGACCATGTCCCCTTGATGCGGAGACCTAATGGCACTCAGAGGAAGAAAAGCAAGCTACCAAGAAGAGACTTGATACCCTATGAGTGTATACAGGGGGAGGAGGTCCCCCTCAGTCACAGTCATAGGGGAGGGCAGTAGGGGGAAAGTGGGAGGGAGGGAAGAATGAGAGGATAACAATTGAGATGTAATATAAATGAATTAATAAAAAGGAAAAAACAAAACAAAACAGAACAAAAACAAACAAACAAAAAAAAAGAAAGAAAGAAAGAAAGAAAGAAAGAAAGAAAAAAGAAAGCAGGCTGAGCAGGCCATGAGGAGCAAGCCACTGAGCAGTACACCTCCATGGCTTTCTACATTGGCTCCTGTCTCCAGGTTCCTGCCCTGTTTGATTTCCTGTCCTGATTTTCTTCAATAATGATCAGCAATGTGGGAATGTGATCTGAATAAACCCTTTCCTCCCCAGCTTGTAGTTTGGTCATGGTATCTGGTCACATCAATAGAAACCATAGGACATCCACCTTGGTGGTAGGAGGTGCTGCTGACTCGACACTGGCCTGTGAAGCATCACTTTATTAAAGGCAATACTTGTGAGGTAATTGTAGATTTGTAATTGAAAACATGGGGCTGCTTTGCTAGAACAGTCTTGTCATTTCCTAACCAATATTTTTTAATTACTTCAGGGTCTCTAAGCAAAATGGGTGAGAGGCTAAAAGAATGGAAAACTTTCTGATAGAATGACAGTGAGGTCACCATGGCATCTGGCAGCTAGACACGTGCTAGCTCTGGTAAGTCTTCTGATAACTAAAGTGCTGGCCAGTTGTTCATGATGGGCGGCTTCATGGCAGTTTATTTGTGATTAACAGTGATTAACAGTGGCCTGGTCATCCTGAAGCTTTGCTGGATAGTCTCCTTACAGACTCTGTCCTATTGTCCAACTCACACTTTAGGTGGTGAGAAAAGGAGCTAATGGAACAGGAAGGGTTCGATTGACAGGGGATGAGAAGGTGGAGGTGGAGGTGGAGGAGGAGGAGGTTTGAGAATGAATAACTAAGACTAAAGACCTTTGAAAATGCCATATGGAAACTCATTACTGCAGAAGCCTTCTACAATATATATACATATATATGCATAAAAGGAGTTTAAATATAGTTACCCTATTGTGAGAGGCCATTGCCTTCCCTAGACACCATAGGCCACCCAGGAGAAAACCCTCAATGCTAGGAATGTGTTGCCATAGACACTCTGAAACATATGTTATTGCTATCTCATTTACCCTCCAGAGCATGGTGACGTGAGCTGATTGTTGAAGACACTACGTAGATACTTGTGTAATAGGTCATATAGAAATCAAGCAGATACGACCTGGAAACGTCATCCCTACTGGCTAGCTTTCATAGTGATGTAAGGTTCTATTTATTCGTCCATGGGAGGAAAGTCATCAATAATCTTCCTCAGCTATAAACCCTGGGAGCTACAATAACAACTGGCTAGATATGCCCACTAGTAAGATGCCGACACAACATTATGTGAATAATCAACTACTGATTGGATGTAAGTCCCACTCTACTAGGTGGAACTCATGTCTGGTTCTGCTAACAAGGCCAGGAACCTGTGATTGGCTAGGTCATGGCCCTAAGTGGAGCAGCGGACAAAGGCAGAGTCAGGAGTCGGACTTCAGTGGGAATGCCTCGCAAGGGTCTCTCTTAAACTGATTTGTATTTTAAGGAGGTGAATGCTCATTGGCTGAGTGTTGATTTGTTTTAAGCAGGAAGAGGTCTTGGGTTTTATCAAATGTTAGAACTCTTCTATAAAAAACTGCATTAGTAGCTTTAAAACATTAACCTTTTCCTACTTCTGAGTATATCCAGGTGCATCCTCTGTAGCAATATGTAAATGACAGGTTTCCTTAAAGACAGGACACGAAAGCCAGCCAATCACCACTGAACTGTTATTGAGTGTGCAGCAGGGTACCTGTGACTCATTACATTTTAGTGTGTGTGTGTGTGTGTGTGTGTGTGATTGCACACCCATGTGTGTGAGTGTATGTGTATGCACATTGCATGCCTCTGCATGTGTGCAGAGGTCAGAGGATGGTTCATAGGAGTTGGAAGTCCGTTCTCTCCCTCCTCTGTGTGGGTCCCGGGGATTGAACACACACCCTTAGGCCTGGTGGGAAGCACCTTTACTCCCTGAGCCATCTCACCTCTTCTGACACTCATGGGCTGTGTGAGGAACTAGGAACTCACACCTGTTTCTGCGGGTGAAATCTTCAACGGCTTCCATTGAGAGAAACCAGAAATTGTAGCACACTGACAAAAAAAAAAAATTCTGTTTTTATCAGTTCATTCTGATGTCATCTTCTCAAACTTTCGATGTGTTGCACATACCAGGTTACATCTGCACAATTAGCAACACCAACGTCCAGAAGACAGACCAAATACCCGCCAGTATGGTGCGGGCTACACTAGTCATAAGAATCATGGCAATGTTTTCTGTTTGCACATATAATTGCCAAGAAGCATCAGGAACCCAAAATTATAGCAGCCTATGCTGCGAATTAAACAGGACAGGAGGATGTGCATGCATTTGTTTCCCCCTCCCAGTGGTTTCTCAAATCCAGCTTATTCTGGGCACACTCCTTGCTTCCCCACAGGTGCAAATCATGGGCATGCTTTACGGGGGTCCCAGAGTAGCCTCTGACGGGGTTGCTATGTCTGCATCACTGCTCCTCATCTAACTGTGGTCAACATGGCAGTGAGGGTGCTCTTCCTAAAAAGCCCTTCCACCTCTCTCCTGTCCTCCAATGTCATCCTATGTCTGCATTAGCCAGCACCCTCATGCTAGCTCAGAAGATGTCGCCTCCCACTGCTACCCTGTCACACCGAACCTTCAGGGCACCTCTCACGTGCACCAGGCAAGCTGTTTCTTGTTAGTTTCTTCTTTAGTTCTTTTTAATGAAACCTGTTGTTTTCTTTCTGGATAGCTCATTTCTGGACACTCATATTCAGTTTGTTAGTGTTATACTTCAGATCACATCTAATGGTCCTCACTTACAAGTCCAAATATCAATATTTCTTATCCTTCAACATCAGTATGTTGACCTCAAGTATCTGTATTTCACATCCTTTTATGAAATTTGCCACCATCTATGTTTCTTATATTTTCTCTTTTTAACATTTCCATTTGCATAACTAGAGGGAAAACCCTGAAAGAGATTCTGAGGTTTATTAAGGATCTTTAGTGCCCAGCATACAGCCGACCCCCAAAAACAGATTTTAGAATCGATAGGTGACTGAAGCTGTGAACATGAGTAAAACACTCGGCAAGATACCTCAGAAGCTCACAGCATGGGCACCTGTGAGAGGCAGGGGCATCTCTAGGAGGAGGGGGGGTTTCCCTGGACATCCTTGGCAGCCTGGTACAGAATGTGATTTCTTTACCAATTAACACACACATATATAAATTAACTCAAGGTTAGCAAATGTTCCTTTAATTGGCCATCCCTATTACTTATGCAACCTGCTAACTAGCTTATGGAATTGTCTGCGGTCCAATTCTGAATAATGCACATTGGTTCTAGCATTAATAAAGAGGAGGCTTAGGAGTCCATGAATACATTTCAGAGGCATGTGTATTTTTTGTGGACTATGTGTGCATAATTAGGCAATTTGTTTATTATGTCTTGGTTTTTCCTTATGCATGTGAAATGATTCTTAAGGTTATTCAATAATAATAGTTGAAAAAGGGCTTTTGTTTCTCACTTACCTTTGCCTGTGGTGCTCTGTCACATAAATGAAACATTTGTATGCAGCTTCTTATTTTTTTTTTCTGGAAATAGTTTTTTTCCTGGTACACTTTAAATAAAAGTGCAACTACCAAAAATAAGTGCAATTATCTGTCCTTTGCAGGTGTGGACACTTTCCCCATGAAGCTAACTCTGTAGGTCTCCTACTTGCTGTGGACCGTGCCAAATTCTTTTACAGCTACCTGTGTGCTCTGTTTAGACATTATTCTGGCGTCAATCTTGACCAGTCATATTTTCTTTAAAACATTTTACTTGAATTTTCAAGGAGTAGAACCAAGAGGCTTCATGTCGTTTTCTGTGTCTCTCTAGTTATTTCCCTTAGCTTCTGATTTTGTTAAGTGTGTTTTTTTTTTCTTAAAAAGATTAATTACATTTATTTTTTACTTTTCAGAAAGTCGGTTTTGAGATGGTTGAGATGGCTCAGTGAGTAAAGGGAATGGCTGCAAAACATGATGACCCAAGGGTTTCTTTTAATCCAAGCACTTGGGAGGTAGAGAGGCTGGTGGATCGCTGTGAGTTCAGGGTCAACCTGGTCTACATAGTGAGTTCCAGGACAACCACGTCTACACAGAACAACCCTGTCTCAAAACAAAACAAAACAAACAAAAAAACCCCAAAACACCCCCTCAAACCCCCAAAAATGAAACAAAACAAAAACCTTAATTTTGGATTTTCCCCCTCAGTTTAGTGTGATCATCTTTCCAACTTCATAGATGATTGTCTGGTTTGTCATCATTTCAATTGAAATGTATCAACTAGTGTGAAACATGTTCTGCATCACTTTAAACTATATCTCAAGGATCTAATATGTAGTGTTTTTATTATTGTGGGGCTTTCCAAGTCCTACAAATCAGGTAAGCTTGTCCAAAAAAAACAAAAAACAAAAAACAAAAAACAAACAAACAAACAAAACTGATTAGAGTTTTTCAGTTTCTAAATGGCAGAACGTTTTGCTTTATAGTTTGATACTCATTTCTGCCTAACTTCTGTTTGAAAAGAGTTGCTATTTCTAACGTATTGATAAATGGCCAATTTTGGAAGAATAGTGCTTTCACGTGAAACAAGTTCTGTTGTTTGTTTTTCTAATGGCAATGTCCTGTTAACTCCAACATTTTACACCAAGCTTCTCTATTCTTGTTGACTTTCTCTAACTTTTTCCTCCCACAGATTGAAACAGGTGACTTAAAACCTCCTCGCCTGTTCTGTATGCCTAGTGGTTTCCGCCTCACACTCACTGACATTGCTTTGGGGGATGCTCACCAGCCCTTCATCGCATCACTGATCATGAAATGCTCTTCTCACCTTCTTCTAGTGTTCTAGCAATCAATTCATTTTTGAAAAAAGTACTTTTATTTTTAAGATTCTAATTACATTATTTCCTCCATTCACTTTCCTCCATCCAAACCCTTCCAAATGCACTCCCTTGCTTTTTAAAAAAATTCATGGTCTCTTTTTTCATTGATTGCCATTATATACATATATGCACATACATACACAAATGCGTGCATGTATATATACGTATACACATATACATATATGCACACATATTCCTAAGTACAACCTGCTCAGTCCATATAATATTAGTTATATGTTTGTTTTCAAGGCTGACAATGTGGTATTGCATAACCCATTGGTGTTCTCTTTCTTCTTGCTCTTGGCATCCTTAGTTGTCTGTAGTTCTCTGTGTAGGGTTGAGGTCTTGTGGGCTTTCCCCTCCCATGTGCATTGTTATTGTCCTTGTTCAAATCATGTTTAGGCATTCACAGATTATCCATTTCTAAAAGACCATGTTCCTCCTTTTATTTCATTGTAATGTGTTAGTTCACGATAATCAACATTTCTGCATCATGGTTTTGTTACATTTATGTGTGGACTGTTTCTGATTTAAGGCAAATGCTTTATATTGAATCAATAAGTGAGTTTAGGTCATAGTTTATGTAGTAATGAGACTGGTTTGGGGCAGGCCAGCAAGATGGCTCAGCTGGTGAAAGGATTTGCCATCAAGGCTGATGACCTGAGTAAGTTTCATTCCTGGGACCCATGTGATGGAAGGAGAGGGCTGACGCCCACCAGTCCCCTGACCTCCCATATGCACGCCATGTCATAGGCACACACCTCACACTAAGCAAATAAGTTAATAAAATGTATTAAAAATTAAACCAGGTTTAATCTCATGGCGGTTTGAATGAGGAGTGTTCCTCGTGGGTTCGTGTGTTTAAACACTTGGTCCCAGTTGGTGGTGCTGCACAGGAAGGTTACGGAACCCTTAGGAGGTGGAGCCCTGATGGAGGAAGAACACCAGTCAGTGTGGGCTATGAGATTTTATGTTCTGGTCACTTCCTGCGCCCCTCTGCTTCTAGTCCGCACACCAGCCAGCTTCCTGTTCCTGTGGCCACACATTCCCTGCCTTTTGCCACATCTCTTCAGCCAAGACGGAGTACAGTCTTCTGGAACTGTAAGGTAAAATGAGCCCCTTTTTCCCTAAGTTGTTTTTTTGTCAGTCTACTTTAGCACGGTAACAGAAGAGCAACTGGTTGAGGACTTAATTATGTTATCAACTTTATCTTAAAACTCCATCATTATGCAGTTAATTTCTTCTATAGGAATATGGTTTTTCAATATTAAGTAGGAAGGCTCAATTGCATGTGGGTACTTTAAGAAGTATAATTTTTATAGTATCCTTATGCTTTATTTAAGACAGTTTCTCTCTCTCTTTTTTAATTCTATAAAGAATGGGCAGGTGTCTCGTCACTTGTATTTAATTTGACCATATTTTTTTTATATCATTTATTATTATTTATCTGATATGTATTTAAATCCCATATTTCGATTTGGAGATCTTCAAGTCTGTCTTTGACTCTCAGTAATTAAGGACTTGAACTCCTATACCTATGTTATTCAAAACTGACCTTGTATTCATGTTCATGCCAGGTGCTAAATACCTTAGGCACGTGAACAGTGTCTGTTAGACCCTAATTGTCTCTGTCTCAGGGATTCAGACTCTGCAGGATGGGTGAGGTGGGGGTGAGGTTTCTGTTTTGACACACCTGGACCCACCACAAATATGCAGATTGTACAATTGTGCTCAGATCAGTGAGCAGGGGCATGATATAGCACTTTAAAAAGTATTGCTGGGCCTTGAACCCAGAGACTTGGGCATGCTAGGCAGGCACTCTGCTACCCAAGTGCATCCCAGCCCGAGTCATGCCATTTTCATGGAGAGGCAGCGTTATGAAGCTACAGCAATCCAGCGGTCTCTGGTCTTCACTTCCCATTACAAAGGACATCATTGTACTTTATGAGGTGGGAGGAGAGTACTGGCGACGCCTAGGGTCTGTTGCTGGACTCAGCTACTTCCAAGCACAGTGGTAAGAGGTACCTAGAGCTTATGGCTGTGGCTTCTCTAGACTTCTTCTGCCCAAGGGCAGCAGGCAACAGGCTGTGACTTGATTCTCATTTTCAACTGTCTTAGTCTTTGCCCAACACGGGAGAGTGGGGTTTATTCCTCCCCTGACACAGCACTCCTGGCAGTATCAATGCCATGATGATTCACTGGAATCACATTCTTTTCTTTCACATACAAAAAAAGACATGAAGAGACCCTGAAGCCTTATTCTATTGATGATGCTCAGAATGACAGCAGAAACAGCAAGGCCTATTTATTAGCAATTAAGTACTATATAGTACTTTTGGGGAAAAACTATTCTCAGTAAAACATTATATCTATTTTGCATGTATCTCCAACCACAGCACTGGGAAGGGAGAGGCAGGAGGATTATGAGCTAAATGCCAGCCCATACTACATAGTAAAGTCATGTCTCAAAAGCAGACAAACAAAACGACAAGAACAAAAAAAAATCCTAAAGGAAATGTCTGTCCCATTTCCAAGCAAATAAACCCTACCAATCAACAAACAAAGCGAAATACCAGATTGATGATGGGCATAAAACTGTACCACATGTGGCACAAATGGTTACCCAAACCATCAGTAGGCTTCTGAACATGTAACTGAGGAACCACTGAGCCCTGAATGGCTGAGATTAAAACGTCCCCCCATACTGTGGCTTAGCAACCACTCAGCCCAGTAGAAACTGTGACTTTGCTATTGGGAAGAGAAAAAGGGCACAAGCTTTAGATTTTGGGTTGAGTGTTTCAAACCAAGTCACGTGTCTCTCTTACTCAATCACAGTTCTTACCTGTGGGTCAGTGCAAATGTCCCAAAATAACTGGCACAGAAAACATGCAAAGCAGGTTAGTCACATCACAATTCTCACACAGTAGTGAAAGGACTTAGCTGCCTGTTGCTTTTAGCTCAGTAACTGAGCAGCAGCACGGTGGGAACAGAGAGAAGGTTATTGGTGATCAAAGGTTATCTGGGGTACTTTAAAAGTTATGGGCTTAACTCTCAGAAGGACCAAATGGAAGGATGTAAAGCATGCTTATATGGATCAAACCACCCTGCTGGGGTAGTGGAGTGTTTGGGACCATTTCTTTACTGATTCCCAGATCATTGGATTGACAATTTTATTTCAGGGCTTTAATATTGGTGGCTCCATTTGTTTGGGTCTTTTTTTCTTTTATTTAATTTATTTATTCAGATTAAACTCAATTGTTATCCCACCACATGTATCCTCCCATTCCTTCCTGCCTTTCACTTTCACCCTGTTCCCCTCCCCTAGGTCTATGACCGAGGGGGACCTCCTCCCCCACTATATGGTCATAGGCTATCCAGTCTCATCTTGGTAGCCTGCTTATTCTTTCTTTGAGTACCACCAGGGCTCCCCACCAAGGGGAGGTGGTCAAATATGGGGCACTAGAGTTCATGTCATAGGCAGTCCCCGCTCTACACATAACTGTGGAGAATGTCCTGTCCATTGGCTAGATCAGAGTAGGGGTTGGATGTTTACAAACTTGTATTGTCCTTGGTTAGTGTAATAGTTTGAGCAGACCACCCTGGGCCCTGATCCACATGTCATGCTGTTCTTCTTGTAGGTTTCTAGGACCCTCTGGATCCTTCTATTGGGCTTGGTGCAAAAAGATGCTCAGCACAAAACAATGGCTTCCTGGAAATCTAATTGGATTGTCAATGACCAAATGCCCATACCAATAGGAGGATGGGTAAAGCTTGTTGCATTAGTGAAAAACTACTACTTACTAAGAAGAGTTAAATTTCTGATGCTGGCCACAAGGATGAGGCTTGGTCCTTCCACTGCAGTTGTGTTAGAAAGGTCTGACTCAAAAGCGTATCTAGTGTGATATGACAAGGGTTATTTTCAGGGCCACCAAGACGGTTCAGCTGGTTAAGGTTGCTGCCAACCCTGGTGATCTAAGTTTGATTTCCTAGGACCTACATAGTAGAAGGAGAGGAATGATTTCTCCGAAGTTGTCCTTTGAGTGCTACATATATATGTAGGCTGTGGTGGAACACAAACACACACACACACACACACACACACACACACACACACACACACACACCCTCACGCTTGAATGACTGTAATAATTAAAGAAGAGAATTACAACTGACTCTTTGAGATTAACATCAGAACAGGGCTTAACTCTCAGAAGGACCGAATGGAAGGATGTAAAGCATACCATGCCAAGATGACATATTTTGAGTCTCGCTTCGTACATGCACGTCATAAAAAAAAAATAGATGAAAGAGAAAAGAAAAACATCAGTATGTGTTTCTGAGTTCTTGAGTCCACACTTGGCTCTCTGGCACAGCTCTGTGGCATCCCATTGGAGTCCTCTCAGCCTCCCGGGTTTGTCACGTGGCGCTGCTGATGGGTGTCATCTCATCAATCAACTCCCACAGTTGCGCATCGCTCTTTCCTGGTCCTCTGCTATAAGAAGATGCCACCCAATCATATCCCTGCCTAAAGAAGAGCTGATCTGCTGCCTAGGCAGGGCACAGAGAGGCAGATCAAAAAGTCACTAGCGCATGCTTTCTGCTCACAGTGACGTGCTAAGCAATAAGAATGGAGCCCTTATCCTGCACGCCTGTTTTCCTTCCCATTAAATCTCAGATACGCTGTTTGCTTTCGTATCCTTAGTTAGGGCCGCTTTGAAATCCATAGGGGGAAAGAAACCCCTCATTACGTTCAGCAGCACAGCCCGCAATGCAGCAGTGCTCCTATTTGGTTTTCCTTCTGTAAATATTTGTGCTCTCTCAGGCTAAGGAGTGGCCTGTGCTAGAGACTAAAATATCCCCATTTATATCCTCCAGGTGCGGCAGGAAATGGCTGACCCCTCACCCTGCCCCTGCAGTGACCTCAACCCCAGTCCTGTGGACTGCCCTCCCTCTGCCTAAGGCGGACTCCGTGATCACCCTCTCCTGGTTGGCCGCCAAACAGCAGAGGATGAAGCGCCAACGCAGAGGCTGTTGCAATCCAGTTCTCTCACTCAGAATGCGGGGAGATCACTTAAGCTTTCATTGCTGCCTTCAAGTTTGTTAATGAGAGGATGGAAAAAAAATATTGACAGCATGGAAGTTCAATTTGTCCAGAAATAGATCTTGGTGTAGTAGAGAAAAGAGACCAAAGACAAAAGAAAAAGATGTGCAATATGTCCAACGATAAACAGAAAATTGTCAGACTCTTACAGAATTAGAAAATTTTCCGCCTACTCGATCCATTCATGTGGGTCTTCTTGGCTTTCCAAAGGAGGCTCGTGTTGTGAAGCAGACACACAGAGTCCTACAGCCTCTGCTCTACCCCTCTCGCTGCTCACCCACTCAGGAAGGAGCCCTGGGAAGGACCCTCAGGAAACACTTAGGGAACTGCACACTAGCCTAGGTGTTTGTCCTGTCCTTTACTTTTTAAGCTTTCAGCTTTACAACTTGCTGGATCCACACCTTTCTCAGCTCTTAACCAGCTAGCTCCTCAGGGCTGTACTGTGATGTCCCGGGAAGGTCTGTCTTGACACCTATCAGCTGCTCAGGGCTGTACTGTGATGTTCCAGGAGAGTCTGTATTACCACCTATGTCAGTGGCCCTGTCTAGCATCTAGGCTCACAGTGGGGAGAAACAAAGGAATCTTGAAAAAACACATACAAATATTTTGAATACATTACGAAATGCAGTGTAAGTCTTTGCCTTTTAATGGAAGGGGAAAATAGCAGAGAAATTAGATTAGCTTAGTAGGTTTAGCAATACAATTATAAAATTGAAACAAAAAAATACAAAGAAGTAGGGAAACTAATGTGAGACCGTTGCTTAATTTTAAACAGGTAGTAAAATCCATGCTCCATAGAGGAAAGCCAACAGAGCTCTGATAGTTTGTACCCTGACCTAAACCACAAAGGCTCTGCGAAAAACATTATGGGGCATTTTTTTTTATTATTTTGCAATAAAATTAGAAAGCAAGTGCAAAAGGACACCCTAAAATCCCTCACACAGAGAAGTGAGGATATTGTCTGAAATAGCTTGGAGGGGAGGACCAGTGCTCTCGTTATCAATGGGGACACACTCAGCCGCCCTTCTCTTCTTCCCCCATGCCCTAACCACCCTGAAGCATGGAAGACTATTTCATTCTTATATGCACACTAAGATCACCTTACCATCACTTTAAGGGATGGTGTGGGTGTGAGGGCCAATCTTGGTTGTCAACTTGGCACACTTGGAAAGAAGGAACCTCAGCTATAGAATCATCAGACTGGTTTGTGGGACATTCCCTTGGGTGTTAATTGTGGATTAGCCCACTATGGGTAGTGCCACTGCTCCTCAGGTGAGCCTGGGCTTTATAGAAGGGAAGCTGGACTTGAGCCTGGGAGCCAGGCAGTAAGCAGCATTCTCCCATGGCCCCTGCTTTAGTTCCTGCCTCCAGGTTCCTGCCTTGAGTTCCTGCTCTGACTTTCCTCAGTGAGGTGCTGTAGCTTGAGAATTGAGAGATGAAAGAAAATCTGTCTTCTTTGGACAAAGGAAAAGTACAACAATAGTCCTCAAGACAAAGTGAGGCTTAATGCAAAACCTCCCCTTGGAGGTTAGAGCTGAATGCCCATTTGTTGTTTCTTTCTTTTTTTTTTTTTTAATTTTTTATTAATTTATTCTTGTTACATCTCAATGGTTATCCCATCCCTTAGCTTGTTGTTTCTTTTTGTTTGAATTTCTGCTGAAGAATACCTAATCACCTCCAAGGAGGTGAGGATGCTTCTACATGAAGAAGGACACTCCATGTCAGCAAAGCAAGACAGCAGCCCATGAGTAAATGTGCGAATACTAACACTGGCTTACTTTCTCACTAAACGAGAAGAATTAAAGTAACCCACTCATTTAATAACAGTGACAAAGGCTTACGAAAACATCGAACAATAACAACAATAATAAAAGAACTGAACAAACCAAAGGGGGAAGAATGGAGTAATAAAAGTAGAAATTAATAAAGCTAAAAATAAGAGGTGCATTTGAATCAAATAGTAGTTCTTTGATGAAGATAATAAAAATGGATGTTAGAATGTCATGAATAAAAATACTAAAAAATAATTGTATAGGACAGGAGTAAGTACAGATATTAAAATTTATTGATACTGAAAAATGGTACAACATAATAGTTCATGATAACATATTTCAGTGTCATGAAATGTCCAGGTCTCTGGGGAAGCAAAGCAAAATTCAAGTTCACAACAGCACAGGCTGGCTATGCACACACACACACAAAAAAATTGAAATCCACATACAGGCTGGATATGCATAGAATAAATAAATAAAACCTTTGACAACCACTTATGAAGTCCCCCAACAAAGTTTACTTCCTTTTAAAAGGGTATAAGCATGATTTTTTTTTATCATCAATTCTTGTTTTTACTGAAATATTTAGCAAGAATGGTGTAATTATTAGAAATAGGAAGAGGTTATTATCAGTTGATTAGAGGACAGAGTATCCCCAAAATTCAAAGCAAAGCTCAGGGCATCCAGAGCTGGTTTGCAAGCTCTGAAGACATGCGTTAAAATTAAGGACTAAATGTAATATGCGTCAGTAACACAAGACAAGAAGACGCTAACTATGGACCGGGAAGGGAACGAGGCCAAGAGGGAGAACTTGTAACACATTCGTGTCCAGATTCTGTAGAAGGTGAAAGATGGTGATGCAGGTGCAAAGAGAGTTGATGGGGAGTAATCACAGGCCCAAGGAAGATGAGGAGGACAGCATGGCTTATTCAGGGGACGCATGGAAAGTGAACCAAACAGAACTATTGGCAGGGGACCCAGTGAGATCTGAGGAAAGTGTGATGGCAGGGGTCAAACAAAGGGTGTTCCCAAGAAGGAGCGCATGCCTGCTGAGTGTGCACAGCGAGGTGGTGTGAGCATCACATCTAGGTTGGTCAGGTGGCAAATGGAGGCGAAAGACTTCAGCCACTGACCTCAGGCCATTCCCAAAGATTTCCATGAGGAGGCAAAGAGAGAAAAAAGGATGGGAGGCAGTGTGCCACAGGCAGTGAGCGCGGGTCCTACCACCCAGGACTCCATGGGGAAGTCGAGCCAGATTTGAGGCCTTGACTGGTTTTCCTCTTCAGCCTCTCTCTAAAAATCCTCAGCTGCGAGTCTCAATAACTTTCTTACAAAGTTCATATGCCCTTTTGTGATTAGTCAGTCTGAGGGTCCTTTTAGGAGCCTTCTGAGTTTGCCAACATCGCCAACACTGGGGTCATCCTATGGGGACGCCTCCAGCTTGCTAGCAGTCCTGGCTACTTACAACTTTATTTTGGTGGTAATCATGTTCTTGTTTTTAAATTTTAGATCTGCATGTATTTGTCATGTATATTTTTGTCTGGAGCAAATCTCCTAGGAAACATTTCGTTCTTTCTTTCTTTTTAAATTATGTGTTATGTTTCTGGGTCTGCCTGTGACTTTGCCCTTGTGAGCACAGGTACCTGAGAAGGACAGAAGAGGGCATCAATGTCTCTGGAACTGGAGTTACGGGGGGTTGTGAGTTGCCTGGTGTAGGTCCTCTGCAAGAGCAACATGTGTTCTTCACTGTGGAACCATTTTCCCATCCTCTGTTGATTTATTTAATATCCTTAACAACCAACACATTTGGCAGCTCCTAATATTCCCAATGCTTACATTTACTAGCCATGGTTAAGAACTAAGATATGTCATCTCTATCTCTCACCCCCAAACCAACAAGTCATAGTAGATAAAAGACCTCACTGTGCATTCAGAAGCTGATTTCAGGATAGAAGCATGAGCAGAGACTTATGGGAAAACTCTCTAGTTGAACTGGGAAATAGTACCAATTAACAAATGAAATTAAAAAACATCTCTGTGTACATCTAAGGAAACATCAGTAGAGTGAAAAGACCACTTGAGAATGAGAGAAATCTTTGCCAACTATACATCTGGCAGGGGATTTATATACATAATCTATAATCTATAAGGAAGTCCAAAACTTAACCTCCTCCAAAACCAACCAACCAACCCAAATTGACTCAGTAAATGAGCGAATGAATTCAACAAAAAGTACTTAATGGAAGAAATACACACTTCCAAAAAATTTATTTGAAAGCTCTCCAACATCCTTAAGCACCAGAAAAATGCAAATTTAAACTTCTTTGAAATTTCACAGTCAGATAGTCAAAATGTCTGTCATTGGGGAAAGTAGCCACACATGCAGTCTCAGTTCTTGGGAAATGAAAGAGGGATGGTCAGGAGTTCAAAGCCAACTGTGGTTACATAGCAAATCTGAGGGCATTCAGAGCTACATGATACCTGTTTTCAAATAGAAAGGAAAACAAAAGGAATAAAGGTGAATGTAAGGAAGGAAAGCAGACACATAGGACAAGTAGTGGTTAACATGGAGAAACAGATGTCCTTAGACATTGCTGGTGGGAGTATAGGCTAGTTCTGTCGCTATGGAAGTCAATATGGAGCTTCCTCAAAGAACTAAAATAGAGCCACAGTATAGGCCAACTATGCCACTCTTAAGCACAAAGGAGTCTAAGTCAGCACAGCACAGAGAGGCCTGCACAGCCAAGTTTATTGGTGTATACAATTGTAAAGAGCTGGAACAAGCCATTTGGTGTCCATCAAAAGACGAGTTGATAACAAATTATGTGTTACACACGCAAAATGGAGTTTTGTTCAGCTGTAAATAAGAATGAAGTAACAACACTATCAGGAAAATAGATCTGAAAATCACCAAGTCAAGAGAAATAAACTGTGTTTGCATATTTTACATGTACTCTCTAGAGTTAAATATGTGTATATCACATATATATCATATACATATGTAATTTACTTAAATAGCTATGATATACAAGCAGAGAGGGGACTGATGTGCGAGGTGCCACTCTTGGCCAAGTGGTCCTGGATTATATAAGAAAGGTCGCTGACTATGACCTGGACAGCAAGCGAGTGGGCATGCTTTTCTGTGGCACGGCTTCAAATCCTGTCCTCTAGGTTCCTGCCTCAACTACCCTTCAAAATGGACCCTTAACCTGCAAGGTATAATAAACGCTTTTCTCCCAAGTTGCTTTTGGTCACAGTGTTTAGCAGAGCGAACAGAAGCAAACTACAACAGGAGCTAGTATCTGAGACTAAGGGGTCGCAGTGAGAGACTAAAAACAGTTAAAGTTCATGAAGGGAGGATAAGAGTCGATCACTCCAGCATTGCAGACCCCGGCATGCAGGACAGGAGCATGAGCACCAGGAAGAGCATCAGGTATACAGTAGAAGTGTGCTGAGCTCAGGAGACATGCTGTCATGCTAGGGGTGGCAGATCCAGAGGTGTGAAGCTGCCCAGGCCCTCAGGAATCCTGAGCATCACGAGTAAAGGCCAGATGCAGGGCACTGAACTACAGGATTTGATTTATACTGCTGAACACCTGCTTTGCTTTGATCTGATTGTTAACTGTGTCCTGACCCGTTCTTTTTGGAATAAGAAGTATATAACTTATTTATGCATTTCTTCTTCTATTTTACAGGAGCATGCATTTGAGAGACTTGGGGAATTTTAGGAGGATTGAACTTTTAAACTGTAATTTTAAAGAATGTGGGACTTTCAAAATGTCAGAATATGTTTTGTATTGTGATATTGATATTAACATGAGATTTTGGAGACAAATCAGGAAGGAAAGATTATTATTACCTTAATAATAATGGTATATAGTTATACTAGTAAGTATAGTTATTAGTAAGTATAATAGTTATAACTAGTAAGCTAGTGGTTTAGTAGTGATATCATTATATGACAAGTTCACACTGAGTAAATGTGCTGTTTAGTGCTTTTTTTCTTCTCTTTTCTTTTGGCAACTTAATACAAGCTAGGGTCATCTAGGAAGAAGGAGTCTCACTTGAGAAAAATGTCTCCATCAGATTGGCCCGTAGACAAGCCTGTGAGACATATTCTTGATTGCTGATTGGTCGTGATTGATGTGGGAGAGCCCAGCTCACTGTGAGTGGTGCAGTCTCTGGGCAGATGGTCCTGTGAGATGCAGAACAGACAACAGAATGTGAGTCTGAGGAGCAAGTAATAGACATCAATCCTCCGCGGCAGTCTGCTTCAGCTCCTGCCTCTAGGCCCCCACCCTGGGCTCCAGGGACTATAACCTGGATGTAATAAACCCTTTCCTCCTCAAGTTGCTGTTGGTCATGGTGTTTATCACTGCAACAGAAAATAAAGTAAACTAGGACACTGGTGAAAATATCTCTTTCTGTGGTGGTTGCCTTTATTCAAACATGGCCAGTGACATGCTCACACTGTGGCACGTTCAAGTTCAGATATGCTCTAGGTAAAACACACATGTGGAGTTTGAAGATGAGAACCAAAAAATAACACAAAATATTAATAATTGTTATCAGCTGAGCCTGTGTTGGAATTATATAGGCTTGAATATCCTGTATCTGAAATGCTTCGGACCAGATGTGTCTCGGAGTTCAAATAATTCTTTTCAGATTCTGGGATTATTCCATGTATGTTGACATGTCAAGCTCTAATCATAAAACTCACTTCTTTCTAAGGCACATTCTGATCATTTTTAATCTCAATGAGAGATAATGACTTTATACAATATTTTCAGTCTGCTTATATTCTGACAGTAACCTGTCACATGAAGTCAGGTATAGAATTGTTCCCTTGTGACATTATGGTGTTCAAAACTTCAAAATGTTATATAGTGTCTTTTTTTTTTTTAGTGTGAATTCACACATTAGGGATGTTCTACCTCTAATTTTAGTCATTTTGGTGTAAGCAAAATATTAAAAATTAATCTCATCATCTTTCTTTTACCTTTGTGGGAATGTTGCCATAAGAAAGCTAGAAATTCTCTCTCTCTCTCTCTCTCTCTCTCTCTCACACACACACACACACACACGTGTGTGTATGCGTGTGTGTGTATGTGTGTTGCTCATATTTGTATGGTGAATTGTGTCTCAGCCAGACAGCTCTGCTGCGGTCCCTGGAGTGGCTCCCCACTGCCTGCTCCTATCACTGTGGTCCCCACATTTCCAGATGGTGAGGCCCCCAGTATACTGTGCATCGTCTCTTTGGTGTCAGAGTTGGGAGGACCACAGTTTTCTCCCCTGCTTTTTGTTCCTTGTGATCCTTTTCTTAAAATGGTAAGATATAGGGAGCACGGACAAAAGGAAGGAGATGTTCATCTGGTTGTCATCTCTCCAGATGTTTTTGAAACAAGTGTCTCTCCAAACAAAAATGAGGGATCACAGCATAATTATAGTCTTAAGGAACCAACTTAAACATGTCAACTCTTCTAATATTTATTTAAGGCGGAAAATTCAAAAAATGCTGATTTTTTTTTTTACACCTTTTATGTTTTCTAAAAACTGTTCCAGAGCTGTTCTGAGACTGCATATGCCAAGATTCTGTGAAAAGGACTTTTATTCCAGTGTTACTCGGTGCCGATTGTGGTTTTAATAAAGGGTCCGGAAAACCGTCCTCGAAATGTCAGGAATGTGCTATTTTAGTCATAACTCTACCTGTGTTCTAGGGCCAAGCTGATGAGATCTCCCTCACAGTGGATGAAAATAACCTAGACTTGACAGAGTCAGTCTAGTGACGTCACTGGTGCTCACTTAACCAGGCACTGCCCTGGGCTTTCTCAGAACCCCACTGCAGGGGCATGATTTTTAAGCATCTATAATACCCATGTTTTATCTAAGATCCCACAGACATAAGGTCTTTACCTCTCTCTCGGCCTCCTGCAGAGGCGCATGCGCCATTTATTACCCGGTAGCCGGAAGATGAACAACTAGGCAAGAGCTGGCCGGATTCCCGGTGCTTGCGCAGACCTTGCCTGCGTTTCTGGTGGGTTATCTGAAGCGAGAAGCCTTGACCCTGATGCAGCTACCTTAATTATATCTCTCTTTCAAGCCAGCTTAGTCATTCAAAATACATTTTTAAAGGCTTCCAGCGAAAAGCATAAAAAGAAAAAAAAAATCTTTTAACCATAACTTAGTAATTCTCCAGCCTTGATTTTTGGCTTTCCTTGCGGCCTAAGTGGCCATATATTTTATAAGCCCTGCTAATTTGCTGTTAAATTTGCTATTTATATGATCCTCGATGATTTGTTGGACTTCACTGAACAGAAAGGATTTTTATTAGCAGTCAGTGCTTTCAAAGAGGTGGATTTTTTCACACCATCAAGGCCACTTTCTCAACTTATTGACAGCTTTATGAGGCAAGCTGGATAAAGAACAGTTTCCTGCATCCAAAAGCGCTTTGCATTCCATGGGGCAAAACTTGGACCTTTAATTAGGATATAAGAGCCCTTCCTTTCTCTCCCAGCATTCCCCTGGGGGCCCGGAGCGGCAACACTTGCACGCAGATAGTTAATCGTGTTTCCAGACGGCAGCCTGCTAAAATTAGGCAGGACTGAAGGTCAAACGCTTACCTGGCTGTGGGCCAGCTCAGAATAGGATTTTTTTTTCCTGCACATCTGCATTTTGTATGCATACACATACCATTTTGCCCTATCTCATTGATGGTGTTTTGCCTACTGCAAAAAGCTGTCAGAGGGATTACTGTTTTGAATCTAATTTGAACCTGCGCTTGGTGTTTTTCACAAATGCACCTTGGCCATCTCCCATATGACATTCCTTTCTGTGTGGAACACTCGGCCAATTCTCCTCATTCTCTTACTCTTCTCTTGATCCCACCACCTAGCATGTTTACAGGACTTCTCAGACTTGACATTTTTGTTACATTTTTTTCTCTATTGTTTTGATCCTACCCAGTAAATTCCTTATGTTTTTAACATGTTGTTAGGGCTTCGGTTGTGAAAACAACGCACCATCAAATGGCGAATAAGCCTTTGGGCATGTAGAGTGATGGGCCTGGTAGACGTAATTAGTTGTGATCTGTGGGCCTCAGAGAAGAACATGGCAGTGGGCTGGCCCTGGCCTGCACTTTGTTTTTGTAGAAAGTCTCTTGTCAGCAGTCGCATTAAGCAGACTTCTGCCTACCGTGTGGGGAAGGCTGATCTGAGGTGTTTCACACGCATGACATTCAGCTCATCTCAAGACACAAGGGTCCCCTGGAGCCTTAAGCTGCGCAGTGAGCAACAGTCTGAACGCTGACACAAAGATGCTCATGGGAAATATCTTGAATTTGCTAGCTTTCTTTTTTCTTTTTTTCCTCTTTTTGTTTATTTGGCAAAGAAACCTGGAGGAAGATCTGCTTGTTGACTCAAAGATGAATAAATACAGAAGAAAGGTGGGAGGACCAGACTTGGATTTTTATGCATGAGTTATAAAATTGAGTAGCTGAGCAAAGCTGCCTTAAATGTCAGCCAAATCTTTTGCGGTTGAAACTCAGGAACGAGGCTCTCTGAAGCAGAGCTCAAGTTCTGCCTGCATCGGAGCACCCGGCAAATGTTTTACTTCCATCTTATTTTCATTTTATCTTGTTCTCACTCTTTGGTAATCTCTGTGTCAAGAAGCACACTTCCCAGTGCTCGCAATCCTATATCCCTATTTGCAAACCTCCAGGCAGTTTTCAAGAAGCAACATAACCCAAGGCCATCCGAGTGGGCTGTTGGCCCATCCAGTTACTTAGAGTGTGCTAACCGCATGACTGTCGGAACCAAGCAGCAGGGACCAGGCTCCCTGCCCGGAGCTCCTTGCGATGTGGGGCTACGCAGACTCAGTGTCTCCCACACAGCTTCCCAGCCGGGCAGCAGCTAAAGCTGCTCTCCTTTCTCCATTTGTTCTTGCAACAGAATAACGTGACAATGAGTAATCCCGCCTTTCTTACGAACAGTCTAGGAGCCCCGTGCTTCTGCAGGAGGCAGGATAACGAAAATGAGTCTATGTCATCCTTTTCAACCGCCACGGTTCCCGCCCTTTTTATAGTCACTTTCTCTTCTTAGTCTAGTCCAAAACTCTTTCTGTTCCAGTTTTGGTAGCTGGCCTCTTGTGTTTTCTTTTCTGTTTCAAGGTCCCTTTCTCACAAGTCAGTTAGTTACCTTGACTCCTAATCCAAAGGATTCCCTTTTTAGCTATGCCTGTTACTAGCTGTGCTGACTTAGGTCTGACACACCTCATCTATGACTTGGGCTCTTCACCGGTCCGATGTACTGAGTGACACCAACTGCCTGCCGCAAAGCAGGTATTTCCCAACTGTTGCCTTTTGTCATCCACCCCCAATGACAGCCTTGATCATTTCGGCTCTCTGTACAGAAACAGGACCCACGGGATGGTGGCGCTATTCAGAATTTCACTTTGTACCATTCGAACCACAGCCCCTGTGTTTCTTTCTTGGTCTCTGAGATAAAATGCGTGCTAGAGACAACTGAAGCAAGAGGGGGCTTATCTTGACCCCCAGCTCCATCGCATACGGGAAGTTCCAGCAGCAGCAGGAGCTTGAAGCACCTGACCACGCTGCATCCGTAGCAGAGAACAGGGAGTGCATGTGCTCCCCAAGTTTCTCGAGCTACTTTGTTGTAGGGCACGTTTCCCCATCTTAGTTAACCTAATCAAGATACTCCCCAATAGACTAGCAGAGGAGAACTCATTCTTAAGTAATCTCTTGAGGGGCAGAGTGCCCCGAGGCATGTCTACTAGATAGTTCTAGAACCTGCCAAACTGACACACAGTATTGACCATCACAGTGCTCTAGGAGGTTATAATGCCAATTTAACACTTTCGATGTTCAGAATAGTTGGGAAAATGCATCCTAAGTGCCCCACTTACGCATTTGACTGTGGCTCTTTGATGTTTTGTCTTTGGTAATAAGCAGAGTGTTCTCCCATCCTCTCTTCTTTCACCTACCCTTCCTTCGGCTCTGATAGTGAATTATCAGCCGACACTCCTCCTTTCATAGCAAGATGCTCCTGAACTTGTAGCTGACTCTTACATGTGCAGCCATGTTGTCGGCCACACTGACACACTCTCAGGGATATGTGGGCAGGAGAATAATGGCTTCCCCTATAAACTATGTGGATGTAGTTCATGATGTGCATGTGTGCGTGGGGAGGAAGGATACAGTAGCTCTGTGTGACTCTCTTCCATTCTTCCCACATCTCTGTTTCCTTCCATTGCTTAATATCAGCCCCTCCCCTCTGCCATTGGCTGGTTACAAATAAGCAGAATTGTGATATGGAGGAAACATGGGACAGAAACATGAAAATGAGAAAAGGTAAGTTCAAGGTCTATGACTGTTACTGATATTTTAACAGGTGGGGGAAAAGGGTTTGGGGAGGAGGAGGTCCTGGGTATAAAAGTGTAAAGCAACTTTTCAGAAAGGATGAGGAGTGGGTGGTGGCACACACCTTTAATCCTAGAGCTGGGGAGGCAGAGGCAGCCGGATCACTGTGAGTTCAAGGCTAACCTGGTCTACAAAGTAAGTCCAGGACAACCAGGGCTAACACAGAGAGATCCTGTCTGGTAAAACCAAACAAAGTAAGACAAAAACAAAAGCAAAACCAAAAAAACAAACAAACAAAAACCAGAAAGGATGAGAACTGTGCAGCAGCCAGTTAATGAAGAGGGTGTCAAAAGGTTGGGGAGTTCACAACTCTGAGCACCCTGGTGTCAAGTCCAGGGAGTTGGTGAGCACTAACCCTAGAATGGTTGACAGAATTTGACCATAGAACTATTAGGTGTTATTCTAAGACATTTGCATCCTGAAAGTAAGAGGGGCAGCTTCCACTTGGAAGCAACCACTCTGCTAATAACAGTGGTGGGCCCAAATTGAATGGGACAAGATGCATTCTCAATGTAGGGGAATTCTTTTTTTTTTTTTTTTAAAAAAAAAAAACAGTACAAGTTTTAAAGATGCATGAGAAAATAAAGCACAACACATTATGTTTTTTTAATAATGCAGAGGAACCTCCCAAAATTAGTCATACAGCACACTTGATGCACACAGTGCCAGAGTAGTTATGCAGAAAATTCTCCAGTGTTTATACACACAAAACTGTCTCATTCATGTCTTTCCAAGGCAACAATTTGGTTAAGTTATTTTCAGTTAATAGAATTTACAAAAATACATAGCTTAGTTTTCTACCTGCACAAGTAACGGAAATTGTATTGATTCTTATAGAAACATTTCTTTCATCTTCATACTTTTTCGGTTATGTGAAGCTGTAGGCTTGATGTTCATCAGGATGCCAAACAACGCATTCTGAGTTGTAAAGTTTTAACACAGCGTATCAAATTTTCTTGCACAGATATAAACATAAAAAGCATTTTCCACCGATGGGTCTAATTATCTAAATTGTCTTCTGGGCCTTCGTGTGGAGATGCCAGGACGGTATGCACAGTGGCCACAGGAGCATCCCCAGAAGTCTCATTCCTGGATGGGTGTAATGAGGGACAGCTGTAGTTTCGTGCTGTGAAACAACAGTTCAGTCAACAATAAGCCGTAAGCATCATAGTGGTCCCCAGAGATTATATAGAGCTTGGGATTTCCATCACCCAGTGGCAGTGTAGCCACTAGTATATTGCAATGTACACATGTGTGTGGTGTTCCTGGTGTAAACAAACTTACTGGGCTGGCAGCCATATAAAAATACACAGAAAGTTGAGTGCAACGCATCGGACCTGATAGTGGTAAAATGTGAATTTGTTACTAGTTAATGTGTTTACTATGCCATACTTCTTTTAGACTATATTTGTGCTCATAAAATATGTTTACTGTATGACTGGTCCATAACACCAGCATCCTCTCCCCGCCCCTCCCGCAATCCCTGCCGCCATCTCAGGCTTAGTGTTATGTCTTGACTACATCCTTTCTCTTATGTTCGACTTAATCCCATGTTGCTCATCGTCGGCCCTGGGAGCACTAGGCTAAATCATACGGTATTCATAGAGCTGAGGCATGCAATTGCCCATGCCAGCGGCTAGGCCTGATCTATATTAATTTCAAAATGACACAGAGCCAAGTAATGAATCTCGTGGAATGTGTTCCTGTGACACATAGATACAAAAGGTGACTCTGAACCATGCATGTGCATCTTACCATGCCCCAGTGACTGCATCCCTCAGCCCTCTACTCTCTCCCTCCATTCTTCTCCAGTAGCACCTGATCCATGAAGAAGCATGCTGCTGCTGCTGGTGGTGGGGTGACTGGAGTGGACAAAGGTCTTTATAAGATATGGTTAGTTTCTTACCTTTGTAAGTTCTACAAAACACATATGTGTAGGAGCCTATGGACAGAGTCATGCTGGACCACAATGTGGCTGGAGTAAGAGACCACGAAACTTTGCAGCGATCAGACTTAATATACATCCGCTGCTAGGTACCCAAGGTGGACATGACCAATAGATGTTGCCTAATCTTCTCTTTTCCACCTCAGCTCTTCTTCTCTCTGTCTGTCTGTCTGTCTGTCTGTCTGTCTGTCTGTCTGTCGTCTTATTTTTTTGAGACAGAATCTCTAAGATGGTCTGGGACTTGCATCCTCTGAGCCCATCTCTTCTAAGTGTGGAGATACAGTTGTGCATCAATCTGCTTCCCTTTGAGCTTTGGATGCCTTGTTTTGTAATATTCTGAGCAGCAGATTGGGATCCCCTAACATCTTCCAAGGCAGGAGAGAAGGACAGACAGTGAAGTTGGAACCATATACAAAGGCTGCAAAGTTAGTAGAGGAAAACTCCTTAGCAAAGAGGGCAGCTAGAGAGATTTAGCAGCTGATGGACAGCAGGGCACTGAGAGGGTACTGGTGTCATTCAGTGCATTGTGGGAGATGGGATCAGGCGTTTGCTGCTTTGCCTTCATCAGAGGGATTCTATGACTATTGAAAACCATGCTTTTGGCCCTCGCTGTCTCATGGTGGCTTTCCTTCATCAGGCCCACCTTTCCCAGGCGTCATCTGTCACGGCAGAAAAAAAATCCTAGAACCAGGTTGATTTTATGGACTGTTAGTGGGGCAACTCACTGAGCTCACAATTTGGTAACAAAGTAGGCTGACTGACTTCCCTACTTTGTTTGTGTATTTTAAATCATATATCTCTAGTTATTGTTACTTGTGTATTAATCATTTAGTCATAATCTTAAAGACATTTTTATTTTTAATTGTGTTTAAGAGAGGGAGAGGCTATGGTCTCCACAGTCGAGTGTAGAGTGGGGTCTGACTTTCACAGGAACTCTGGTGCCCCATATTTGACTACGTCCCCTTGATGGGGAGACCTGGTGGCACTCAGAGGAAGGATAGCAGGCTACCCAGAAGAGACTTGATACCCTATGAGCATATACAGGGGGAGGAGGTCCCCCCTCAGTCACAGTCATAGGGGAGGGGAGTAAGGGGAGAATGGGAGGGAGGGAGGAATGGGAGAATGCAAGGGATGGGATAACCATTAAGATGTAATATGTATACATTAATAAAAAAAGAAAAAAGAGGAGAGGGAGAGAGACAGACAGAGAGAGAGAGAGAGAGAGAGAGAGAGAGAGAGAGAGAGTGATTGATCCCCTTGGGAGCTGGAGTTGAAAGAGGTCCTAGCTCCTGGGAAAAGAACTTGGGTCCTCTGCAAAAGCAGCATGTACTCCTAACCTCAGAGTCATCTTTTCAGCCCCATAATCTTAGATTCTTTCTTATTCTTAGAATCATTCAAGATAGTTGCTTGTGTTTTCATTAGAAAAACAGAGAGCCTTGAATCTTTGCAGCCCACTTCTCTTCTTTGTTGCCTTGACTTATTCTCCCAGTGCTTTTATTTTTGTCCTCCTTTCCTTTGTCTGTTTTTTAGATGAGATCAACCTTGTTTTCACTCGCTCTGGCATGCACTTGTAACTCATCAGGGGGAGGTGTGTGTATGTGGGAGGACTGGACTCCTGGAGCTCTGCAGCCAGGGCAGCGTCTCTGGAAAGGATCCCACCACAGGATCTTGCTCAGGGGCAGTGAGAATGCTTGCGATACTTTGGATGAACATCTTACTTTTGTTTATTATTTACTCTGTCTGAAGGACATGCTCACAGAACACATTCACACCTCGACTGCATGTAAACAAACAAAAACTAAGTCCATAGATGCAGTTTAGAAAGGGGATCTTTTTCCACTCACCCAAAGACAGGGTGGTAATGGGAAATTGTCTTTGCTGTCTTCTTGCCTGGAGTAGAAGTTTCCGCTCATGTTGCTGCCTATCCCACACCCCTACTTCCCACCCATCTCCACGCCCCCCTGCCCCATGCTCTGTTTTACTTAGGATTTTTCAGGGATTTTCAGATCCGTGCAAGGTTTTGTATCCAGCTCTTTATCAGGTGTGCGGGGACATCTTATTGGGAAGGAGACACATTCCTAGACACAGTCTCCTTCCCTGCTGGGCAGCTGCTACAAGTAAGGATTTGGTTCAAGGCTGTACACGGAGGCCCTTAGGCTAGGTAGGAGCTCTGGGGTTCCTTCTGCCAGAGTCACGGATTAGCTCTGACCAGGCTTCCTGAGAATATCCCCTGTTTTACAGCCAGCTGAGAAGCACATTTAAAATGACCAGTTTTAGATATTTTGTTACTTGGAGATTAGGCAGATGATCTTTGGAGTTGTATGTCAACCAGGCTTTTCTTACCCAGTTTCCAGACCTGAATGACCATTTTTGTTAGCTTATTTGTTTTGTTTTGTTTTGTTTATTTTTCAAGACGAGGTTTCTCTGTGTAGCCTTGGCTGCCTTGGGACTCGCTTTGTAGACCAACCTAGCCTCAAACTCAGAGACCAACTTGCCTCTGCTTTTCAGGAGCTCAGATTAAAGGCAGCTGCTGCCTGTACCACCAACACTACCAACACCTGGCATCTGAACGCCCTTTCTTTTCTCTTGTTGTCAAAAGAATGCTATGGCCAGCCTGTACCATCTTCTCAGATTGTCCATTCTATCCAAATGGAAGCTACTTCCCTCACAATCATTCCTTTGGCACCTTGGCTCTTCTATTCTACTGTGGACCAGTGTCTGTCACCTGTCACCCTGAGACCTCCCTTCCTTACTCATTTAATTACTTTTGCGATTATGGAACATTTGTAGATCCAATCACACCTGGGAATATCTTTATTTCACTCTCCAACTTGATTAATGGTTACCAAGGTTATTAAACGTGGGATGAAAAGGAATCACCTGGACTTGTGGTTATGGCTCCAGCACACGGGGACCTTGCTAGTTCTCACTCTGGTCTTACAAGAAAAGAGCTTCACACACTAACACCCCATGACTTCTCTTAGGTCCACCAGAGAATGGAGGTCTTAGCTCAAGTAATTAGCCCACATCTGGAGGCCCTGGAAAGCTCGGGAGTGGCAGCCATGGCTTTTTTTTTTTTTTTTTTTTTTTGCCTGGACTGGGTGCTGTCAGGGTCTGAAACATCTTATGAGATCAAGGAAGAGGGTCTCAGCTCAGCTCGCTCTCCTCGCTGCTCACTCGCATGGAGGAGAGAAAGAAATTCTATAGGACACTTGAGACAATCACAGCATGGGAACTTTGACCTGAAGAAGGACTGGATTTAACAGTAAGGTGACAGGAAGCTTCCATGGTGACACCACATGGCACAGCACAGACAAGGATCCATACAAACAAAAGCCTATTAGAACCCCAAGAGCTCCAGGCACAGACTCTTAGGCCCAAAGACAGCAGGAAAGACAAGCAAGGACCTAGAAGGCTCTGAGGCCTCAGGCATCCACATCTAAAATTGCATTAAGCCATCTAACCCTTTGCACAAAGCCTCAGACTAAAGGGTTTTATTGTTTTCCAGTTCATATTACTTGATACATTTTACTAAACTTTTGCCAAAAATTGCGAAGTACACTCCAGTAAATAACTTTCTCATGATTATTCAGGAAACCCTATCCAAACTCAGGGAATCTCTCTCACACACAAGGGGCCTGGATGTAGGAAGGGGAGTTGGGAAGAAAACAGGGCTGAGTAAGACAAAGAAAGAGCTAAGACAACAAGACAGGGAGAAAGACTACAATTCATTATACACAAGTATACATCTCTTGAATAGTAATGAGTAGATTTATGAGGCATACTAGAAATCAGACAAACAAATAACAAGCCAAAAGAGGCAACAAACTGTACACACAGACTAAAGATAGAAAGCAAGTGTCAGGAGCAGACCCTGAAATGACACATGTCATTGGACCAGATAAACCTGTGTTAGATGCTCAACCAAAATGGTTGTCAATGTGAAAGAACCCAGGAGGAAACAAAGAGACAATGACTCGGAAAGTCAAAATGCAGTGCTAGACATCAAAACAGAGTGGTAGGAATAGCGAAAGCATAGTGGGGTCTTCGGCAGATGAGACATGTCAGTAGCAGCTCCCTAAGGAAAATGCAAAAAAAAAAAACCAAAAAAAAAAATAATTGGACAGTTGCAAAGATGTAAAATACATACCAACAAGAATTTCATAAGATGAGGGGAGATAGTAGGAAAAAAAGATAATTTGAAATGATAATGGTTGAAAGTTTCCACAAATGAACAGCAGGCAGACTATAGAGTCTAGAAATTCAGGGAATACCAGCTCACAAATTACTTAAAACTGGTCCACCTCACACCTCGGCATGTCCCCACTCAGCTACAGAGAACAGGAGCAAAGGGAGAGTTCTGAAGAGCAGAATATAGGTGGGAACTGCCTCACAGAGTGTAATGTGAGGAGAGAAGGTGGTGGGATTGCTGGTCTCAAGAGAAAAGAAACCCTGTCAGCCTTGAGTCCACAGCGAACAAAGGTGTCGCCCATGGAACTTCTGTGCAAGGATGCTCACAGAGGCCTTAGTGGCGGGACTTCTGGTCAGAGCGGTGGGTGATGTGAAAGGGGGCATCATCAGGGACAATGAAAGTAAAATCACATGCTGACCTTTTAAACTTGAGAAGGACTTGGGGTGAGTTAATTTAAAGTAACGACAGCAAACACATTAGGCATTGATGCCATGCAGAGAATTTGTCACAGGGTGTATGAAGGGCTGTCACTGAAAATGCTTCTTTCTCTCTTACTCCCTCTCAAATTAATGGTCTCTTTTAATTAAAAAAAGTGTGTGTGTTTTACATGTTTAAAATATATAACGTATATTATGGTATAAACCTTTATATGATATATTATATGTAACATATAACATTTATATATATATAACATATAGCAATTACACACACACACATATATATATATATATATAATTCTGTTTAGTGTTGTTTGTGTTTATAATTTTAGGGCTTACCACTTTATATTGGACAATTATAGGGCTACTCCAGGAAAGACTTAATTCCTCCTCTCCCATGGTTACCTGCCCAAAGTTTCTTGTCTAAGGGTAGAGCTCTGTGAGATTTCTCTCTGCCATGTAAGCACAGATTTTTTTTCTGTTAAAGAATATAACTGATATACTAAGAAAAATATAAAACTGGATCATGTAACATGTTCATTAGACCTAGAGAAGTCAGAAGGGAAAGAAACGCATGCAAACTTTGCAATATTGATCTAAATACTCCTGTAGTACGTGTGAGCATTTCAAAATAACAATAGAAAGAGACTGAGACTGGCAAAGTAGATTAATGTAAAGATGGGATTTAACTATGTGCTAAATTACAAAGACGTGATAAAGAATCAGATAGATTGACAGTAAAGGGAGGGAGATAGCTATAACATGAACACAAATGAGGAAAAAGCTTAAATCTCTCTGATCATTTAGAACTAAGGGAATTTGAGAAACACTGCTGAGCTTAGGAAGCAATAGCATACAATGACTGGGAATTGGTTTTGCCTGGTGGCATGATGACTTTTAACCTAACAGTGGAGTATCAGATATGTAAAGCAAAGATGGACATAAGTGAACAGAGAAGAGCAGATATAGCATCACCCCCTGAGTGCTTGATAAATACAGGAGATGGAAGAATGAAAAGGATATCTGTGTTGGTTTAAATAGGTATAGCCCCCACAGAGTAACATGTATGAATGCTTGGCCCATACAGAGTGCCATTAGTAGGAGGTATGACCTTGTTGGAGAAAGTGTGGCACTGTGGGGAGCAGGCTTTGAGGTCTCCTATTCTCGAGCTCTTCCCAGTGTGAGACAGTTCCTTTCTGCTGCCTTAAAACCAAGATGCAGAACTCTCATCTCCTTCCCCAGTACCATGTCTGCCTGGTTGCTCCCATCATTCCCAGGGACTGAACCTCTGAAACTGTAAGCCAGCCCCAATGAAACGTTCTGCTTTATAACATTTATAAATGTTGCCTTGTTCATGGTGTCTCTTCACAGCAATAAAACCCTAACAGAAGCTGGTACCAGGAACTGGAGTATTGCTGTGATAGGCCTGATTATACTTTTGTTTGGAGTTATATGGATTTTGGGACTTTGGATTAGGAAAGCAGTGGAATGCTTTAAGCAGGGGCTATGTGTGCCATCCTAGTAGAAGCATGGAAGACAGTGGTCCTGAGGGTCAGTTGAACTGTGGGGGCCTGGCTCAAGAGCTTTCAGAGGAGAAGAATTTTAGTATGTTGCCTAGATCATTCTTGTGATATTTTTGTAAAGAATGTGGCTGTCCAAAGAGTCTACTTGAGGCTAAGGTGAATAGATTTAGATTAATTGCATTGGCAAAGGAAATCTCAAAACAACCTAGTATAGACTCTGTCCTATGGTTCATTCTTATGAAGAGTATTTTGATGAAATGTAACAAGCTGAGAAAGGAAAAATATAAAATGTATGGTTCAAAGATTAAAAGGGCACCAGGAAGTGGAATGGAGCTAAATTCTGTGTTCAAGGAGATAAACAGATTAAAGATATTACATGGAATTAAGGAAATGGTGACCCCCCCTCAAGGCAAGATCCCACCAGCTAAGCTTCCATCTTGTGGAAAGGATGTTCCACAAGGGACATTGCCACCAATTCTAAATTTATAATGCATTTGCAGTTGTTATATCATGTTAGGTGATGTTAATATTATGTCAGGGATAGATATATCATATTTTATGCTGTTATGACCTCTTTATTGTTTTCATTTGGACATAGGAGCTATGACTGTATATCAAATCGACAAGAGGTGGATTGTGATGTTTTGACTGTCAACTTGACTATATGTGGAATAAACTACAATCCAGAAATGGAGAGCAGCTCTGTGATCTGGATCTTGAGGCAGGAAAACAACATGCCTTTGATCTGGATCTTGGTTTTTGATTTTGATTTTATAGGGGATAATTTCCAGAAGAGAATTTTTGAAGTTGCACTAAATGCATTTTGCATTATGTTATGGCTACAAGTCTATGGGTCCCAAGGAGTCCAGTGTGATGAGTTAGATAGGTATAGCCCCATACGCTCTTGTGTTTGAGTGCTTGGCCCATTGGGATTGGCATTAGTCAGAGGTGTGGCCTTGTTGGAGTAGGTGTAGCCTTGTTGGAGGAAGTGTACCACCCTGAGGGGGGGCTTTGAGGTCTACTATTCTCAGGATTATTGTGAGACAGTCCCTTTCTGCTGTCTTTGAGTCAAGATGTAGAACTCTCAACTCCGTCCCTAGCACCATGTCTGCCTGGATGATGCCATTCTTCCCACCATGATGATAACAGACTGAGCCTCTGGAAGTGTAATTACAATTAAATGCTCTCCCTTGTAAGAGTTGCCTTGGTCATGGTGTCTCTTTACAGAAGTAAAACCCAACTAGGACTTGTTGCTAGCCATCAGTTTGTGTTATCCATCAGCTTGAGAAACAGGACACTTACTGAGAACTCATCTAACCACAGGACTATTAATACAAATTTTTCTAAAGGACACAGGGAATATTCTCTAAGGCAAATCAAATAATGGGCTACAAAACATGGCCCAGTAAATGAAAAGAAACAGCTTTATCAGTGGAGAGTTGGCCAGGATCAGAGTTTTCTAAAATGTGCAGGGAGGAGATAAACAATTACATGCTATAAGATTATAATTGAAGATATTAGCATAGATTCATGTTTAGTACACTGGAAACCTAATGTTTATAGGCAGGAATACTTATACAAATGTGTATATAAGTGCATCCGTTTGTTCTAGTGTAGTGTTCATGGTTTTGCCAGCTCAGAAAGCCTGAAAGCAGTGATGTCCAAGTGATTTCTAATACTATTTCATAAAAGGGACAAGGCTTCTTGAAGGAATAGTCATTTTGGGAACTCTATGGTAAACTTAGTCTATTTTGTGGTGGTAACAAGTAAGGAAGTGTCCCAAACCAAGAATAGAATCAAATATAAGTCCTAGTTTGCTTTCTGTTGCTGTAATAAAACCATGTCCAAAACCAATGTGTGTGTGGGGAAATGGTGTAACAGGTCTGTTGCACCTTACACATTACCATTCCTCATCAAGAAAGCCAAGGCATGAGCGGAAACAGAAAGCACAGACGAAAAGCAACCTGCTTACATGCTTTGCATGGTTGGCTCAGCCTGCTTTCTTATTCAATCCAGGAGCCCCTGCCAGGGGTTTCACTGCCAACAGTGGGCTGGGCTCTCCCACATCAATTATTAATCAAGAAAATGCCTCACAGATATGCCCACAGCCCAAACTGGTTGAGGGAATTCCTCAACTGTGGATCCCTCTTCTCAGTTTGTGTCAAGTTGACAAAAACTAGCCAGTGCAATAGCTAACACACAGTGGCAGAGTAATGTCCCAGGCCCATGGGAGATGACTCAAAATAGCTGGGTGGCTCCCATAGCTAAAGTAATATTGGACTAATTATAAAGTATAAAACAATATCCATGAGTTCCTACAAATGTGAAGAAATAATTCTTTCAAGAAAAGAAGAGGCAAACCTCCTAAACAGAAATAGTACAAATAACTTATAAAGAGCCTCTGCTGTCATAAAGGTGAAAAAAAATTTCACCCTTCGAACAGAGACAAAAAGAGAAGTTCTATAGTGTAAATATGACAAATATCACTTGGCCAGGTGGTCAAGGGTCAACATCAATAGCAACCAATCACACTGACTGGACTAACCTTAGGTGGGATGTAATGAGAATGGTGGTTCTTGGTCTGTTATTTCTTCCCCAGGCCCATAGCCTTACCCATAACACAGTAATACAGGGCTGCTCTACAAGATGGCTAAACAGTTCTCCCCAATATTATCAAGAACACCGCAAACAAAGGCAGCCTTGGAGCCTAAGGGGACATGACAACTCATGCCATACCATGGGAGATTGGAGGAACAGAACAGTGACATGGGATATAAGCTAAGGAAATCTGTGTTTTGTGTGTGTGTGTGTGTGTGTGTGTGTGTGTGTGTGTGGTGTGTGACATAGTGTGTTTTTGGTACCTGTAACAAATGAACCCTACTAGTGCAAGACTTTAAGACAGCAATCAAAGAAGAAGCTAATGTTGAGGCTCTGCTGTCCTTTTAATCATCCTGTAAATGTATGAATGTTCTAAAATACATATTTAAATTCTACCTTCAGACCCAGAAGGCGATGTTGCCCAAGAGTGAGTGGTCTTCACGGGAAATTCAATTGTTGTTCCTTTGTGGGATATGTGATCTTGTTTCTCCTTCTCTTCTGGAAGCTTTCAGACTTTATTTTGTTAAATCCATGCTGTTCTTCAGTTCCAGGGCACCTTTTTTTTTAGATGTGGTCTCCTTTTATTTATCTTAATCATCAATCATCACATGATAGCTTTTTATTCTGAGGGTCTTTTTGTATTCCATCTCAGTTTCTTTCATTATATATTTGACAGCTCGCCTCCCCCTCCCCCCCCCCCCGCCCCGGCCCTCCTCGGCTTCTTCTTATAGCTTCCTTGTTACTTCCCTCAGTAAGATGAGGTGGCTCGACCTGTATTCCTCATTCTGTAATCGTCCTTTCTGACCCCTAGCCTTGTCTTCCAGACATCCCATGGTATCTTCTTTTGACAATCTTACTCTCATTTCCAAGACTTTGACGTTCTGAGCTTTCACTTGTCAGCATCCAATTTGTAATCAATACATTTTTTTCCTCAAAACGTATCGGGAGTAAGGCCCATATTGATCATACCTGCTCTGTTGCTAACCTGATTCTTTGGATGTCATCTCTGTTTATGCATGTGGCATTTATTTTTCCTATGTTACTAGTTTTCATTGCATAGCTTTTGGTTGCCCTGGCTGTGAGGATGAACACTCCTGCTGGTGGCTGTGTGAGATCGATGTTAGATTTCCTGTGCGCAAGGTCTGCCTGGCCCCTAGACTTCTGAGAAGGGGGAAGCCTGCTTTCTCACAGGACAGAGTGGAAGGGGGCTGACTTCTGTAACGAGAAGGTCATCCAAGCATAGAGTCAGATGTCCATGGTATAAGCTCTTCCTGGGAAGTTTGTTTATTTAGGGAAATGGCTGGATAGAGTAGGTTTCCTAGTCTTAAGTGTGAGTGAACAAGAAGAGCTGCCATTCAGGGCTAAGTTTTCAAGTACTTCCCCACTGCCCAGTCAGGCCTCACTGTGGACATCTATACCTGCCACCCACATCTGGAGAGTCCCACAGGATTCCTCTAGGAGGTCCCCTTTTCATCACCTTGGACTCATTCCTGCCTAAATACCCAGTCCTCTCCTTATTATGCTTGGATCTACTTCTGAAAGCCAGAAGCCTGATGGCTGGCTGTCCCTGATGACCACCATCTCCTTTCTCTGTGTTATCTGTGAATCCATTTTCTTGTATAATTTTGCTGTGTTCCTGAACTTTGGGAGAGAAGTAGAAGAAAAAACACATAGCAGTTGCCTTGAACTCTAAGCTCCAGCTCACCTCAAAAACAACTGCAAATAAGAAATATGAAATCATAAAATGTAAGCTACATTATTTAAATTGTCTTTATTTTCTAACTTATGAATAGACCTAAGTCCCCCATTTTGTATTCTTAGTATCCTGGTATTTTATATGCCTGAAGAGGTCCCTTGAAACCAGCCATTTGTCAGTACATGTGAGGAGACCAGATGTGGGCATTCCTTGAGGTTGGAGATCAGCACTTGGGTTTTAGAGGAAGCTCCATGCAGTTTAGATCCTGGCTTTGATTCACATTGATAGTGAAATGTTGAACAAGTAATGGGTCTCTTGAAGCCCCAAGTCTCTCACTTTAAATCAAAATTTCTGGTGCCATTGAAATGGCTCATTGGATAAAAACGCTTAGCACGCAGCCTGTTAACGTGAATTTAATCCATGGGAACCACATGGCGGAAGTAGATGACCAACTCCAGGAAGTTGTCCTCTGACCACCATGCACACATGCACACACACATACATACACACACACACACACACACACACACACACGATCATAAAATGCAAATGGAATAGTAATATTTTTATTACTTCAAAAAAATAACCAACATATAAGGAAAAGGGGCTCCTTTTACTCAGGATTTTAGCCCTTTCACTCATGGTTGGTTGGTTTCGTTGCTTTCAGGACTTGGGTAGGGCAGTACATCATAGAAGGTGAGTGTGAAAAATCCTCATTTCATGGCTAGAACACAAAAAAGGAGAAAAAGGAGGAGGTTGAGTCCAGATAGCTCTGTCAGCACCTCTAATCGCCAAGAGACATCCCTCTAAGCTCCACCTTCTGATGGTCCTGCTGTTTCTCAGTAGCACCGTGGGCCGCAGAGCATTCCTGGACAACTGGGCCTTTCAGGACACAAGGCTCAGCAGATGCAATGAAAGGGAATGAGCCCTAGAGTGTTGATGTTGTTGCTATTTTTTTCCAGATGGGGTATCTCTGTGTAGCCGTGGCTGTTTGGCTGCCCTGGACTCACTTTGTAGACCAGGAACTCTCAGCGATCGGCCTGCCTCGGCCTCCCTGAGTGCTGGGCTTAAAGGCTTGCACCACCACCATTCCTGGCTGGCCACAGTGGTGTTACACACACGCATAGTCCACAAGGCAGTGCAGCACAGTCTAGGAAGCATATCACTGGAGCGACATAATCGTGACGCAGTTCTAAAGATGTGGTGGCGTACGCCTTTAATCCCAGCACTCGGGAGGCAGAGGCAGGCAGATCGCTGTGAGTTCGAGGCCAGACTGGTCTACAAAGTGAGTCCAGGACAGCCAAGGCTACACAGAGAAACCCTGACTCGAAAAAAAAAATTCTGTCCAAAAAAAATATTAGATTCTATAATAAATGACCATCTAATTTGGTCTCCATTTCCTTCTTGATTATAAGTGATAGACATGTTGCAGGGAAAAGCAGAAGGTCACTCAGTTTTGTGAGGAAGAAAGACCAAGGGAGCAGGAGTGAGACAGTCTGAGAGGGAGACGGTGAGGTAGAGGTCATGGCAATACTCACCTTCCAGGTGCAATCTGTTTGCTTGTTTTGATTTGAGGAAGCTTGCTCCCTTTCTCTTGTAAGCCTCACTTCTGAGGAATCGACAAGCATGAATTGGTTGACTCCAGGACAACAGTTCTAAACTTGTGGGTTAAGACCCATTTTTTGGGTTGGGGGGAGGGCCGGGGGATCCACACATCAGATATCCTGCGTATCAGATATTTACATCACGATTCATAACAGTAGCAATATTAAAGCTATGAAGTATCAACGAAATAATTTTATGGTTGGGGCTTCACCACAGCACCAGGAAGAGGAAACGTATTAAAGAGTCAAGGCATTTAGCAAGGCTGAGAACCATGCCTTAAGCAGGACTTAGATTGGGCAAAGCCGGGCCTGGATAAAGCAGACACACCACACACAGAGCTTCAGAGCAGGGTAGGATATGAAATGGGAAACTCTCAGGAGGCGTTTAGCTTTCCAACACTGAGAATCGATAACAGTGTGACTACACACGAACAGCCTTCCGAGCTCAGGAAACAAAACCAAAGTTCCAAATGGGAAATTAAAAGGGGCTTCAGGGCAGGTTTAAACAGAATAATCCCGCAGGAGAGGAGAAGACGCTCGCGGAGCCCGAGCAGAGAGCTCGTTTGACTTTGGAAACTGACGCAGTCAACCACAGCACCAAACCAGGAGATTAATTCTATCATTTTTGATTCAGGGCTGGTGGGAGTGGTTGTGCAGAAAGGACCCCGGATTCTCCTGCTTGGGTGTTTATTAATTTTATGTGCTTTGTCTGTTGAGCGTGTGCTTTTCCCATTTGTTTGACCAGCTCAGGGCTCCTTCTGGCATACATTTTCCCATTTACCAGGGTCAGTGTTTACACTAATAACACAGCCCCCTAGATGAGGTGCTCGTCCTGTTAACCTCACACAGCTGCTAATTAGCGGGTCACTTGCAGGTTAGAGGTGTGCTGGTGTTGCGCTGCTCGGCTGGCCGCTGTGTTATTATAACAACTGTAAATGCCATATGCAGCAGCCATACGGTTGTGCTCAGAAGCTTGTTTGTATAATTACCAGCATTAGCCAGAGATGGAGCCTACCAGCTGACATTCAAGGGGCAATCATAAGTTAATTTTCCACACAGCAAATTGTGTCCCTAACAGGGAGTATAGATCTACAATGGACATTGAGCTGACTTGAGGATTCTGGGAAGCAGATTTCAGATGGCCAGAGCACACACAGCCGAGCCTTTTCCTGCCCTGACTTTTCTACCAAGAGATGGCTGAATTTCATACTGTGCCATGAGTTTTTACTCCCAAAGGAAAAATAGTCTGTACATATATGCAGGAACATGTGAATATTATGCACGTTCCAAATAATACATATTGATTCCAAAAGCATCTCAACATACATGTTCACATATATGTATAAATACATACATATATGTATGCACACATATACATATATACATAAATGTATACATAAATGTATATATGTGCATACATATAGATAAACATATACATATATACATACAAATTGAAACATATGTTTCAACATATCCATATATGTATGTATATATATATATATATATATATATATATATATATATATATATATATTGTTTCTATTTGTTTCAAAGGGAAGATTAGTCATGATTAGTGATCTTTAAAACGTTTTGAATTCATGAAACAACATGTTACTATGTAGCCCTGTCTGGGATATTACTTACTATATAACCCAGGATGACCCTCAAACTCACAGCAATCCTCCTGCCTCAGCCTCCTGAGTACTACTAGCATTACAGGTGTGCACCATCGCTCCTGTCGTAGGACTGTCTTTTGTGAACCAAGAATGATCATTGCCCACCCAGTTCTCCAGTTCGGGAACTTCTGCCTTGCCCCGGTGTTTGGAAGCCGTCAACAGGACGCTCTTTGCAGACGACCCTCGCGGGGACAGACCTGGCTTTGCTTTTGCTCAAGTCTTTCCTATCTCCCTCCTTGCATTTTCAATTCATCGCAGGCCTCCCCTTGGGCCACCAGATAAAGATGATACTTTAATACTGTCCCTCTGAGGCCTGGCTCTGAATCATTTTCACGAGACTCTCTTCCTAACTCACTCTTTGTTCAAAGGGATCCCCCTTGGGATTATTTAGATATTTATGTAATCAAGTGGAAATACTTTATACTTTAAATTTCACTTCAAGGAATGAGGTCAGACACCACTCCTCTCGCTTAAGTCTTTGCACTTGCTGAACTATGCGCAGTCTTTGAGTACTGTTCCTATATAAATCAGCCTTAAACGCTGAAGCTTAGGGTATTCTCAGTCTCAGTCTACTGGGGCCACTTCCCTCTTCTGTTTCTTACTCACAGCTTATAGCACAGCTCTTGTTACCTCTAGTCCCAGAATTCTTCTTGGAACTCTTGCCTATCTAGTCCTGCATACGTTAACTTTAGAATCAGACAATCAAATCCTAGCTACGAGATTACTGATGCTTTTATCAGAACCGTGAGTGTGTAGGTTAACTGGACAGAAAAAAAGTTCATTAGTCTTTCTAGCTAAACATGGAGTGAACTCATTTGCTACAGATTTCTTTCGTCTCCTTTGGATTGTACCAAGCTTTTTATGCACAAAGAGACTGTATTTTAAAGCCTGTTTATTCCTATCTTCTATTTATACGTTCTTAATGGAGAAATGTATTAAATGTGTGTTGTAACTGGTTGCTGTTTCCATATGTAAATGTACTTGATTCATAGATGTAGGGATCTTTTTTCTTGTATACACCCAAATTCCTATACTGTCTTAACACTGTTCTGAGTTGGTTCTCTAGAATATGGCAAGAGAACAATCATATCACAGGCTTCAGATGACAGCTTGGCCTCTGCTTGCTCAAGGTTCACACCTTCTTCTCCTTCTTCTTCTCCTTTTTCTTCTCCCTCTTCTTCTTCCTTCTTCTTCCTTCTTCTTCTCCTTCTTTTTCTTCCTTCTTCTTCCTCTTCTTCTTCCTCCTTCTCCTTCTTCTTCTCTTTCTTCTTCCTTCTTCTTCTTTCTTCTTTTTCTTCCCTCTTCTTCTTCTTCCTCTTCTTCCTCTTCTTCTTCTACTTCTTCTTCTACTTCTTCTTCCTCCTCCTCCTTCTTCTTCTTTAGATTTACTTTTGACCAGCACATGCACAATCCTTTTATCCCAGCACTTGGGACATAGAGGCAGAAAGATCTCTGTGAACGAACACACACACACACACACACACACACACACACACATGTATGATGATTTAATGTGTGCTGACTGCTTTGCCTATATGTGTATCTCCTCACAGCATGTATGGCTGGTGCCTGCAGAGGCCACAGAGGACATTAGATTCCCTGGGAACTACAGTTACAGATAGTTGTGAGTCACCAGGTAGGTTCTGGGAATAAAACTCAGGTTCTCTCAAAGAAAACCAAGAGTTGTTAGCCATTGAGCTTTCTCTCCAGCCCTGACATTCAGCTTCTTATTTTCCTAAATGTTGCCCAGAGCATTGAAAACAAGAGTAAGGAAGTGCCCAGTTTTATCATGAGTTCAAGGACATTTTTTAAATTGTCCTTGATTTAGGCAGGAATTATCCTCATATTTTCTGTTAATTATAATACTAGCTATTGGGATTGATATATTAGTATCTGTTTTATTAATTTATTAAAATATAACTATATATTTCAGCTAAGAATGAGGTTGGGGGATCAACTTTTCATTAAAATCAATAAGTAAGAGGGAAGAACCAGCTATTCTTTCTTCATATTAACCTGAGCCTGTGTGGAACTGAGTTTTCTTATTAGTGAAAAAAAGAAATGAGAGAAATAGAAAGGATGTTGTCATTTAAAAATGTTTCAAAAATGAATGAATCTAGGCTCAGGGCATCAGTGAATGAACATCATAAGAAGAAAATAACCGGTTATTATATATTGTTGTGTTCATGAGAGTCCAAAATACTAGCCATCTTGTCAAAATGTCAAACAAAGTCAGATTACGCCTCTAGATGCAGCTGCTAATATTCAGGAAGCACAGAGGCAGAGAGACGTTTTAAACTGTGCACAATCTGTAATATACAGACATTGAGAAATCCACACAGTACATCTCAGATTTCTCAACAGGAAAACAAACAAACAAACAAACAAAACATAAGGAAAATGGGATAATTTAAGAAGGATTGAAGATGAAAGAAACTTAGCAGGTGTATGAAGGGTTTGGAAGTAGCACATATGGTCCATTGTATAGGACCAAAGTGCTACATAATGCTATACGGTGCTACAGCAACAGAGACGCATGGAGCGGGCATTACCAGAGGCAGGGCTGGGGGGGTGTAGAGAAGGAAGCGGCTTCCAGCTGGGATAGGGAATGTGGAAAAACTCTGAAGGGAGCTCATAAAATGCAGAATGCTGTTTCTTGGCCCAAAGATGATTATAAAGATGCACTTAAATTTTTTTTCATTTAGTCTTCTTTTATGCTTTAATTTTAACTAAGTTAAAATTTAGGGCAAGTTGTGAACTTTTGGAAAAGTGGCTGTTTTTTCTTTTTTTAATACTTTATTTTATTGGGATTTTAGAGACAGGGACTTATTATACTGCTTAGGTCGTTGCTGGTATCGCGACGGTCTTGCCTCCACCTTCTAAGTGCGTTACCACACGTTTCAGGCCTCAGGTCTATCAGGAAGGTAGTCATCGGGGAGCTAAGTGCATGGGGTCAAGATGTTGGTGCTGTGGCATCATATTCAGCAGAGCCTGGGTTATGAAAAACTTGACTATAGGGAGGCAAGGGAAGAAAGAAAGGACAGACACCCAAGCACACACGCAGAAGAGCTGGGATGGGCAGGACCAGGTAGATTCTGATAGAGGACAGCTGTATACAACAAGCTTAAGCCCTCTCGGCACATTTATTATATGCAGTAACGGGGGAGAAATGGTGTTATGTAGTCTTGGTGGGAGGCCTGTGTAGGTGAGCTGGCTCAGTTTGTAATCATCTGGGAGAAGAAGGCTGCAGCTACTGATTTTAGCACGCACTGGGCAATCATTCGTAAACACTGACACATGTTCAACCCTGTCAGCATTTGCTAACCAGTGGGAGGTTTTGCCTTTTCTGAGCTTGAGCTATATTGGGAAGGTTTTTGTCATTTCTATGGGTCTGAGGCACTGGATCATACCCATGTCAACAAACATATTCACTAAGGATTTTATCTTCTCTTTACACATTCACTCAGGGCTTCCTCCACTCTCCACACACTGGTGTGCTGGCAAGCCAGCATGCTCATTTGGGAAGTTCTGATGTGCTGTGTTTTGCTAATTTTTATTCTGGCAATACCCCTACTCCAGCCATTTTCAAACAGCCAGAAGAAATGATGAATCTGCTCCCATGAGCCAGCTAGTTCTAGAGATGGCTCAGTGATTGTCACAAACCATCCATTCTTTCATCTTCCACCTTAGTCTTGGGGTGTACTTACTCATATGGCTTAATGTACCATGTTTGTATGACTTCAGACTTTGCTTTGTTTTCATGGAAGTTTAAAATAAAATAGGAGATCTATTTGAGAATCCAGTCAAGGGACCCTTGGTCTCCTTTCTCCTTTGTATCTTTGGCGACCATCAGTGTTTCTACTAAAAGAAAGCTGAAGCTTTCTGAACTCTTGCATTATTAATGTGAGAGGTTTTAGGGAAAAAGTGTAGAGGTCAAGGCCAGGATAGTAAGTAGTAATGATTGTCACCGTTGAGAGTAATGAGAACAGCCTAGGAAAAGAGATAGTTTAGACACGAGTGGCATCTGCCTGTATGTGAAATGACAATGGAAGATAGAAACACAGAGTAAAACTCTAGGCTCACATGTGTCTGACTAGTGCCATTTGTATTAAATCAGCATGTGCTTCACAAACAATTCAGATTTTATGGATTATTACAGGATTACAAACAGATTTAAGAAACATGAAATAAGAATTCACTAGGCCACTGCTTCCTTGATTCCAAGGCTCCACTGCTCTTCCTCGCTGCTATTTTCAAGACCGGCAAAGGTTGGGTGTCTGGCTCCACTACCAACTCACTCAGGAGAATCCGATTCCCCATGGCCCCATTTCAGAACTTCTGGGTCAGAGGATTTTGGGACAGGGCATGCAAATGTCTGTTTCCCCAAAGGCAACTCCTAGAACCCTTATATTACAAGCCCATACACTGGACCTTTGGATAAGTGAAACACTGACTCACTCTGCAGCAAAATACTGTGGAGTGAAAGGCTGGCCAGTGGGGCTGAAGAACAGGAGTAATAGGAGAAAATTCTCCCATGACTGAAACTGAAGATCAGATCATTCCCGGAATCTATAGGACCCCCTCCATGCTCTGGGACAGCCCTTCTGGCTATCCAACTTGGGTTCTTAATAGCTTGAACTTCCTAATATAAGGAAAATATTTCTAAGTTTACACTGCCATCACTCGTAGAGTGAGGGACAAAAGTCTTATATCAGACTTTAAACTCAAGTCACAGACATCTGACATGGCATGCAGAGGGCAGCAGATGCTATGGACTTGACCTAGTGACCTTTACACCACACCTTAGAAATGGTCCACTGATGCCAAAGGATATATTTTTAAAAGTATGCCAAACAGCCAGGTGTGGATTGAGAACACAACAGTAATAAAGCTTTTTCTCTCAATTTCTATGACACCAAAGGTTCCTTATAGTTTTTCTCTCCACTGAAGGTGACAGACTGTGTTAAGTATTAGGCCTGTTTCTTGTACACAGTAGAAACAGTATAAGGAATTCCCTTTCCATTTATCGAGGCCATGAACACTCGGACAACTCTGACATTGCTTCAAGAGCACAGTTGTGCTGGGAATAAAAGTGTTCACCATTTTTAATTGTGTGAATGATGTTTCCAACAGAACAGTGAACTCTGGAGTCAGTGTCTCTAGCTTTAAATCTGTAGAGAACCCTGCTGAAGTGTTCAGACTGAGCAGGGGAGGTGCTCCAATCTCCAACCTCAACATTATCAAAAAATCGGTTTCCCCAGCAACACAGCTTCTGGAGTTAGGGAGCACCAAGTGTCAAGCCTTGACCTGCCATTTGTGATCTTTTCCAGTTTTTAGAGCTGTCCTTATCGTGTGTGTGTGTGTGTGTGTGTGTGTGTGTGTGTGTGTGTGTGTGCGCATGTGTACACCTGTGTGTACCTGTGTGCATTAAAGTATATGTACAGGAATATATTCAAATATGTACTTGCACCACAGAAGTGCTCTAAACAATGTATAGAAGTCTAGAGACAACTCTAGTTCTTGTCCTCCATAGAAATAACCACTGTTTTATTTTCTTAATGAGAAAATGTATGAGTTCTACTCTATACTAACAAGACTAACAAGACTAACAGACTAACAAGAAAAAAAAAAGACAGATTAAAAACTGTGAGTTCCATGTGTTAGACAAAAGGTGATGTCATCCATCTTTGCCAGTTATATACTGTTACACAGGTCATTTCCAAAACCATGTGTTTATTTTACTTATATATTTAATCAATAAGTGTGTAAGACAGTGTGGACATATGTGTGTACACATGCATATGTACGTGTGTGTGTGCGTGTGTGTTACATAGAAACTTGAGGTGTTTGACATTTTCTCTGTCACTTATCTATCTTTTCCCCACTGGAAATGGAACCTATGGCCTTGCGAAAGAACTTAGGTAAGTGTTTCTACCACTGAGCTATATTCCCAGCCTTTCCCTCAATTTTTCAGTTTGGGCAAGGTCTATTTAAGTTGTCTAAGGTAGACCTGAACTTCCCCTGTAGTCTTCCCTTGTACTAGCCTTTGTATTTTGTAGATTTTC
>OU015755.1:93883588-93905331 GCA_907169655.1 Acomys percivali | reverse complement strand
GTGTGTGTGTGTGTGTGTGTGTGTGTGTGTGTGTGTGTGTGTGTGTGCAGGGTGACTGCTAAAGATCTAGTTTCATTATTCTACATAGGGATATCAAGTTTTCCCAGCACCATTTGTTAAAGAGGCTGTCTTTTTCCAATGTGTCTGATTTGACTTCTCTGTCAACAATCAGATAGCCATTTTGTGTAGGAGTTCATTGAATTGCATAGAGTTTAGCCTGGGCGAGTGTTTGTTTGAGTAGCTGCTTTACACCATGGGCTATGTTTTTGTGAATTCATTTTAATAAAGTTATTTTTTTTAAGCTGGGCCCTCTTTTTTTCTATTTCACTGATGTGTATCTCTGTTTTCAGTACTATGACTCTGTGATGTAACTTGAAATTCCATGATGTGATATCTTCAGTATTATACATTTTGCTCAGATTGCTTTGTCTATCTGGTGTCTTTTGTACTTTCATATAGTTTTTAAGATTGTTTTTTGAAGAATGTTGATAGAATTTTAATGGAAACTTATACTGAATTGCTTTGTATAGATTAGTAATTTTTACAATATTAATTCTTCCACTGCATGATCATGCAGTTCCCTTCAGTTTTCTTGTTTAACAATTTAAATTTTGAATTGTAGACACTTTTCACATTCTTGGTTAGGTTTACTCTGAGGAGGTTCGTTGTTTTGTTTTGTATTTGTTTCTTTTTTTCATGTTGTGATTGGGATTATTTCTTTGATTGCTTCCTTAGTATGTTTATAGAAAGGCTACTAGGTTTTCTGTGTTAATTTTGTGTTCTGGAATTCTGTTGACAGTGGCTATTGGCTCTAATGGTTTTCTGGTAGAGTCATCTACAAGTAAGGATACTCTGACTTCCTCCTTCCCTATTGTAGCCCCTGTATTCCCCTCTCTTATCTTACTGCTCTACCTAAGATATTGAATGTTTATAAGAGCCAAGAAAGTGGACACCTTTGTCTTATGCCTGGTCTTGGTGAAAATTCTTTGAGTTTTTTCCCATGTAGCATGATATCAACTGTAGGTTTGTCCTACATAGCATTTGTTATGTTTCCATATGTTCCTTCCATCACCAGTCTTTTAGTCCCCCCACCCCCCACCCCTGGGAAGGGATGTTGCATTTTTATTAATTTGGGTTTTCTTTGTCTTTCTTTAGGTCAGTTTGACTAAGAATTTATCTTGCTTATCTTTTCAAAAACCAACTTTTTGATTCATCAATTCTTTGCATTGTGCTTTAAATTTTTCTACTTTATTAATTTCTGTCCTAATGTTAATGGTTTCTTTGTATATGGTCTGCTTCTGCATTTGACTCATTGCTTTTCAAAGACCTTAAGTTGTTTGTTTAAGATTTCTCTGGCTTGTCAATGCAGACACATACAGTTCCAGGCCTGCATTCATTGTATCTCATAGGATTTGTTATGCTGTGACCCATTTTCATTTGATTCCAGGACATTATTATCTCCTTCCTGATACTTTTGAAGAGCATTATCATTTAATAGTTTGTGTTTAACTTCCATGAGCTTGCGAGTTTTCTGTAGTTTCTCTTGCTGTTGATTTTTGGCTTTATTTCATTGTAGTCAGACAGAATGTAAAATGATGTTTCAATTTCCCTGTATTTGTTGACAGTTGCTCTGTGTCCTAATATAAACTGTTTTATTGAAAGCTACATGCTGCGGAGACAAAAGAATACTAGGCAATGTTTGGGTGAAATACTCTACAGGTGTCCATTAAGGCTATTTTCTGTATGATGTCATTTAACTCCAGTGTTTCTGTGCTCATTTTATTTTTGGTAGGGATGTTCTTTCTGTTGGGGAAAGTGGGATATTGAAGTCACCCATTATCACTGTGCTGGTGGTTATTCTGTCACTTTTATCCACTAGTATTTGTTTATAAAGTTGGATGAATCATATCTGTGTATATGTTTAGAATTGTAATCTTCTTTTAATGGATCAATTGTTCTCTTAATCAGTGTGAGGTTATAGGTTTGAAAACCTCTTCTGACTAGGTTTAGCTTGAAGTCTATTTTGCAGGATATTAGAACAGTGACACTTGCTTGCTCTCTACTTCCGTTCATTTTGGAATGTTCTTTTTTAGCCTAAGGCACAAGCCTAAGCCTAAGGCACATTTTGAGTGAAATGTGTTTCTTAGAGACAGCAAATAGGTGGATCCTGCTTTTTAATCCAATCTGCTGTGTCTTTGGTTGGATAATTGAGATAATTAATATTCATATTTATTACTGAAAACTGCATGTTAATTCTTATCACTTTGTTGATTTTTGTAATATTTTGTTTTCTTGATCTTTATTTGATCAAATACTGTTCTAACATATTTTGTTTTTACCTCATAGCTTTTTGAGTGTACTTACCATTCTTTTCAGCCTAAAGAATTCCTCCCAGTGTCTTATAGACTTTACTGGTTGTAAAATCCTTTAGTCTGTGTTTATTATGTGATGTTTTTTGTTTCTACATCAGCCATGATAGGTAGTTTTGCTGGGTATAATAGTCAGGCTTGGTTGCCATAGTCTTTCAAAACTTGGAGTACAGCATTCCATGATCATTTGATTTTTGAAGCCTCTCTCTAAAAATAAGCTGTTATTCTTCAGGGTCTGCCTTCACATGTGGCTTAGTGTTTCTGTTTCTACAACATTCAATGCACACTTCTTATTTTACATATTTATTAATTGTATTATAACATGATAATTTATTTTCTGGTCTTGTCTATGTGGTATTATAATGCCTCTTGTACTGGGTTGGGTCTCTTTAGATTTAACAAATTTTCTACAATAATTGTATTTAAAATACTTGTCATTGGCATGGAATTCTTCCCCTTCTATGCCCATAACTGATAGATTTAGTCTTTATGATTTCCCAAATATCTTTCATGTTTCAGTAACTTAAAAATTGACATAAATATATAAATATAAAGTTAAGTAACTTTTAAAAATATTTTATGATGTGATTATAATTTCAAAAATAAATGAAAACATAAAATTGCCTTTTATCAGAGACACCAATTCCTCTATCTTGTCTTCAAGTTCTGGTAGTTTGTCTTCCCCATGGCTCATTCTATTTGTGAGGATTTACACTGAGCCTTTTATCTGATATACTGAAAAATGTTTATTCCTAGCTTCATTTTAGTTTTAATTTTCTTCATATTTCTATATCATTATTGAATTCCATTCTAATATCCTGAACTGACCTCCTTATTTTATTCAGCTGTTAGCTCATGTTTTCTTGGAAATAATTTAGAAGTTTATGTTTTCTTTCACTTTTTTGAAGACTCATTCTTTTGCCTTATTTGTCTGGAATTTTTCCAGAGGGGTTGGCATTACTCCTCATTGATAGTTTTGGGAGGAGATATGGAATCTTGGTTTTTTTCTTTCTACTCATGTTTTTGCCTTAGGACATGTACATCAGAAGTTTGGTTGTTGGTTGAATTTATTTAGACTGCCTTTCTTCTTTCAATGGATATATTTGCAATGTTCAGTACCTTGTAGTATGGTTGAGTTGCCATATTTATTTATTTAATTGGTGTTCAGAGTACCAGACTCCAGCCTTGGGTTTTCTTTGAGAGTAAATACTTGTCTGTAGCAGCAGTCACAACCCAGGCACAGACCCACTATGAAAATGGCCATCTCTTATGCACTAATCACTTTGGGCACTGAAGTGACATTGCTAATACTGAGTAGAAAGAAAAGGAAACACACACACACACACACACACACACACACACACACACACACGTGATTATCCCTGGCATGATAGAAAGTGGAGGAGAAAAAGCACATAGTATATATAATTGTATGGTCAAAAATGGGGAGTAGAGGAGATTTTGGCTAGAAGATAGCGAGGTAAGATATAGTATGAAATAAAGCAGAATATTTCCAACTCTCAAGGGGCTGAGACATAGACAGCCTGCAAACCAAGCCAGAATATGTTATTTGGAGGAGCAGGAGACAAAAAGAAAGAGTAAAGAGGAATACACAATGTGGTCCAGGGCAAGAACAGAGTAGGGCTGAGCTGCTCTGCTGAGATGGCGTTGGTGAATCAAACACAGAAGGACTGAGTGGAAAATGTGATATGGAAACTGACTGGTCTGATTGATAGATTCTCCCTGGCCTCTCTTGTGCTCCTTTCTTGTCTCACAGACCCCTAATAGCCACTGCATGGTACTCCTCTGGGATGGGATGCCCATTCTCCTCCCTAAGCTTCCTTTGGATGATCAGATTAGGGATGTGATCAGGGATGCTGTCCTTGTGTGTGGGCGGTGTTTCACAGATCGACTCTCAGGTCTGACAACTATGCTATTTCCTTTAGGGTTCTGATTATGAAGGCTGGCCCACCCCTGGGCTAATGTCACTAGGCTTGCCTATTCCTTGTAGTGTGTGTGAAATGTCAGGTGTATGCTTGGGTTACTGGCAGGTTTTCGGTTTCCTGCATGCTGGGCAGATGTGATTCAGTCTCTGTAGGCACACTGCGTAAAGATTCAAATGCTGATTTCTGTGTCCCACATATCTGTTTGCAGTCCTTGTTCTGAGATTCTCCTCTTTAAATTTTGCTACCCAAATGTCCCCCGATATGTCAATAAAGCAGCTTATTAGCCAGTCACTGATCAGAGGAGAGAGTAGGGCTGGACTTCCTGTTAACCAAGGGAGAAGAGAAAGGGAGAAAGTAGGGGATTCAGGCAGAGGGGAGAGGTCCCGGAGACATCATGAGGAAAGAGCAGCTGGATATGGGGGACACAGAAACCAGCATTTGAATCTTTACATGGTGCACAATGACATGCCTATAAGTCTCTCAGCGTTCTGCCTGTTGGGTTTCAGCATATAGTGCCATGGCACTTGGTCTGAGTTTACCAATAGTATAGTTTGCAGAGAGCCCCAGGTTGCTGAGCCACAAGAGCAGCAGAAGTGTTTTTGAAACGTATATCTAAGTTCTACTCTGCTAGTTGCCATTGTCAAGCTTCCAACACTAGGTGGAGGAGGTCCTTTCTTCTACTGCTGATGCTGTGGCTTTATCTTTCCAGCTGTTTAGAGCAGCCATTGCTTTCCTGGTAATCCTAAAGCATGCACCAAGAAGTTAGAACTAAGGTACAAGGAAACAGGAGCCAAGGATGGCTGTTCTCTGATGATAACCTAAGAGATGCATTGGTTTTGAAAGAGGTCAGACCCAAGTGATCCATCATAGGGGTACTTGCCACATGGGTGGCCATTTGTGATTTTCTAGAGTGACGTCAGAATGTATCCAGATAACCCATACGTTAGGATGAAATTATCCCAAGAGACATCACAGTGTCTGGAGGAATCTGGAACCACTGACTCTGCTTACACCGGAGTTCACACACTGTCTTCTGATCAGGCAACAGTCGAGGAAAACACCTATGCAAGGAAGTCAGCACACTGCCTACACTCAATTTTCTTTATGGTATGTACAGCATCTGTTCTGAGGACATACTATGTGGATAGTAGGCTCCAATAGATAACGCATAATATAGATAAGGTGTTGAGAACAGACCAAAGGTTACCCTCCCGTGGGGTGCTCTATGGCATTGCCAGCCAGAAGAGAAGCTTAAAGAGCTCAGAGGACACAGCCTCCTAGACTTGTTATAATAGTGGTGTTTGGGACAGTGGAGATGCTCCCCCTTCTCCGAAGTACTGAAAGTGAAGGATTTAAAACTCAGCCCTTGCCTTAGTTAGGGTTTGTATTGCTTCAATGAAACACCATAACCATAAAGCAAGTTGGGAGGAAAGGGTTTATTTCATGTACACTTCCATATCACTGTTCATCCTTGAAGGAAGTCAGGAAAGGAACCTGTAGGCAAGAGTTGATTCTGAGGCCATGGAAGGGTGCTGCTGACTGGCCTGCTTAGCATGGCTTGCTTAGTGTACTTTCCTGTAGAACTAGAACCAACAGCTGGGCCCTTCCCCATTGATCATTAATTTAAAAAAAAAACATTTATAGCTAAATGTTATGGAAGCATTTTCTCAGTTGAGGCTTTTTCCTTTCAGATAACTCTATTTTTTTTTTGTCAAGTTGACATAAAAACTAGCCAGGAAAATTGACTCCTTTTCATCTTGATACACAATCATATCATGCATTGCATATACTAAAAAGGTTTAAACCATAACCTTTCCTTTCTTGTTCATCCCCAAGATTACACATTAACATCAACATCACAATCCAAAACATTTTTTTTACAGAGTTTAAAAGTATCACAGTTTTTACAAACCAAACACTTTAAAAAATTCAGTCTTTAAAAAAAAATTAAAGTCTGGAACTGGGCCCTATCACTAGCAGGGTGCTGTGTAGTAAGTCCAACAAAGAGTTGGTGTTCTGCCACTGGCAAAAGAAAGATCTGAAGCAACATCTAGCAGGATGACCTGAACACTAAGTGCAGAGATGACACACCACTGTGGAGAGCCACGTACAGAACTCTAGACTCACATCACGTATTCCACCAGTTGTTATCTCTTTCTACTGAAAAGGCGTGATCAAGTTTGATGCATGTGTACTGGGCATAGCAGGCTGGTGATGACTATCTTGGGAGAACTGTCAACACCACCCAAATGAAAACAGATCCATATTTTCCAAAGAATCCCTGGAGAGAGAGAGAGAGAGAGAGAGAGAGAGAGAGAGAGAGAGAGAGAGAGAGAGAGAGAGAGAGAGAGAGAACAGAGAGCAACCAGAAAGAGAAGGGAATCCAAAGCCATCCAAACACAAGAACTGAGTGGTTCTAAGGTATGTAAAGATGGGTCTCTGGGATCCACATTCTAGTGACTGCGCAGACAACAGCTACAGAAAACACTTAGGCAGCTCATAACAGGCAATGGTGGTTTTTTTTTTCCTGGATCACAAATATTAACAATTTATGCAATGTGGTGATTATTCTATATACATTATCTGTTAATATTTTTAAAGGAAAGAAAGAGTAATTCTCAAATGCTTCCTCAGCTAGTTCCTAGCTATGGAAGGCAGTAGATGATGACGATTCTAAAGATGATAAAAAGAAGGGGGGGGGGAAGCCTGGAGTGTCATAAGAGGCAGAAGAAAATTCCTTGAAATTTTTACTGAGTTCATCCTTATTCCAAAGCTGTATGGGAGATGTCAAAGATCAGGAAGATCCCCACAGCCGGGCACCAGCGACAGATGAGGGACACAGTAAGGTTGAATCTTGTACGAGCAATTTCTATTGCATAACAGTGACCCCTGCATGGTAGAACAGCTGACACTATGCCTGTGAATGTGGAGACAAGAGGCACCAGGCCATCTGGGTAGCGCAAAGAATGGTGAGGATATAGACATGACTGGTACCATGGTGCAACCCCAGGAGACAATATGTTTTGAAGCCTGTTAAATAGAAACCAGAACAGGAAGCTGCAGTGGGGACCATGGCTCAGGGGGATATCCTCAGAGAGCTGACACCATTAACACAGTACAAATAAATAAACCACACACTCTCAGAGCGTAACCTAATCCTCGGTGTGAGTCCCTATGTTGCAAGAGGCAGTAGTGACCTCAGCGTGCTTTCTGTAAATTCAACTGCTCTGTGACTTGAGGCATTGTTAGAAAGAGCCCTTCTGACTCTGGGCTCCATTTGAGGGCTCCAACCTGCTGGAGCCTTTGGGGGTACTTGGTAGCCTAATGCTGTGCCAGACAGATTGTGAGCTGAGAGGAATCCATGGCCTCCTCCTCTTCCTCTTCCTTTTCCTGCTCCCATCATATTTGTTCCCCAAAAGACTGAACTCAGGACATAGACAGTGTGTGCTACCTGTCCCATGGAGAGCAAAGGTGGGATGTGTGATTGATTACATTGGCTGCTCAGGGAGGGAGGAGAGGGAGGTCTAGCTGTTCTTACTGTAAGGAAGTCTATATATATATATATATATATATATATATATATATATATATATATACACACATATACGTATGTGTATATATATGTACACACACACACACACACACACAAACACATATATATTATATTGATGTATGGTCCACCCCTTTCCCAACCACTTGTGGTGGAGGGAGGGTGAGGCAGAGGCGGTCACTGCAGGCAGGCATCCTTCTGAATACTATTACGACATTCCTTCCAAGGCACACAGAGGGCTAAGAGCGTCACCTTGTTCTTATCAAAGCTGGTTCAACAAGCGTTGTGGGCACGGCAAAGCTTTCCATGTACCAGTTTGAGTAAATAATTGTTCACTTAGTGACTATAAAATTACATCCAATGTTCCTGTGTTTAAGAAAGAGATATGGCTCTCAAGTAACCCAAAACTCAGCAGCCAAATAAAGGCAGAGCTAGTAACACAAAACTGGACTTCTACTGGGGATGATTAAATTGTAAAAATACCAGGAGTACCAGACTACCCTCCACAAACCCAGTGAAAATGGAACAGTAAAGAAATACAAATGAAGCTAATTTCTTTAAGAGCAAATTAACGTGCCATCAACTGTCCTCGTTACATCGCTGCTAAGAAGAGGACTCGCTTGCCAAATCTTTAACTTTTGGACTTCAGACTCAACAAATATTTATTGGTGCCTGTGTTTTCCCAGGCATGGAGGACATAACATAATTTAAATTTCAGCATACTTATGAAATAAAATGTTCTTTCAGTAAGGTCACATGGCTGCTGAGCCATCCAGTCAGAGCTCAAAGGAAGGGTGGTCCCCACTATGCTAACGAGTCCTTTGACAAGACAAGAAATGAATGAGTGATAATGGAAATTATTCTCAGGGAATTAATTAAAGTATTTCTTACTAATTGAGGAGTCTCACACATCCAGAGCAACTGCAAAAATCCCAGGGAGCTGATACACACTGTCCATTCTCCAATGTGTCTGCTCAGATGTGAGGCCACCTCTGAGGTTCACGGAGTATGAGCTTGTGAAAAAGCCCAGTGAGCTAACTGGTCCCTGTCTAGCCTCAAGGTTGACTTTAACTTTGAAACATTAGAAGATCCTAGATATATGAGGTTAGTAAAAGTATAAATAAGCAATAAATAAGGCTGGCTTCATTTTCTGCCAAGAAGCTAAGAGCTTTGACATTTGGTAGTTCTGATATTAAAAGCATAAGGGGTGGAGCACTGAAGCCATCAGACTAGAACTGGGTGTGGTCTTCACACTTGTCATCCCAGAACTTGCGTGGCTAACGCAGCATGGTGTATTGAAAGCTATCCTAGGCTACATGGAGAATTCGAGTATAAGTCTCGAGGGATACTTGTATCAAAGTAAACTAGTATACTACAACAACAAACCCCTATAAACACAAACACTTGAGCATGACAGCTAACAGCATGGCCTGCTGGGAAGACTGGACGTTATTAGCAATAGTCAGAGTTACCCTGAGTCATGTCTTCCAGGACACTGAGCCCTGAGTTTCAGACCAGTCAGATGGCTCATTGTTTGTTACTGGAAATGTGCAGCCCTAAGATAGTTTGTAATGGATCCTGTGTCTTTCATGATAAATTGCAAACATGTTTCTAACAAGGGTATTAAATTTTGCTTCTTATGGCTGCTTTTCAAGAGAATACTTTATTGAAATGATTTTTAAACCTTTATTGTGCTTCTCAGCTTTTACTTAAACATGTATACATTTTTACCTATGTAGACATTGTACATACTTGTAGCTCAGAATAAATAACTCTATGAAACAGAATACTGTCTATAAAATGAGCGGATATCTATTTAAAGGTACAAAGATGCTTATTTTTTTATTTATACTATTTAAACCATACATAAGGTTTTTTATGAGAAATATGCAAAGCTGTTTTGACATGAAGCTGGAGAGACGGCTTACATCTACATGGCAGCTCACAACTCCTGTAGCAGCAATTCAAGGGCATTCTACATCCATACCTGACCTCTGGAGGCTCCTGTACACACAGGCAGGATACATGTAAAGTCTGCAGGCACACACACACACACACATGCATGCTCACGCGCACGCGTATACACAAATAATAAATAAATAAATACATCTCAAAAAACTGTTTGCCATCAGTGAAACTACATTACATTTGTAATGATTTTCCCTCTTTTCTCACAGATGATAATCTGGCCCATGATATGTCTTCTTTCTTTCTTTGATATGTCTTTTTTCAACCAACTGTCTCAATAAATTCTTAGCTGAGCATCACTATATGCAAAATTTCCATTTAATATAAATTATAATCTTTAATGCCACTCCAGGAGGTAAATTGTGTAACAAGATGTTTAAAATAAATATGTGAATTATACCAGTCTTTAAAGATTAATGCCTTTATTTTTTCCACTGTGATATAATAGGCAAATCCATTTACAGAAGAAAGGTTTTAGCCAGACCACAATTTAAGGTTACAGTTTGTCATGACAGGAAAGTCAGAAAGAGAGGAGCCTGAGGGGATGGTCACGCTAGCTACATCCATAGTCAGTATCAGAGAGCTATGAGTTTGTGTATGTTTTCTCCATGCTTGCACATTTGGAACCCCACCCAGAGAATGGTACCACCCCTTGTGAGTGTGTCTTTCCACCTCAATACTCAAGATAATCCCCTACTGGTAAGCCCAGAGACCCATCTCCTAATTATCATCACAGTTTTATAATAATAAATGTAAAGTCTTTTCATAATAAGAAAGCATAAATATATCAAAATTTAAAAAGCAAAATGAAATTAGCTGTGGCATTAAAAATTTCTCCTTCTCTCTCTTGGAGATATATATATATATATATATATATTATAATAATTTCTACAACTTTGTCTTCATTCTTATATCAGTAATTAAACATACATATTTTTAACGAACTCTTCCTATACATACATGTTAACCTGTATGTCTTGGCATTACTAGTTATATATTCATGGCTTTAGCTTAGCTGTAAAAGTAACACCTGTACATTGCAGTGTGAAAAAATTAGCAAATGTAAAATGAACATAGAAATTACCAATGCCCTAATTACTCAGAGGTACTCATATTTCATGTATTCTTAATTACGCTTTTTCTAATATTGAAGTAGCTTAAAATTAACAGAAGTGCAAAATCAGCACCTAGAATTCCCATGAGTTCCTTCCTCACCGCGTTTCGCATCAACGCCTCTCACAGCAACACAGCACTTTGTCAAATTCAACACATTGCCAACAGTCTAGCCTGTCGCTCCACCTCAGCTGGAGTCCATCAGTTTCCAGAGACATTTTAGCTTTGTGCGTGTATCTCCCTGAAATTGCATTATGTGTGTAGACTTGAGTAACAATAACCCCACTAGGATGCAGAATTGTCCCGCTAACACAAAGAAGCTGCTTTGTGCTGTCTCTCTGTCACACTCACCTGGCCATAGCCCTGCACACCCACTGGCCTGCTCTCCATCACTGCAGCTACGTTGTGCTGAGATTTCTCGTTTCCACTCTGTATCATATTCTTGAACTCTATCCAAGTTGTGTCCGTCAGTCAGTTATATCATTAATTCCTAGGCATAGTCCATGGTGTGGATCTACCACAGATTAGCCACATATCCATAGATGGTCATTCATGTTAGTTGAAGTTTGGAACTCTTATGAATAAAACTGCTATGAGCATCCATGTACAAGTTTTAGTGACAGAATACGTTTCACTTATATAGTTCAAAGTTCCACTAGTGTTGTGTGCTAGCTGGACTTTATTGTATATGTATGTTGAGTTTTATACTGTCTGGCATAGTGACTATGCCATTTCACATTCCCTCTGAAAATATGTGTTAGTGTTTTAAAAATATAGATCATTTGTATAAAATTAGGTGCTTATTACATAATTTTATACCAGTCCTTGAATACTATTTGAAAATACAATTTGTTCCCTGCAAGCAAGCTGATTATGTGGATATATTATATTTCATCAAACCACTCTTTAAGATTTAATTTTTTTTTCAAAAAATCCATCCCTGTGATCGTTAGTTCATGGTTGGGCTAGCAATGAAAACCCACTGTAATACTAAGAGTTTGTGCTGTAGGCTAGTGATGTTCCAATTCTCGAAGCTTCTTTTTGCAGCAGGCAGAGGTTAATGCAGAGACTCATACCTATGCAAGTGCTGAGACTGTGGTGCTCACACCAATATGAGAGAATATCTATATCAACCCCCCCAAGGCTTAGGGGGAACATCACTGAAGAGGGGCCAGAGAGAATGTAAGAGCCAGGGGATGGGAGGAGGGCAGTGAAATGCTGTCTGCTGGACCTGCCCTTTGTGTTCATGAACTCACAGCAGCTGCGATTCTTTGCACATGACCAAGACAGGTAACACTCCAGAATGTATGGGGGAGGGCCTGATGGGGCTCCGCCTTAGCTGAGGAGCTAAGGACCATGGGTGGCTGCTGAGAAAGGGGAATCATTTTCCTCAGAGTTGTGGCTGCATGTAGGCTGCTTTGGTGGATGGCTCCAAAACCATATGCATGCAGGAAGCACAACTGAACTTGGGGAGGAGGAGGAGGAGGAGGAGGAGGAGGAGGAGGAGGAGGAGGAGGAGAAAAAGGAGGAGGCTTGGGAGGGAAGACTGGGTTGAATATGGTTGAGATGCATTGTATACACACGTGAAATTGTCAAAGAATAAATAAAAACATCCTAAAATAGTATGATAGCAAACAGACCGGCACTGGCTGCATGTGTCAACCGCACATAAATGCACGGGCCGTGTCTTCCTTTATCTCTCCCTCTGCATGCTTGGCAACAGGGTAACATGTCTCTGTGGTTGGTTGCTCTGGTAACGGGGTAACATGTCTCTGTGGTTAGTTGCTCCTAATGCCATTTATCTGTTGGCATTATTTCTCTTCTTTTTGGACTGTTTTTTTTTTTAATAGTTTAAGAGCAGATTTATTGAAGAATAAGTGTCAGACAGTAAATTATAAATAGTCAGTGGTAAAATTTAACACGCTTTGGGGGTGTGGATTCATATGTGGACATCTCCATGAAAATGGTATGCAATCTGTCACCCCCATGGTGTCCTCAAGCCCTTACTCCTTTCCTTTGCTCTCCCATCCATCAACCACATTGTTACCAGGCAGCCGCTGACCTTCTTCCCATCATCTTATTTTAGCTTATATTTTTTTCTACAGTTTTACAATAAATTAAAACACTTGGTGTGCCTGTCTGAATCTCTCTGCTAGTCTCTCCACTGCTATCTTCATCTCTCTAATTTTATGGTTGACTTTTTTTCACTCAAGATCATTAATGATTCATCATTCACATTATTCTTATGCAATAGGTAATTTATCTTTATTGCCATGTAGTATTCCATTTTGTGGATGTGCCACAGTTTGTTTACCCATATGGGTTTTGATGGGTGCTTTCCAGCTTTGAGCAAGCACAAATAACACTTGCTATGAGTAGTCATGTGCAAGCCTGTCTCTGAACCAATGTTCTTGATTCTTCTCTTAGATAAATAATGAGGCAAGTAACACAAACAAGTGTCTGCATTCTGGAGACTGCCAGTTGCCTGCCCCAAAGGTTCTGTCATCTTCACACTCCGCACAGGTCTAGAGAGTTACAGTTGCTCACCAGGATATATTTTCAGTACATCCGCTCTCAATGACGTCACCCTCTTCTCTGGTGCACGTTTTCCGATATGTACCATCTCTTTCTACTGCCTCTTCTGTCAAAGTTAAACCTACGGGCTACTGAGTTTTGAGGCTTCTTGATTTGATCACGAAATAAGATGTTTATCAGAAAAACAGTTGTAAACAATCCTCCGAGTCTGTGTGTTGTTTCATTTTAACAGTATCTTTGTGGACATGCACACTGCAGTAGCAGCAGCCTGTGTTGTTGTTTTTTTTTTTTTAATCTTACTTTTTTATTTTATTGAAAGTAGATTCTCTCACACAATATATCCCCACCACACTTCCTGCTCCTCCATTCCTCCCAGCTCCCCCCAACCTCTCCTCTTCCCCACATTCATTCCCCTTCAGACCTTGTCTGGGTTCTGCAGCCTTAGTGGTATTTCCCACCAGGAAGAAATTCCTCATTCCTGTTTGAGTTACTTCATATATAAATACAAATTTTATATGTGATGTGTGTATATAGTTATTTGAATGCTTTTCTTCCTGTATGTTATGATTTCTCTTTTTCTCTCTCTGTGTGTGTGTGTGTTTGTATTTGTGTGTGCATGTGCATGTGGTATGTGTTTGTGTGTGTGCATGTGGGGAGTGTGTATGGGGTATCAGAGGTTTAGGTTTTTGTCAGCTTCCCTTTTATTATGGTTTATGTTTCTTTCTTTTTGTTTGTTTGTTTCTTTGTTTGCTTGTTTTGAGACAGTGTCTCCCATTGAGCCTGGAGCTCACCAGTTGGCTTGGTCATGTGGCCACTGAATTCCAGAATCTACCTGACTCCATGACCCTTAGTGTTATGGTTTTGAAGTCTGTTCCTCATTCTTACACGGCCTGTACTTTATCCACTGAGCTATCTCTATAGCTCCACAAACTTCACAATGCTTTAAAAGTCTTTTTTAGCTTTTATTTGATTCTCACATTTTCAGTGTGTGACAAAACATTTTATCATATTTTTCTAGAGCAGCACCTGGCCTAAATTTACCTCAGTCCCAACCAACAAAAAATTTCTCAAATCTTTCGAGGGTCCCATGAAACTATGTGTTTTCTTTCTTTGAACAAAAAAACATTTGCATCAGATACATGGTTTCTGAAAACAGTAACAGGTTTGTTGGGGCGTGGAGGGTGCTGAAAAGCAAATACATTACAATGTAGCTTGTCTAGTTTTTTTCTGGACTTTTTAATGATATCCAAAAAACAGCCATGGACAAGTTCTACAGCCTGACAAGCCTTGTAGGTGGTCATCTCTACTGTAGCCCATTTGCCATGCTGCAGCGTCTGCACGGAGAATTTGCATCCACATGTAGTGTTTGGTGTCAGAGCCAAACTGAGAATGCCTTCCTGTTTTCACAGAGGCATAGTTTGCAAGTTGAGCATCAGAAATAGCCACAGTCTGCATTTCTGGAGAGTTGGCCAGCAATGCAACTGGGGCTGCTCTATGAACAACCAGGGCTTCATCAGTTTGCAGAGCAAACTGTAGACACTGGCCTAAACCCAGGGTAGAAATGAACTTCCTAGGCAGCAGGTGTTCACTGTCTGAACAAATGGACCAGAGGCTCAAGGACCCTCCAGCTGGGATTGACTGCGGTTCAGAGGGAAGAGTGTCACTTAATAAAGTCCCCTTCTGCCTTTGCAAAACAGGCTGGGGGTAAACCAGACTTTGTTTCTGGAAACATGACCGGAAGAGGACCTAGCCCCCTTTCCAGTTTCCGATTGAGCAGGACAGCATTACCTAAATGAAAATTAATAGTTTCTGGAATTTATGACACACAATAACTTACCACTTTCAAAAATTTGGTTATAATATAAGTAAGACACTGGTTTCATCTGGTCTTGTTTGTTTGTTTTGTTTCGTGCCTATAGCAAAATAACCAGGATTGAGTACTTTATAAAAACATAAGTCTGTTGTTTTGTTCAAGGTTCCAGAGTCTGGTTAGGCAGGGGGCAAGCCTGGAGGCTTCATGTGGAGATGGTTAATGGTGTATACACGAATGCCTGACACTTCACAGCCTTTACAGAACAGACACTACATTTAAAACTAAATCATAAAAGTTTAAGTTTTAATGCAAAAGCAGTAAAAGTAAAGTTCAGAAATGCCTGCAGAGAGAAGACATTTTCTAAAGAATGTGCTGTCTTATCCTTACGACACTGTAACAAAATACCCGAGGCTGCTACTGTTAGAAGAGGAAAGGTCTGTAGAGGTCTGTGGAGCTCCTACCTTGAAGCTGGCATGTTGAAGAACATGGCTCTGGCATCTGGCGAGGGTCCTCTTGCTTTATTCTAACACAGTGACGGGCATTGCAGAGTGACATGAAACAACTTTGCTAGCTCAGGTTTCTTCTCTTCTTTCTAGAGAGCTACTAATGCCATCTATCTGTCCACCCAAACCCCCACTTCCAGACACCATTAACGTATGGATTTGTGGATTAAATTTCCATACTGAACTCTGGGGGATGCCTTCAAACCACAGCCAGGGGAATCATGAAATGTAAGCAGGCTGTGCATCATAAAGGGGCAGTTCCCAGGGGATCAAGACTTATGACGTCTGAAAAATAAGTAAAAATGAAAGTAGTTTTTATTAAAGCAAACAGGTATGCGTACCACTTTATCCTACAAACTTGCTATTTCCTTCATGTCTTCCATGTGGATTTTCTGTTTTAATTTCCACAGTGTTTCAGAAAGATGGCTAGTATTGGATGGTATAAGAGTTTTTAACATCATCTACATTTAATCTACGTTATATTCCTGAAAGTCAAAGCATAAAAGATACTTCAACTTTTCTGTATAAAAGATGGGGAATTAAGTGACTTTTAAGTTGTCTTCCTGCTTTCTTTAATTTCTGTTTCTAAAAAAGAGTTTAATAATTTATAATTATATGCATATGTGTGGTGGGTGGTTTTTGCGTATGAGTGCAGGTGCCTGCGGAGGCCGGAGGTGTTAGACCTCTTGAAGCTACAATTGCAGGCAATTATGAGCCACCTGACATGGCTGCTGGAACTCGAACTTAGGTCCTCTACAAGGGCAGGAAGCTCTCTTAACCTCTGAGCCATCTCTCCAGCTCTTCTTTATCTATTTTCAAAACAATAAGGTATTATCTGGGATGATTTACTACCCTACACACTTTCTATTTTAGTAATGTGTATGGATACATTTTACATTTTAACCACCTTAAAAAAACATTTACAACAAATCAGTATCCATCTGTGTCTGCGTGTGTGCGTGTGTGCGTGTGTGTGTGTGTGTGTGTGTGTGTGTGTGTGTGTATTTATTACTGTGTACTTTCTCAATCCATGTATTATATCCTCTGCCTTCCCACCATCAATATTCACTCATTTCTTAGGGTGTTGACTTGACTAACTTAAATGAAAAAAAAATGTCTAATTTTTGGCATATAATGTTATGTTAAAATAAAATCCAAATATTGTAGACACAGTAATTAAAAATGGAAGCATCCCATTCGCTCTCCCCAGGGAAGGACTATTCTTAAAGATCCTTGCCTTTTCTGCTAGATTTTGCTCTCCTCAGCAACCGGGGACACTTCATCTCAAAATCCATGTCTTCATAAACTTGTAGCTCTCAGACCTGGAAAACCCTGCTTTGATCGTTTCTTCTTCCGGGTCATTCTGTTTGCTCCCCTCATGACTGCTAGGACTGACCCCGCCCAGTCCACCTCAGTCGTCCACATCGCAGGTATGAGACTTCCGCCATTTCTTTGGGTTCCCACCTACTTCTCTCTGGTTATCATTGTGGAATGGGCATGCGTAAGGAGACAGGATAAACACAGCTGCCGCCAGGTCTGAAGACTGAGGATCATAACCTTTCACTCCTGTGATTCCTGTAGAAAGCTAGGCATGAAGAGTCTTGCGATCCACTGTGGAGTGTCCCTCCTTCATGAACAAGAGCAGAGACCAGCGCGTCACAACCCAGGCCCTCCAACTCGGGCCATGGTGCGCTTCAGCGGTTATGCTGCCTCACCATCCTGTTTGTATGGTTGGAATTTTTAGTATTTTTGATACGCAGTATTTTGATGAGCTAGTTCACAGGTCTTAATTTTATTGAAATTCTTAAGCAGTGTTTGTTGATTAGAGACAAAGACGTGATACCATTATTACTGTCTTTTATTTAAAATGTAGACATGAAAGAGGTGGGGAGAAGAAAGATGCAGGGCTCTCACTTTAAGTATCAGAGTTTTTTCATTGTCATGGTAAGCGTTTCTCTTGTCTAGGAGTTCTTACCAAGAGGTGGGGGGGAGGGGGAGGAAGGGGCGGAGGGCGGGGAGCGAAATTCCTCTAGAGCGAAGAAGTAGCAGTGAGCCTGGCTGCAAATCCATCCCCAGCACTCAGTGCTTGTTTTCTGTCACAACCATCCTCCTGGAACCAATAAGCTGTTGATGAAAAACCTTGTTACTCAATACACTGAGTAAGCGTAAGCTGTGTTTTAGAAACCTAACCATTTTCATGTCACTAGCTGCAGGGATGAAGACAAAAGCTGTGGCTAATTGTTAACAACCTTACCAAGCCCATATTGAATTTCTGATGCATCCCAAATGCCTTCTTCTCAGATTAGTTCCTGCACCCCCTCCAGCTCACGCACTGCCTAGCCGGGAGGGTCCAGCGTTTTAAGATGCTAAGGTTTCAGGGACATATGAAACAGTAACAGACTCTCTTGGTTTGGAAACAGCCCTGCTCTCCAGCAGCATCTGGATGCAAGAGAGGATGATTTCTCGCTGTGGACGAAGACCAATAGCATCCACACGGTCCACCTGCTTCAAGACGGCTGACTCCCAGCTGCTGCGTAAAGAGAAGGAACGCGGATCAGCGCCACCTTGTAAAAGTGGCCATCCCAGTGCAGATGCAGTTTCTCTCACAGAGCGGGATAAATTCTCTCCCAAGTCCTAGAACTTGTATTGCTAAGTGGATACACATTTTCCCAAGTGTGGAGGACCACAGTTACCTATAAGATGAATTCAAACTTGTTTGAGGGGCAGGAACTCCACCTTAAGATTTTGACCCCAGAGCCACTTCAGGGCATGCTCTTGGGAGTAAAGGTGGCATAATTAAGGCCTTCAAATTAAAGTGGCATTTATTGATGGAAGCTTTGCCTTCTGAGCAACCGACCTCGTTTGTCATGCGACCGTCTGCTCAGAAAGTACATGCTGGAATCATTACATGTCCAATGGGGTCTCCGTGGTTGAACAAGGTCTAAGGGCAGGACAAAAAGATCATTTTCCTTGAGGTCTGCCTCGCTCGTTAGCCTTTTCATGGGTGATGTAACTTCTCCTTCCCTCTACGTGAGCACAGGTCCCTTGGCTCTCAACTGAGCGAGCAGGTTCCATTATTGTTATAAATTATGTGCCCGGTCCCAAGCGGCCCTTGTCCCAAGGTACAGATCCTTACTGAAGATGAACTACTATATGACAGCACAAGGAAAAATACACTTTAGGAAGCAAAACTAACACACATTTTAAATAATACACTGCTAATTCGTCCAGCATGTGTAACACGGGTAATATCTGTGACAGGCGGTGAATAGTGCTCATATTTTATGCATGAAGTTGCAAAATACACACTCCATACATACACGCACATGCGCGCACGCGTACACACACACACACACAGACATACTGGTAGATAGAGAGACCTCATACACTTTTGTCTAAATAAACAGATTAGTGCTCTAATTTTTTAATTCATGGTTTTGTTTAACCTTCCCACCTTCCCTAATTTCCTAGTTATTCTTAGTTACACGCCACTGCTCCCTGAGTTTTTTCTATCCTTGAGTAATATGCAACAACATTAGAAATTGTCGTGTTGGCAAGGTAATGAAGGTGCTATGGAATTATGTTGTCCATAAAACCTCAGACTGCCACCAAGTGCAAATGGCTTCCCTATGAATCTCTTGAACATCACAAACTTGGGCAAGTCAACTCTGCTATTTCATAGCATTTTATTAAAAAGCAGCTAATTTGGTTTCTTCTTTCCTTTCTAACACCAATTGCTGCCTTGAAAGTATTTTATATAAATATAAAAGATTATAAATTAGATTGACTTCTAGAGCTCATTTTCTTCCCAAATCACACCTAACCTAGGATTAGCTCCTCCCCTCACACCCTTTTAGGAAGGGGATCCTGTTTGTAAGATCAATGGGATCTGCCCTCTGAGAAACACTGAAGAAATCACCTCCAAAGAAGGAAACAAGCCTGGATGGTGGGGAAAGGAGCAGTGCTATACATGGTGAAGAAAATAAATGCACAAACGCATAGAAATTCATGCCTTACAACCTATATAAACAGGCAAGTCTGACAGAGTTGTGGACGTCATAACAGGGATGCAGTAGAGTGGTACCTCCTGCACAAAAGGTGGGGCCTTAGTCTACAGTGGTGGTTCATACCTTTAATCCCAGGGCTTTGGGGGCTGAAGCAGAAGTTTGTTGCGAGTTCAAGGCCAGCCTGGACTACGTATTGCAGTGGTTCTCAAGCTGTGAGTCACAGCCCTTTTGCACGGGTGGAGGGGGTTGGGGGGGTTGGGGGAGTTGAATGACCTTTTCACGGGTGTCATTGAAGCTCACTGGAAAACACAGACATTCACATCATAATTCCTTACAGTTACAAAATTACAGTTCTGAAGTAGCAATGAAAATAATTTCATAGTTTGGGGTCACCACGACATGAGGAACTGTATTGAAGGGTCGCAGCATTAGGAAGATTGAGAACCATATATAGTGTGTTGCAAGCAAATGTGGACCACAGACTGGGACCTTGTCTCAAAAATAAATAAATAAATAAATAAAATATGAGTTTGGGAGTGACAGGGAAAGAAAGAGGGGCAGATTCTAAGATAAACGAGATAGAAAGACACACTATGTGCTTTTGAGGAGAAGCACTGTAGATTCAAGGGAGTTAGAAGAAAACACCCACAGTAACAGATAATGAAGAGCTACACTGACAGTAAACAAAATAAACGCACGGACAACAACTGTGGCAGAGATGCCAGTTAAACAAGAGGATTCATTCATTAGGAAGGCGAAACTATTTTAGTACCACGTATTAAAACAAAAACTCAAAATGACTCACCAAAAAATGAAAAGAGGGCTACATTATTCGCCTGTAGCAGACACCCACCCTGTTTCTGTGGTATTCCTTGGGTCTCACATGTCTTGTGGTAGATAAAGCAACTGTGCCCCACAGTAATTTGTTTTCTAGGCTTGACCACTGACCATTTTTCTGTAATGGGCTCCTTCTGTGACAGAGAGAAGCTTCTTTGATGAGGGCTGAAAGCCACATTTATCTGTGGGTAGGAGGAAGGTATTTAGGACGCAGCTAGGAATTAAGGCTGGTTTGGTAAAGTGGTGGGTGTAATTTCTCCTCCGAGGCCCATGACCTCACGAGCCACGGCTGGTTGGTTAGGTTATGAACTAGGTGTGACTTTCCTCCTGTTGGGCAGCTTAAGCTCAACTAAAGAGCTGCTTTAGAAACGAACTATGTCAGGTTTTTGTAAACTAATTAGTTAGAACAGGGAGGTCATTTTTCACTTATCCTGTGGTTACTTTTAGTCTAATATGAAAGTCAGAAAGAAAACACAATGATAGAAAACTCCAGGGTAAGATTCCTCATGAATAAAGACACAGAAATCTCAAAGAGAAAACTAACAATTTGAACGCAGCAACCCGAGGGAAAGGATGATATGTACATGATGGAAAAAGATTTATCCTATGAGCAAAAATATGGTTTTAATACTTTAAAATCAATTAATGTAGCACTGCAATTTTTTAATAGAATAAAGAAGAAAACTACACAATTATTCAGAGGGATGAGGAGAGGTTTATGGTAAAATATCAAACCTATTCATGATTTTTTAAAAAGTTACCAGCAAACTACCTAGAGAAGACAGAAACTGTACAAAACCCCTGTAGCAGGCGTCACACAGAGTCCCCTCTATGACTGGAGGCAGAGTAAAGATGGCTCCTTTGTCATTTTTCTGGAAATTTTTGTGTGTGAACTTACCTAACACTTCAGTAAGACAGGGAGGAAAAATGGAAGAATCTGGAGTTTAAAAAGAAAAAGAAAGAAAATCATGTTATTCATAAAACATGTGACACAAAGTAGGAAATTCAAGAAATTCACCAAGACTACTATACATAATAAAGTAATTCAGCTAAGTTGTGGAGTACAAGATCAGTGTGCATGTACGTGCACACACACACACAC
>OU015755.1:93868068-93883578 GCA_907169655.1 Acomys percivali | reverse complement strand
CACACACACACACACACACACACACACAACCACTCATATTTCTATAGGTCATTGATGGACAACTTAAAAATAGAGAAAGAAGGTAATTCAAGTCACACGAGTATAGAAGAAAAAAATTAACATTTTTCCTATAAAAATTTAACAGATTCTGAAGAAAAATTAAAAAAAAAAAATGTAAAAGGCCATTCCACTGAAAAGTGTTAACTTCTTTGGAGATAAGTAAGAACTGTAAGTGGTGGAGACCCGAGGGGTTGTGCAGGGACTAGGTTCTCTGAATTGTCAGGATGGTGCTGAAGTGGCCTACAGATCTAAGACAATTCTCAAGAATATTTTATGGGGAATAGTCCTATCAGAGCAACCCAATTATCATAATTTCATCAGGCATTTTGTAGACCTTGACAAGTAGACCCAAAAAAATCCACATAGACATACAACTGAGCAAAAAGAGACCATGGACAAAGATAGAGCTGAGCAGTAGATGCTTAGCGGGCTCATCTGTCATGCATGACACCTTGGATTCAAGCACCAGCTTGGTAGGGAAGGAGGTGGAAGAAACACTGATGATTCCTTTGGCAGTGGAGAAGCTGAGGCAGGGGGATTCCAGGTTTAAGGCTAGCCTGGGCCTCACCAGAAGACATAAACATATGAGATAATGTTGTTTTGATTGGAGGACTTACCATACCTCTTTAAAAATTACTGAAAATCCAGAGACGTAACTTTTTCATTGGTAAGGACTTACTCAAGATAAATGAAAACATATATTACCAAGAAAGACTTGTCTATGGATAGTCATAACACCAAATACATCACTGGCAAAGCCCCCAAATTCCATGTGTCAGCTGGTGAATAAATGGATGAAATGAAGTGTATCCATACAATGATTTATAATAAGCAAGGGAATTTCAAAACAATGCAGATGAATTCCTAAGACCATATGTTAAGTAAGCAAGCCTGTGGTTCCCTTTATATGAAGTTCCACAAAAGCAACACTTGCAGAGACTGAATACAGAATGCAGATCCATGGTCTCCCAGGCCCACGGGGGGGGGGGGAATAGTAGCTGGAAATAACACAAGCTGGAGTTCATGAGAGTTGTGCAATTCTTTGCAATTCTTTAAGACCATTGCTGACCAAATGGCCAACATATTTATGGGAAAAAGACACACAGCATCATGAACTGTCAGGAAAATGCTAGTTAAAACCATAGTGAGTTATTATATCCACGCCATTCAAAATGGCTGCTATGAAGATGACTGCTGGTAAGGGGGTAGGGAGCATGCTGCCTGGGGGTAAGATAAGAGGGAAGAGCTGTCATGAAGAAGAAATCTGTATATACTCAGGACATCCAGTGTAGCAGCCTGCACCTCAGGAAGGATATCAGCATTTTAGAGGTTGTGGAGACTCCAAGCAGGAGACACCAAACCTGGCCAGGTTCCCTATGGACCCTCCACCTTCTTCTTTTACAAAATGAAACATTTGAGGCTGAATTATAAGTCTCTAACTTTCCAATCGTAATATTGTAAAGCTTCCTATTTACGTTAATAGAACACGTATAGAAATTGTCATTCTACATCCTCCTAACCCCGGTACCACTTTGTTCTGTTCTGATTTGGCCATTGACGTGTGTTCTGTTTGGAGGAAACCCACCTTCTGGCTACTGTAACCAACTCAAGGAACAGAACAGGGTACATGCCCAACCCATCTACCTACTGCTTCTCATTCCACTGGCCAGAAAACCTGCCTCCAAGGTTCTGGATGTTTCGTTCCCTGACTCGCTCTCTCTTTTGAGCCTTTCTCGAGTCGCTCCTGGCAGCCATCCTTCCCTGCCACTGGAAGGCAGCTGTTGTAAAACCAAAGTGTAGGGAAAAGCAGAGCAGAGAAGCCTGCTCAACCCATGCCTGAAGCCAAACTACATGTTCCATTGCCGTGAGCATGTGCATATCTAATTCTTCTTAATATCATGTCCTAGCACTTGGATGCATAAGTAGTATGATTGGTAAGATGGTGGCACCTGGCAACCAAGTCTTGGCCACTGTGATCTGAGCTCAGAAAGATGGAGGAGAGTATGCTCTTCCAAACAGTGCACTGGATTCAGCTGCCTGACATGGGACTGAAAAACAAAGGTGTGAGTGAATTCAATAAAGACTAAATTCAAGTGTTTTGACTCTGTTTTTAGGTGACAGAACCCAGGAGAAGGTAAGTCACGTACGTATTACCTTGGCAATGATGGATTTGATTGATGGTGTATTAGCACATGCATATATGCTCTGCTTCTGGCTTCCTGGACCGCCACAGAGCCCAACAGATACTTATTGAAAAGGTGCATAAGTGAATAAAAGCTGATACAGGGGACTGGGGAAGTGTGGAGGGTACTAGGTTGCATCAGTGGGACATTTTGCAATTCAGAACTGAACAAAGCCAACCCAGATACTTTATAGATCTAAGGCTACAACTGGAGTTGTGTTGGCTGATATGAACTATGATAAAAATATAAACAAACCAACAAACAAAAAGAAGGAATATGGGCTTGAGAGATATCTCAGAGGTTAAGCATGTATATTGCTCAGGATCCAAGCAGCCATGTCAGGAGGCTCACAATAACCCGTGACATCATGCAGAGGATCTGGTGCACTCTTCTGGGCTCTCCAGGCACCTGAACTCATGGGGACACATCCCAACACAGACACAAAAGACTACACGTACTTAAAAAAAAAAAAAGTAAAGACAAATCTGTAAAACCATGGTATAAACTTTAGGAAGATATTCTAGACAGTGGAACAACCTGATGACAAAAACCAGAAGAAGAAAATCTTGGTTCAGCTTCTGTAGGGAGTGTGAGTAAAGTACTGAGCGAATAGGTATTGTTGACATAGGTGCGGCCATATCGAGGGTCTCAATGCCTCAGCCCCACGGGAGTGTTAGAGCTTTCCCTGGGCAAAGCCTTCCTTGAGTCTGAGTGTGAATATTGATAGCGTGTGCCAAAAATATCTGCCATAGTCTTTCCCGCCATGAAACAGTGTGAAGACTGTTTGCCCACCGAGACCGCTCCTGCCAAGTTTAGCTGAGCCAGGCCCCTTCCTCATCTCTATATAATAACCCACTCTTCTTGTTGAGTTGTATGCAGTAACTGTGCCTCCCCGTTCAACTGTGTATAATAAACGCACAAGCTTCTAGGACGTGCTGTTTCTCCATGGGTGAGCCCAGATCACCCCATCCCACGTGTGTTTGTCATTTCTTCATTGACTCATTGCCATTCTTCTGAGAACCTTACCCTGGCCTCTCATTGCAACCCCACGGACTTTCTTATCACCGGCCTTCTCAACTCAGCCTCCCACCTTGGTTTCCACGGCAAGCATTAGCATGATTCATTCAAGAACACATTTGTTTATTGGCTGTGCTTGTCTCCGCTCATAAGCAAAAGGCCCATTTGCTTCAGAAACTTCCCATTTGGCTGTCTGGCAACATGTGCAAGCTAAACTCACAAAACCCTCTGTAACCAAAGAACTTAAAAACGTATTAGCAACAAGGCCACACAGGTGCCATCGGACGTGGAGATGCACTTTGAGAGGATATAACCATGATGTTTTGAAGTGTGGCGCCCTAAATTTAAGGCCCTGGGAGGAGAAAAGGGATGAAAATGAATTAGCCTTATCAATGAAATCTGGGCCGTACGACATAAAACAGCAAAATTTTACTGCCCCCGACTCCGCTCTTCACAAAAGCCATGTGCCGAGATTATCTTAGACTCAATTTTGTTTTTGTCATTCAAGAAAAGAAACATGATGCCTCTGGGTTCATTTCAGCCAAGCATTTGAAATGAAGTGTGTTTTGAAATGTTAAAAAAAATGAACCCAATATAAACTTGGTATTAAAACAATTTCTTTCCTCAGAATAAGCCTTTTTCCGCAACATGATGTCACTTTACTTTATAGTATCGTCTGTGATAGGCTATCACAGAATGATGCTGTAAAGCTCAGAAGAATCATGTTTCATCTAAGAACAGAGGCAGGCAATAAACAAAGCTGGCTGGCTTTATTGGGATGGAGCAGTATAGTAAAAAAAATAAACTCTCTAAGCTGAGCCTGGGACAAGGGCTTGGCAATTCACACACAGACTAAGACATTGACTCTTGCCTTCCTGCTGGGAAGAGTGAAGCCTCTCCCTTGCTGATGAATACCGTAAATCCAGAATCATTCCCGCTGCTGCTCAGAGATTGCCACCTACCTTAGTGTGACAGGGATTGGTCAGCTGGATTCTATACAATGAGCTGAGCATCCATCTGTAATTTTATTTTGTCCCTGGTTTAACCCAGGGTTGGGTAGACACCAACTGAAATCCAAGAAGAAAGAGAGAAATGCGATTCTTGCTATAGGCAATTTATTAGCCTTGCCATGGGGCAGATGTTGGCAGAAGCCACCTGCACATGGGTCAACACTGGGGGTGACCCCATCTCATTTCTAAGGAAGTCTGTGGAGTGGTATTGCATTAAGTCACAGTGGCTAAAAAGCCTTCAGTCCTCCATCAGTAGCACTTGGCCGGTTCCTGATAGATGAGCAGGAAGAATTGAAGGTGCTAGAATTTTCTGGAAGAATTCCAGGTGATGACATGCTCTGTGGTAAGTAGGGATATGCCGTTGTTCACATCATGGTCTGAGTCTGACCCAACCATTTAGGCATCAAAGCAAGATGAATCTGGCTTCCTACCCACAGTTCATTCCTTCTCACAACTCAGTGATATGTCCCTCTTCAGGTAATAGCTTTTATGTGCATACTGTGAGAAGTAAGTGGGTGAAGGGATACCACATATAAACTAAGTTGAACTTAAACCTAGCATAGAAGGTGACAGGTATTTCTAAGCACAGCAAGCTCTAGGCAACCAGAGTATAATATAAATTCTATAATCACATAGAGGGGTGTGTGTGTGTGTGTGTGTGCGTGTGTGTGTGTGTGTGTGTGTGTGTGATGTAGCAATTGGAATTAAAACATTCAACACTGGGAGCAGGCTTTTGAAATACAGAAAAAGAGTGAGCCTCACCATAGGGGAAAGCCGAACTGTGCAAGGTTCATAAGGATCTTCTCCACGGATATAGAAGTGGTAGGTAAGTGACCGTAGCAGGAAGAGGGGACTCTGAACAGCTGCCTAGAAAAGACTAGAAGGATCTCAGTGGTGTGGCTGGTCCTTTTGCTAGCCATGCCGAGAACTCCAGGGTTCCAGCTCTCAAGAGTCCTCACCCATGCCGGTGTGGTCCTTGGGTAAAGCGGCTGCCTTCGAGTCATCAGTGCTCTGGCAGGTAACACTAGAAAACTCATTGTTTCACCAGCGTGGTCCTTTGGTATAATGGCTGCTCTGTTGCGACACTGCCTCTCTTTTCTGGTGAGTAGACATTTGTTCCTATCTTGTTCATGTCTTCCAGGAGGATGTGTCGCACAACAGCATGCTCCAAGAACTGCAGACTTTCTGTAGAAAGACTAAACTGAGGAACAGAAGGGCTGCAGTGCTTAGAATGAAAGTTTTTTTCCAGCTCTTCACCTATGAAAGGCTCAAACATTTTATAAATAAATGTTGAACAAATTCTTAATTTCAAATTTTGGAATGGATTGACTGACACATCTACTTTTGGATGATTGGAGTAGGTCATGCTTTTTAGGGAAAAGTGTGTACACAAGAGGCAACAACATGAAAATAGGCAAGCGAGCACACAAATGTAAGAGAGGAAATAATTATGCTGGGGACTTGAGGGAGGGGGTCTAGTAAGGAAGAATTGAGCATATCTGGAACTTGATAACAAATTCCCCCCTTGCATATAGGGACCAGGAGCCAGCAAAGGGTCTATTTTAGGATTAGTTAAAAATCTAGACCCAAGGCAGGACAGACAACTAACTCAGTGGGTAATGTGCTTGCCATGCAAATAAAAAGGCCTGAGTTCAAATCCCAGATCCGCATAAAAAGCCAGGCATGACACACACTTTTAATACAGAACTAGAGAGGTGGGGGCATGCAGTTCCCTGGGATTTCTGGCCAGACAATCCAGCGCAATCAAGGAGCTCCAGGCTAGTGAGAGACTGTGTCTCAAAACCAAGTTGGATGGCTCCTGAGGTACATACATGATGTTGTCCTGTGGCCCCTACATGTACCTGCACATATATGGATGTATACATACATGCACAAAGTCTAAACCCATCCACTGTTAGAGTAGGAAAGGCTAGAGAGCCCTCAATTGGTCATTTGGAACCATTTTATTAGGACACTCCCCTCCTGCAGACATGTTGAAGAAAACGCTACATTGAGCAGGGGAGTGTGAAGTTCTTCCTGGAGTCTGGGAAAGGCACGGCCGGGGCTGGGCAGGCCTCCTGGTGACTCTCAAGAATGGAACTGCACAGACCCAGGGGCTCGAGAAACACAATTTCGGCTCATGTTTTAGATGAGGAGAAGGGGTTCCCAAGTGAACCGGCTTACCTAAAGTCGCCAATCTGTTCAATAAAAATAAAACCCCAAATGCAATTTAATGGGTTGACATTTTTCAGGGATATCGCATGTGGACCCCACCTTCAGGGGCCCTTTCATCTAGCAGGTGGGGAAAGAAGCGGATGGGACCGTGCTATGAACTACACAGCGATCCAACTACAGGATACACAGGTGTAGTAGTCCTCTGGGAACTTATGCTGGAGGAAAATTTCATTCATATCCAGGGATACTAAAGATGGACCTGGATCTCAGCCATGTGTTTGTTACTGTAACAGAATACGCAAGGTTGAGTCATTTATGAAGAAAGGAGGCCATTTAGGCTACAGTTCTGGAAGTCTGGCAGCTTGGTTCGAGCATGTGTTTAGATTTAGTAGAAGGGAAGAGGGCGTGTGCAAAGAGTATGTGTGTGAGGGGGAAAAGGGAAGCTAGCCTGCTTTGAACAACCAGGTCTTTCAAATGTTTTTAGATTTATTTGTTTATGAGAATGAGTATTTTGCCTGTATGCATGTACGTGCATCACAATGCATGTCTGGTACTTATGGGGGAAGCATTGGAGTCCCTAGAGCTGGGTTAAGGATGATTATGACCTACCATGTGTGTACTAGAAACTGAACCCTGGTCCTCTGCCAGAGCAACAAGTACTCTTAATCATGAGCCGTATGTTCAACTCCATCTCTAACCCACTCTTGCTGCAACTAACTCAATCCCTGGGGGCTTAATCTAGTCCTGAGAGACCTACTGTAGTCTTTGAAGAAACATATTAATCCATTCATAAGTATGGAGCTCCCGTGATTAAGTACTATCCACTAGGAAGTACTTATTACTTCCTCATTTACTCTACTGGTTAGTTTTTCTTGTTACCTGGACAGAACCTCAAGTCATGAGGGAAGAGGGAACTTCATGTGAGAAATTGCCCAGATCTGATTGGCAATTAAGTGGCCATGTTTGTGAGAAATCGTGATTGATGGTTGATATGGGAGAGTGCCCACAACTGTGGCTTCACCATCCCTGGGCAGGTGGGCCTGGGCTAGGTGAGAAAGCTGGCTGAGCATGAAGCAATAAACAAGCCACTCATCAATATTCCTTCATGGTTCCTGCCTCCAGAGTCTCCACTGAGGTCCTGCCCTGATTTCTTTTAGTGATGAACTGTGACTTGGAAGTGTATGCCAAATAAACCTCCCTCTTCAATTTGCTTTGGTCATGCATGGTATTTATTACAGCAACTGAAAGCAGTATAGAACACCTGGGTTCCCATTACTCCTCAGGATTGTTCCAAGCTTCTGGCACATGAGCACAGTGGGGTCAATTACTCCAAACCTTAGTATCTTTAAACACAGCTTTACATTATGAGCATTGTTGGGATCTATGGTACATGAAGGCCAGGAAGGGAAGATACCCCCAAAAAAGTAAAAAGTGAGGGAGTCTATATAGACTACAGTAGACTATGAGAATTCATTGTTTGTTTGTTTTTTTAATTCTTGAAAATAGAGTTGTGAAGAAATTGAGTTCATATAACATGACCTCATAAATGTGCATCTAGATTATTTAATTTGATTCTTTGTGTGCATTACTGTTTTGAAAAGAGAATGGAAAAGTATCTGAGCTAAGGGTTGAGAAAAATTTTAGTGATAAATATAGATTTGGAAAGAATTAAGTGGTGAGGGCCTGTGTCAGGTCAATGGCCTGAGTGGTGGCTGGCCCAGTGAATCTACAATGCAATGAGAGGCACCCTGCAAGACACCCAGCAAACCAAGCTCTGGCACTAAGCAAGGCACAAGGACAAGCTACCTCAAGGGAAATGGTAACTCATGCTGGAAGCTTATGGTTGTAAGTCCCAAGAGCTAACAAGGCTGGGCTGTGTATCACCAAACATCACCGCTAGGCTTCATGTGCAATACACGCTCCAAAGGCTACAAGGCTCGGCTCCTCCTGATCGATCTATCTTCAATGTGCTGGTTAGTTTTAACTGTTAACTTCACATGGTCTAGAGGCCACTGGGAGAGGAGGCCAATGAAGAGTTATCTGGATGAGGCTAGCCCGTGGGCATGTCTGTAGGGGATTGTCTTGATTGTTAATTGATGTAGCAAGAACTATCCCATGGTGGGTGGCACCATTTTCTAGGCAGAGGATCCAGAACAGTATAAGAGAGGAAAAAGCAGAGAGCAAGCAAAAAAGCGAGAATTCATGTGGGTTTTCTGTATGTTTTTTCTTACGAGATAAACAACAATAATATATAATTTTCCTCCAATACATTTATAAGAATCTAATTACTTTAAAATTTTTTTTGAAAATAAGCTTGAGATGAAACCTAAAATTTCACAAGATAGAAGAAGCTAATATAAAACTCCAAAGGCACTGAGAATCTATTCAATGATCTTTATCTCAACAAGTCATAAATGGCTTTTAGCTTAGCAGGATAAAATGTCCCAAGTCCCAAAAGGAGATCTACTTGGTCTAAAGTGTACACTCTGCAAGAACTTACCCAAGAAGCTTTTGTGTGATCCTGGAAAAAAAAATATGAAACAGGTGTACAAATAGAACAACTATGAAAAACCATGAAATAATTTATTTAAAAATAATTATTTGGAAATAAAAATAAAAATAATTATTTGGTATATATACAATTTTACCATTTATGAAAGGCAAGAACCGATCTGCATATTAATGACATGAATGTGATTATCTTTTTGTTGTTGTTGTTGTTGTTATAGATAAGATTTCTCTTTGTAGCCTTGTCTTGGACTCACTTTGTAGACTAGGCTGGCCTTGAACTCACAGAGATCCTCCTGCCTCTGCCTCCCTGGGTGCTAGGATTACAGGTGTGCACTACCATGCCTTATCTTTTACATAAACAATTAAATATTGGGTGGCTATGAATGATTCTGTTGAATGAGAACATTTGCTTTAGAGTTGGTTGACAGTTTTAAAAGCAGTTTTAAGGTGTGCACATGCACACGCATGCATTTTCCTGTGGCTTTATGGACATGAGTGCAAAGGCCTGTGGAAGCCAGGGACACTGGATTTCCTGGAGCTGGGGATACAGGAGGTATTCCTGAGCTGCCTTATGAGGTTGTGAGAAACCAAACACTGGTGCTTTGAAAGAGCAGCAAATGTTTTTTATGTACTGAACCATATCTCTAGCTGCCTTGATTGGCATTTTGACTCAATGGCTGTCAATGCTGAGAATGGCACCTTGCAGAAATTGATCGAAAGAATTTCAGAAGCATGTTTAGGGCCATTTCAGAAATTGTTGAAAATTCTGTCCCACTCCCAAGTCAAAATTGGTGATATTTTGAATGCAGAACTTCAGTCAGTGACACAAATGACAACTTTAGAGTTTATTCTAACATGATAAAATACCAAGATATACTAACCTGGTAGTTACATCCTAGAGAATGACAGTAGGAGAGTGCTAGAATCTTCTGTTTTGTATAGTCCAACTATTATGTTTCTATAATTGCAAACACTCTGGCCATCAGGATAGCTCAGTGGGTAAACAGCTACAGCCAAGCCTTATTGAGTTCAGTGCCTGGAATCCACATGATGGAAGGAAAGAAGGAGCAAACTTCCAAACATTGTCTTCTGACCTCCACATGCACATAATGTGTGCACATGTACACACACACACATACACACAGTCACTCACTCACTCACTCACTCACTCACTCACTCACTCATTCATATTCACACACAACCTAATAACAAAATAAAACATTTAAAAGACTCAAAAACTTTGGATTTACAGTGAAAACAGGAAATCACGACAAACGATAACGCCTGAGTGAAGGCGTTCTAGGCTTTTGTTACTGTGGCCCAAGGCATGCATGATGCAGTGTCCACGCCCTGCTCAAAGCCAAGGCTACAATGACGTTTCACAATGTAATGTTGGCGAGCATGCATGGCCACAAATGTCTCACGTTCATTACACAACTGACTGAGTTGATTTTTGATTCAGCCTATTCAGATTCTTATGCTGTTGTCAAAAATATTTCATGACCCTATATTCAGTTACATGACCCTAAGAGGGGTCATGACCCACTGTTTAATACCTGGGGTATAAAAATGAAGAGAATCAGGCTTCTGCAGCTGGCTTCAAATCCTGGTGCTTTCCCCCCAGTAATTTATATGGAAACATGGATGGCGGACATATGTTTAAATATGCTTGCGTAGACTGCCTTGCTGGCTCAACAGGTCTCCTAGAAGGAAGAATTAGTGAGGTCTTCTATAGCCATACTTTGTGAAGCTTCCCCTTCTGCCTCACTCCCACTATGCTCCTCACAGAGATTTCATCATCTCTCACAGGGCTATGCACTTCCTGACAGAATATCATGACCCAGGAGTGCCCTCAGCTGTGAGCACCTCCTCCTTGCTCTGAGCTGTGTTATTCTCAGCAACACTACTCAGTTTTGGCATTAGCTGCACAAGACTGCAGGGTGTTTGAAAGATGGAGTCCAAATTGGAAAGTTTGACCCAAATTTGACTCAAAAAGAAAAAGAATATAAGATAGCTCAATCATATATTGATTTTATGCTTGAATGATATTTTGGATCTATTAGAGTCAATATATTATTAAAGTTAATTTCACTTTTTAATGAAACAGCTTAAGACCAAGTTCTAATGAGATCATAAAATCCTACCACTCAAATTTCTTGATTTGTATTCATTTCCCCCTTTCCTGTTATTAATTAAATGGAACATCTTTCATTTGTTTATTTTAATTCTTTTTAAAATTTGAAACAATCATATGTATTTCTGGAATAAAATGAGGATTTGCAGTGTGTGTTCAAAGTCAAGCTAATTGACATGTTTCCTATCTTCTTTCAAAAATTCTCTTTCTTTCTTTCTTTCTTTCTTTCTTTCTTTCTTTCTTTCTTTCTTTCTTTCTTTCTTTCTCTCTTTCTTTCTGTCTTTCCTTTTCTCCCCCCCCCCATGATATTTACATTATACTCTCTTAGCACCTTTCAAATACACAGCATGTTATCATAAACCATAGTCATCCTAGGTTACTGCTTGGTTCTTAAGTGCCCCGCAAAGGTCAAATGCTAAAGGCTTGGCTGCCATCCTGTGGTGCTGTTGGGCAGGTCTGGTGGGAGGAAGTTAGCTCATTGGGTGTCTGTGGAAGGGGGCACTGAGACCACAGTTCCTTCCACTGTCTGGTTGCCTGCTGACACCGCTGAGTCAGAGGTCTCCTCTTTTACCCTTTACGTGTTCCCTCTGTGACATGCTGAGTTGCAACAGGCACACAGCCAAAGAGCCAAACAGCGAAGGCCTCTGAAGCCACAGGACAAAATGCACCTTTCCTTTTTGTAGGCTGATTTCTCTTGAAGATCTTCTTGCCACATACATGAAGGTGGCCCCTTGAGATGCTGCTATCATCTTAGTCTGAGGAGCGTATCTTATGGTATCATGACACAATAAAACCCACCTAACACGAGCTTTCTCAGCATCTGTTCCTTTTGTTATGTGATGCATCACCAGTCAGTTTCTTGTTATGCACAGATACTGGGTTTGAAAGTGTTTCCTTGGGTCTGCTCAGATGATTCTGTGGAGCTCAGTTCAATACAAAGTGAAAATGCAGGGGCATTTCCAAGGATAGAGATGGACATCACAACCTCACACACCAGCGGGCTGTGGGGACCATCACTGGATTGCAACCATTTTGCTGAGCCAATGCATCATATCTGTGTAGAGGATAACTAGAAACTGCACTGGAGAAATGGCAGGGTGAGCATGGGATTCCTGGGAGCTGAAGGTCATGGCCGAAGGGGATTCTTCTGTTGATGTGGCTTGTGTGGCGCTTTGGTGGCAGGGACTAATGATGAAAGGATAGAGAAAGAGACAGAGCCTGGGACCAGGAGGTACAGCCCAAAGATCCACACACATAGCCAGGGAAGGCTGGAGATGGTGAGAGGTAAGACTGAATGGGAAACAAACTACTAATTCACCAGACTCAGTGGCCTGCTCCCACCAAACTTTATTTGCAAAACACTGAATCAAAGATAAAACCATGAAGAAGATTGTTGTGGCTCTTGCCTGGCCCTTATAGGGGTCCTTCTGAATATGGGTCCTCCGTAAGTTTGAGTTTGAGGCTCCATTTTTAAGTATCATCTCCTTCTCTCCCTCTCTCTGCCTTCCTTCATTCCCCCTACTCTCCCCTCCACCCCCCATGCCATGTGTGTGCCTTGTGTGTTCAGGTGCCTGTGAAAGTCGGAAAAGGGAGTCAGGCTCCCTGGAGCTGGAGCTGCAGGCGCTTGGGAGCTGCTCAATTGTAGATGCTGAAAAATTGAACTTTGGTCTTTTGGAAGAGCGAGCACCCAGAACCACCAAGCCATCTCTCCAGCCCCAGACAGAGGCTTGTGGGTTTGGGCCAGGGACTATTTTCAGGAGAAACCAAGGAAGATGGCTTGTTCTTTAGTTCTTAGCCTAGCTGGTTTCAGGCCAAGCACAGAGATCGCGGAAGACACAGATGACAGCGAGTGGACCATGCCAGCTGCAACAGAGATTTTTTTCCCCCTCGAACAGGTGACCAGGAGCCCACTGTGTGAATGATGAGAGAAGATCAGACAGGATGCGAGGAGGCTTGAAGGGCAGACCATCCTCTGCTGTGCTGAGAGCTACGGATGCAGGAGGGGAAGTCACCTGATCTTGGCTCACCGCTGCCTCTCAGGTTTCCATGAGCTGAGCTCCTGCTCACGGTGGAGGGATCTGTTTCATTCAGAATATTGCAGTAGCACAGGGGACATTTTTCTTCTTGCCCATCAAAGCCATTGTGCTCTGGCTATCTTTTTTCTCTAACTCCTCCATGGTCTCTTGGGTGTTTGCCCTGCGATTATTGTAAAACAAATTTATACACATTTTCCTGTGAGTATACAGAAAATTCTGCCTGTGATTTACCTGTAATAATTTACATACAAATGTCTTTAGAAAGCCATGAAGGTGGTCTTTATTGAGTCTTTGCAATATGGAGCAAAGAGCTCTCTGGGAACTTCTGTTGCCATCATATTATACAGATATTTGTTTCTATTTGTTATTAAAATACTTCCCTGATATCTCATATGGAACAGCTTTTGAAGATTCCTGCGAGCCCCCGCTGGAAAATTCCTTCTTTGAAGTGCCCCATCTATTCATCTGTTGTCAGTGGCAGGATCTTTACACACAGACATCTTATACCTTCCACAGTTCGTTCAAAATCTATTTCACTTGACACAGAGACAATTCATCATCCCGAACACATTCCTGTCCCCCTTTCCTCCGTTTCTTTCACTTTGGTGTTCTGTTAAGGTCATCAGGGTGCTTGCTTTACCCTTCAAGCCGTACTGAAGAAATTAGAATGATACCAAAATCCCTTTCTTCCTAATGCTCGAACCCTCACTTCTCCTAAGGGTCCCTGCTGGGCCGGAATGTACCAGCAATGACTAAGAAAAGCCCAAGCTTTAAGCCTGTGAATGAATGTGTGCAATAGTACACTCTGCTGCTGTCAGATCTAAGTCTGAAGGTGAGTGTTCTTTGAAAACATCAGCCTGACTCCATTCTGAATAAGCTGTGTGTCGGGGGCACCCAGATGCTAAATAGTTTTCTCCCAGGATTTCTTCATGGACCAATTCAGAACACAAGCAAGTCTGGAATTGTCTTTTCTAGATATGAAAGGAACAAATAAAGAGGCTACAAAGGAATTTTATTTTTGTTCAAAAGTCATCTTAACAGAGCATTGCCATTTTCACTCGACTCAGTCAGTTAAACAAGCCATTCTGTATGCAGCATCCCCACTGGTGGGTGCCCGGTGATGCTCTCTGCTGGTGTGACAGGAGACACATGCATCTCAGCCAGGATTGCTTAACTGCCTGCTGGCCCCTGCCTGTTAGTGACATCAGCAACCACAAACTAGCATGAACCTGTGGAGACAAGCACGCCATCGCTGTGTACTTGGGATTCTTCAGGGTGTTATGTTCATTTTGGAAAAGTCTGTGGAAGAAGTGCTAGTAATCAGCTTTGGCTAATGCTGTGCTATCCGTCCAGCTTTTCTGAGCTTCTGCCGTGGTCTGGGAACGCATTGGTTTATTTACTTACAGTATTTCTAATTCAATGTGCTTTAAAACAACGCCCCTTGGTATGATAGTCATTTTGTTTTGTTGTTGTTGTTGCCACGACAGAACACCATGACCAACACAACTTAAGAAAGAGAGTTTATCCAGGCCATTGTTCTAAATGAGTAAAAACCCATCACAACAGCCAGGCATGGCAGAAAGTGGCAGGCATGGGGGGGGGGGCAGAAGCAAGAAGCTGAGAGGTCACATCTTCAACTGCAAGCACAGAGTACAGAACATACTGGAAATGAGCCTGGGCAATGAGCTCTCAAAGCCTGTCTCCAGTGGTAAACTTCTTCCACCAAGATGTCACCTGCCTGCCAATTGCCTCCTCAAAACAGTGCCACCTACTGGGGATCAAGTGTTCAAATGTTTGAGCCTGTGGGGGACATTCACATTCAAATCACTACGCTTGGATTAATGTCTCTATTGCATTCTCTTATTTACTCCTTTGGTGTGTGTGTAGTGCATGGGCTCCCCTATGCACAGAATGTGGAAGCCAGTGGACTGAAAATAGTTTTTCTCTTCAGCTCAGGCCACAGTGTTTGGCTCTGGGGTCGGGCAGTTCCCTCGATGTTGACAATGTGTCATTTTTTTTTTTTTTTTTTTTGTCAGAGACAACAGCACACAGGCAATTCTGACCTTCATTGATGCCTTTTCCACAGAGAGACACACTTTAAAAATTCCCAGCGGACTGACCAGATAGTGCTGCATTCAGTCTCTGGGACTCGCACTGTAGAGAAGAGAACTGACTTCTGCAAGTTGTCTTCCGGTCTCCCTGTGCCGTGGCGTTCCTGTGAGTGCTCTAGCTAGCTCCAGATACTCACTAGCCGTATTGTAATACTAGCTTTAGGCCTATTACTCCCCACAAACACACTAGTCGGTCTTTTCCAAAGGGGCGAGTCTCTCAGAAGACCATCTGGGAGTGAAAAGGCAACGCCTGTGTCAAGGGGCTCTCACCCC
>OU015755.1:93847642-93868058 GCA_907169655.1 Acomys percivali | reverse complement strand
ACCAGGTCTTTTGAGCATAAGTGAGGCTGTTTCTCAAATAAAGGTTATTAAATCATGTCAGGCTGTATTTTTTGATGGCAAGATGTGACAGAATGTATTAAACATACTATTTAGAAATAAAAACTTTCATTTTCATATCTCAATGCCTCATTTACAGCCAATATACTTATGTATACTTATGCTTTTATGAAAATTATGGGGACAGAAAACAAAAAGCAGAAAAACTCCCAGCATAGAAATATAAGGTGAATACCCATCCATAGATGCAGTTAAATAAATTACGGATTTAGTGTGTGCTTCTGAATGAGGTGACTGTATTTATTAGCCTAGAGGGACATTGTTCAAGAGACCAAGTTACAGTTGAAGGTAGCATATGTCTTATGGAGTAAAAATGAAACTGAGACCTTTTCCTGCCACATTTGTATACTTAGCATTGGCAGTGATGGCAGGAAGTGAGCAGAGTGGAGGAGACAAAGAGGGCCTTAGAAGAAAATGTTTTTTCTTTTTCTGTGCATACATCCTTTCAATGGTTGCCGTGCACTGGTGAATTTTATTCCTTATGGATTAAAACATTGACTCATGCTGCAAAAATTAAATGCACTAGTAACAACAGAAACATGCAATAATGATTTTGTAAGAGAAAAGCAAAAACAAGGCAGAAATGCTAAACATGTTTCCTCGCTGGGGTTGCCAGCAGGACATGGTCCCATCTGGTATCTGCATCAGGACCTTTCACCAGGACATTGTCTCACCTGGTGTCTGCGTCAGGACCTTTCATCTTCTCGTTTAGACTGTTCAGTTAAGTTAGAGATGGAGTTGTTGATCTCGTGCCTCTTGTAGATTAAACTTGGAACCTACAATCCTGAAATTTTAGGTTGCTTCTGTAAATTTCACAGATGTGCTGAAACCATCTTTGCAAGCTGGGAAACGAGGGCGCAGTCCTGCCTAGAGAGTGGGTTCTATATATACTACTGAACATAGCTCCACCGTATCTACTCTGAACAGAGATGTGGGCGCCATCATCAACTCTTGGCTATTTCACTTTGAAGGCTTCTGTGTTCTCTCTTCTATGTCCACTCACAGTGAGAGCTGTTGAATGAAACAAGTAAATCAATTCGCCTCCATTCAAGAGCATCACTGAATGGAGCTACCTTAGACCATAATCACAGCCAGTGTCTGCCCGCCCGTGGTGCCAGGTGCCGCCCAGCCTTGGTTTTCCAGCACTCTAGCTTGAACTTCACCACAGTGTCAGACACGACCATCAGTCCGGGAGCTGCAGAGTAGAGGAGCTGATGCTGAGCCTCCACCCAGTCCTGGCCAGGCACCCCTGCAGGGTTAATCAATTTCATTTGATTTCTTCTCATCACTGAGGCCATGGCTTCTCTACAGGGGCTGATGAATCCCAAATGTTGTTGCCTGGATATTCTTCACCAGCGGTTTTCTCTTGTCATCCTTTCTTTTAACATTAAAGCACACGTGGTTGGTGCTGATCTAGTCTGAGGGTAATAGCTTAGAGGTAGAGCACTTGCCTGCTGTCCTGGGGTTTCTATTGCTGTGAAGAGACACTATGGCCGTGGCAACTCTTATAAATGAAGAGATTTAACTGGGGCTGGCTTACAGGTTCAGAGGTTTAGTCCATTATCATCATGGCTTGAAGCATGGCAGCACGCAGGTAGACATGGTGCTGGAGAAGGAGCCAAGAGTTCTACATCTGGATCGGTGGGCAGCACGAAGACAGGGTGACACTGGCGCCTGGCTTGAGTATCTGAAACCTCAAAGCCCACCTCCAGTGACAAGCTTCCTCCAACAAGGCCACACCCACTCCAACAAAGTCACACCTCCTAATAGCGCCACTTCCTATGAGCCTATGGGGGGGCATTGTCATTCAAAACACCATACCTACTATGCAGGAAGCCCTGGGTTTGATGCCCAGCATTATTCGGTAGGGAAGCTCGTACACGTGGCCATTTCCATCAAATTCCCCGGAGTTACATATGTGGGTAGATGGCACTCTCTTGCTCTTCACATGGCTGGTGTGTGGGAGTGGGCAATTCAATAACCTTAGAGGGTATGCAGTCAGGATAAGGTGCATATGAAAAAAACAACAGTACTCAATTTAACATTAAATGCTGTGGTTTTATAAAGACATTAGCTATGTCCTAAAACAGGCACTCTCTCAAACAGTATGTAAATCCCTTTCAAAACTGTTGATATCATCTCACTTTTGGGGGGACTCTGGTCCTGGCTTTCAACTCAAGAAATCACTGACCAGACTTCTACATTCCCCAGTGCACCACTCTGAACCTAAACTGACCAAGCTTGACAGGCTTAGGCTCGCTCACTCCCATTTTAGAAGCGGCTGTGATTCCAATGTTCACCAAATTTGGGAGCCACTGCTACAAATAGCTCTTGTCTTATTTCTGTCCTGAGGGTTTAAGGAAAACAAAGCCCTCTCTGGTCTCCTTAAGAGCGACTGGGAATTTATATACAGGGCCATGTGTACGTACACTCGTGCTAACTCATCCAGGCTGTGCCCCTGGGTCTTCATTTTCTCCCTCTGAGGGGAAAGGGCAAACATGGCTGAAACAAAAGAACTATTTACCGAAAGATGAATTATGTCACTTGCAGGGAAGACAGACACAGCTGCAGCCAGTTTTTGTTTAAACAGTATCACCCCCCCCACTCCCCCCCACCTCCCCCCACCCCCACTCCTTAATGGTACACATGGAAAAAAGTTCCTTAAGCCCTTTAAAAGCACAGGGCCCTGTACATCTTAAAGCATGTGCTGTTTGTATAATGCCCACCTCAGCCTTCTTCTTGGGATATCAGAATGTCCTTTTGCCCAAGCAGTGTGATCTCCAAGGGAGCCGTTGTCACTCTCGACACCTAATACCAGACCTTGGACTGAGGCCTAGGGCATTCCTGCCATGGTGCCTGAGGCTCGATTAAACGAGCTGTTAAGCGTGTTTGATCTTTACCTCCTAAGAGCCCAGTTCCTCTGCAGGTGTGGGAGGAGGAGGTATGCATGTGTGTGTGTGGAGTTGACCCACAGGTGTGAACTGAACTCCATCCACCAACCTCTCCTCCTGGCACATGTCCTTGTGCATGGGTGTTTTGATGGACAGTTTTATGGGGGGTTGGACAGGAACAGATGCCAAGATGCATAAGCTTCTCCAGTCCATGCTCGGTCATCGGTCACCCACAAGTTAGCGAGAACAAACAATATTTTCACTCCCTCTGTCCAGGTGCTTAGAAAGTCTCCTAAAGATGTCAGCAAGAGTTGCGGTTGTGTTTTAGGAACCTAATTACTAAACCAGCTAAGAACTCTTTAAAATGCAAGCTTTTAGCCCGGGCACTGCTGAAGCAATGGCAGGTGGGTCTCTGTGAATTCCAGAATGGCTTACATTGTGAGTGCCGGGCTAGCCAGGCTACACAGTGACATCATCACTAAAAACAAAACAGGATTCCTTCAGTCTACTAGATAGCTTGTGCCTTCTAACACAGACAATATAGGTGGTATCCAAAGTCTTAGCAAAGGTGGGAGTAAATTAACAACCAGTTCTTATCCATGGCAAAAAAATCTATTATCTTATAACTATTGGATGTGCCAGTGCTAATGGTGCCTTGATAGCAGTACACGGGGATTCTGATTTTTTTTTCAGACATTTGAGTAGACTCAAGAGAGTAGCCTCTCACCTACATTCTATTATGTGTCTTTGAACTTGACAGAGAGGCAAGAAGTCACCATGAAAGCCCAGGGGTGCTGCCGAGTGTGCCTGTGCGCTAATGGATCCCACATGCCATCTGACAGGCACTGAGGTGCGAAAGGTGGGGAGTGTCAGGGTAATTGATGGATAATAAGCATCCAGGTTCAGGATAACTTGGGTGGAGATCACATGGGCGATCACCAAGGAAATTATAGACATTCTTTTATCCATCTAGTAGAAACTTCTCTACTGTCCTTTGAGATGTCTGTGATCTTGACTATGGCGCTTATGCATGATTCTGAAACAAAAGTCAAATTCTCATTGATTTAACATCTAAGAAACTCTTTCCAGTCTGACCTACTCAGCCAACGAGGGCCGCTTTGCATGGCTGGGACTGGAATATCTTCAGGGTCTAAGTGAATAAAATTCATGGTGTATAAATGCAACATGTGGCATAAAGAGACGGTCTTTTCCTAAGTACAGCACACATGGATTTCCATGGTTTCTTTTCCACCATGCCCATGATGTAATTTCTTCACCTTTCTCCTACTTACAGGGTATGCACAGATTCCTTTGATAAGTCATTAAGCTAAATGGTAAGAACTTTGTATCCAAAGTGGTCCTAAGGGTCCTCATGCCTGAATGGCTACAGTGCTTGCAGCCTGATGGTAGGCACCGGTTCCTGCCTTCAGCCTTCTAGCACAGTGGCTACTCTCCAGAATCCTGTCTTGCTCCTGTCACACACTGCAGATGGTGTTTCCGGACATCTTTTAAGGTGTTCAAATGACCACCTCTCCCCTCTCTCAGCTCCCCTCCATTGCTCTCATGGCACTGTCCTCTTCCAGACTCCTACCACCCTCCCTGATCTCTCCGTTGTCCTCATACTGATTTTTTTTTTCTCTCTGTTTCTCACTATAGAAATTCTTTGGCGTTTCACTGTTACCATCTAGGTTTTTTTTTTCTTCTGAGAAGCCTCAGGGCTCTACCTGCCCCTATCTCTATTCCTTGAGAGCCAGGGGTTCCTAAATCCATACCAAATGTATTAGTGGGGCTGTGGGTGGGTCTCAGTGGTAGAGCATTTGGCTAGCATACACAAGACCCTGGACTCCATCAGAAAGAGAGAGAGAGAGAGACAGAGACAGAGACACAAAGAGAGAAAGACAGAGAAACACAGAGAGACAGAGAGACAGACAGACAGTGACAGAGACAGAGACGCACAGAGAGATACTTAGCATCTTTGAGTCTCAACCCTCTATGTCCAGATAGATGCTTCCAATTGGAAGATATGACATTTTTAGAGTAAGTGGACTACCTGGGAATTTGTAAGAGGAGACGTTGGAGTATCCTGGAAGAGGATTGAGTGCAGAAATTAGGGTCTCCTCCAAGGAGTGCTGCTGAAACAGCCTGTGTGCATCAGATGGTCCTGTTCCTGCCTCTGAAGCTGGAGCTGGGACACAGAGCACAGTTGCCAGTCAGGAAGGAATGATAGCTACAAAGGGAGGAAGTGTGCCCTAGAACTAACATCTTCTTCTTGCTCCAACCAGCAACCACTTTCAAGGATGGGGCTGTGTGCTGCAGCTCTGTGTCACACCTGAGTGGGCAACTGATACAGCTGCTAAGAATGGAGTTGGTGCTGGAGCCATCACTGGGTCACACGAATGACCTGCAGTGAGCACCTCAGAGCCACCTCAGGAGAAGGGTGGCTGCTTCGTGCCACCTTCCAAATCTCACTCATTTTCTCCTGTGACCCATCCAACATGGAGCTGTACAGGGAAGAACATCCTGAGAAAGAGGGATCAGCTTCATCACCTTGACGCCATGCAAAGCCACCTCCCCAAGTGCCACTGCCCAACGCCAGCGTTTGCCTCCTTATAAAATGTCTTATTTAGCCACCACCCTGTTTAAAATCTTGTATCAATTTCCTACAGCACAGAGTCTGCCTTATTCTTTTTTTCATACCATGTTTTCCATAGAGGGAGTGTTTTGGTGTTCTGAGGGAGATGGTCAGGCACTGCAAACAGGAAGAGCTCTGGGCCCCACATGGCTGCTTCAGCCAGAACAAGTTTGCCTTTATTTGATCACACATTGAAGTTCTCTGTAAGGTTCCATTTATAGAAAAATCCACTTGTTAGTATTTTTTTTTTAAAAAAAGAAGAAGTAGGGTAGTGTTAACAGAACTCTGTCCCACAAGCAAAACAGCTGCTGCCTTCAGATGATCTGCACTTGCATGCAAGAACTCATCAGGAGCAGGGCTGTTGACAAGCGCCATCAGAGAAGAGGGTGTTCAGGTCACTGGACCTTCATTTATGATGCTCTGCCATTCCTCTTAGTCATTTATATGATATTCTACCCTATATGCACTCTATATGCACTGACAAAATGAGGGTAAAGGGAAGTGGTAGTGTAGGTAGGCTGAGGAAAGTTACTTGAAGGGGCTCCGTCTATGCAGCCATAGATGTCATCATGCACACGGTGTGAGGACTTTCCAGGGCAGCTTCTTTGGACTCACCCATGCTCACCCATGCTCACCCGTGCTCACCCGTGCTCACCCATGCTCACCGGTGCTCATCCATGCTCACCCGTGCTCACCCATGCTCACCCATGCTCTTGCAGCAAACCCTCATTCATGCTCTATAAGTAAGCTCATTGAATCCTCTGGGTGAACTTTGGTGGAATCGTGTAAAGCATTCTTTGGTTTGTTCCTGGAACCATATAATATAAGGAGGGTAAATGCTAACATCTTCCCAGGGAAGGAGTCTTCTAAACAGGTAGAGGAGAGGAAAGAAGGAAGGAAGGAAGGAAGGAAGGAAGGAAGGAAGGAAGGAAGGAAGGAGGGAAGGAAGGAAGGAGGGAAGGGACAGGGAAGGGAGGATTAGATGAAGGAAAGAAGGAAGACAAGAGGGAGGAGAGAAGAGAGCAAGGGGAGGAAAAGGAGGAAGGAAGGAAGCAGGGAGGGAGGAGAGGAGAGAGCAACCAAAGGAAGAGAGGAAAGGGGGGGTGGGGAGGGGAAGTAGAGCAGGGTGAGAGGGCTCTTTACTCTTTGACCTCTGCTCTGGTTGTGTAGCCTGACTGAGTGTCCTGTCCATGGCTCAAAACACTGCTCATCAGCATCTCTACACTTTGACTTGCATGTTTTTGCCCTAGGATGTGCCATCTGCTTTGGCTGTTTACTGTAGACTAATACTAACAACTGTTGTCTCCTGGGACAGAGGACAGGATGGCGGTGAAACACCACTTCCTCTAAACAAGTTGGCACACAAATGCATATGCATAGTTAGAGAACGTATCGTTAAAAGTTTGTATAAATGACTGCTTACAAATGTATGTGTGCATAGGTTCATCTCAGATAAAAAGGTAACAGAAAGCATTTAGGAGAAAGGAAGTGATAGCATCTATTGTGAGCTGCCCAGGCACTGGGTCTTACAATGATCATCTTTATCTAATTTTTCAAAGCAACCAAAGGGTGTTAGACATATGAGCCTCATTCGTGTGTGTGTGTGTGTGTGTGTGTGTGTGTGTGAGAGAGAGAGAGAGAGAGAGAGAGAGAGAGAGAGAGAGAGAGAGAGAGAGAGAGGCTTGCTGGCCATATTGTCTATCCTGGGAAGGCTGTGTTTAATGGTGTCTCAGCTGGATTCGGTTTTTTGAAGTATCTTCTTTGGGTTCTTGAGACTCTGTTGGGTTTGTGTAAGGCCTCCCATTGCATTCCTAAGGCCTTCACTCTTCTCCTTCCTGCTTGGGTGGCCAGGCCTGTGGCTGGAGTGGCTTGTGGGGAGATGGACTGGGTGGTCTACTCAACATAGCCTCTCTGTCCCTCCCTACCCCTGCCCTCCTTCTCCCTGTCTGCTTGTGGTTTGAAAGAGGGGGGAAAAAGACAAGTTTCTTTTTACTGAAGGTTCTGAGTGAGATCATAGCTGTTGTCTGGGAGGGCTACCCATGCTGTTTTAACTCATTTCTTTGTGTATTTATGAGTTGTGGCTCCAACTTGTCAGCTGAACAAGGAAAGCTTTTCCAGGTGACTCTTGTGGGTGTTTACAGCTCTTTTTAAGATCTATGTCCATCTTTCTGGTGTGTGCAGAGGGCGCGTGAGGCAGTTTCACATCCCACACTTGGGGGTCAAAACAAAAACACACCCACACAATATAACAGCTTACTGGTGAAGATGAAGAGATACATTGGGTAAATTGTGTTTATTTTTTTTATCATTGTTTATGAAGATCAACAGGATGAGACATCAGTGCACTGTGCACCCCAAGCATAGTAGAAAAAAAAAAAAACTGTCATCAATGACTAAGCAGTTTCAAATATTCTACTCAGCCTTTGTTATGGCACTACCAACTGTCATGTGAGATTCAAAATCTTTGGTCTGAATTTTATTCTAATCTATACAGATTAGCCTTATGGTCTGAGCAGCTACAGGGTTCTCAGCCCCTCCAGTGTACAGACTCATTGTTGGGCTCCTCAGCCCATAGCCTACAAGTCAAATTAATAAGTCCCCCTTTATAGTATGTATTCATTCTGTCAGTTCTGGTCTGTTTTGGTTTTTTGACTTCTGATTCTCAGAACCATCAGAAAATGTATTTGAGTTGTGTTAAGAGATGAAGTATATGAATAAACCATCTACTTACTTATTGGAAAACACAATTTAAATGCACTTGAATGGAGGTACCATATTTGGGTTGATGATGCTGATCCCAGATGCTGTGGATGGAGGACATTTCCCTAGAAGTTATTAGAAAGGAAGATTGTATAGGCCTTCAAAACACAGTTATGGCCATGGCTCTTAGTTACCACCAAAGCTGAATGGTAAGACCCTGTTGCTGAAGACATCTCATAGCTTGGAATGCAGAACACAGAGAAACCATACTGGAACTGAACTGGAAGATGCTTCCCTGATAATGAAAGTTGCTGTATAGACAGCTATAGTTTTTCCTAGCTTTGTGCCTCACATATGACAATCATACCTTTCTAGGAAAGATGTACTTACTTATTGGTGTAGTAATACCATAGTTCTTATGAAGATATATTAGTTACTTTTCTGTGATTGTGACAAAATGCCATGACCAAGGCAACTTTAGGGAGAAAGAGTTTATTTGGGATTACGGTTCCAGAAGATCAGAACACAGATGGTAAGGACAGGTGGCAGGCGCGGCAGCTGGATCAACAAGCTGGGCACTCACATGTGAACCACAAGCATGAAGCTGAGAGAGCAGCCTGCAAGCAGGTGAGACTTTTCAATTTCAAAGTGTCCCTGTGGCTTCCTTTCTCCAGAAAGGCTGCACCATCTAAATCTCCCCAAACAGTGAAACTAACTGCCTGAGGCAACGGTGGGTATTTCTCATTCAAACGACCACAGAAGGTGACCAAATCACCACAGGGTGACTTCTGTTGGGATCTGAGATCTGCTCCATGAAAGAGAAGGTCATGCCCAGTACTGTTGAAGTAGTCAAATCTCCAAGGCTAGGCGGTCATAGGCACTAGGGGTGACTCTACTATTATTTGCTTTACTAAATGGACATGTTGTCACACTGCCTCCTAAACATTGTGTTTATTCCCACAGCCTAGTGCTGCTCCTTAGCCTTGAGCAAAGAAGCATCTCTCTGTAGCAGACGGTGGTTAATGCAGAGAGACTGCTCAAGATGCTGAGGACCAGTGACTGACCATTGAGTCATCAGTCTTAAATAGGATATCTGTAGCTCCCCCTTCCAGTGCTCAAGGAATGGCATATAAAGGGGGTGAGAAGAATATAGGTGTTGAATGACAGGGGGGAAGGCCTTGGGATGTTGTCTCATGCTTTGACATGGCCATGGCACTCACAGCAGATATGATGATGCCTGCCAAGAATGAATGGCAAATGCTCAGTCATGGATGGGGGAGGGGCTTATGGGCTTCAGCCCCACCCAGGAGATAAGGAAGTGTGATTTAGACACTGGGGAGTTAGTCATGCTCCTGAGGTTACAGCTACACCTGTGACCACCTAGGTGGCCTTGGTTAATCCCAGTGAGCCACACACACACACAAAAGAAACAAACAAACAACTCACAGTGTATCTGAGGATAGCCTTGAACTTCTGATCCTCTTGTCTCTATGTTCTAAATATCAGAAGCATTAGAAGCATGAGCCACTGTGTCTGGCTCTTTGTTCTCTATATCTAGCACATTCTTGGTAATGTTTACACAACAGAGAGCGAGGCCTAAGATATCACTACTGTGACCCTGTAACTTGGAAGCATGTGCAGCTTCATCAGCACAGGAAATACAACCCCTTTGCCTCCTATTTGACGGAGAAGGACACCCCAAGTCCAGGATCTACTATGATATTTGACATATAAGAAGCATGGAATATGTAACAGTAGATTCTCAAAGAACAAACTTTAATTCTATGCTTCTAAAAATTCTATGAAAATATTAGAACGTGCCTCTACTTGATATAAAGATGGAACCTCACTCTCTTTTGCATTGGATAATTTCTGTGGCCTGGCATTTTTATGAAATAGGATTCTACGTGTATTTATTTTAACAACATCAATACACCTTTTGCTTTCTTTATTTCATAAACATACAAGTAAGTTCTTTTGTAAATCATGTAGAATAAAGTATATTATCTCCTACAATAATAGATAGAGGTGTATGCCTAGGAAATGAAAGAAATATAGTTCAGTATCTGTTTAAAAACTCACAAAGCCATGGTTGTAAAGAAATAACATTGTTTTGGCAGCTTGACTTGCCAATTTTCTGTAATGGAGTCTACATTTTTAAGCCGGTGTCTTTTTCAAACAAGCATTCCTGTAGCCTCCTTAAGGGCACAGGTGGGTCTATGGATATATCCTTGGGATTTAAAATATCTTTATGCAATGATAGAGCTCAATATAGACATGTTGAATAAAAAGTTGAAGAATAAATGTTTCCCAAACAACCAAACAGGCTGTGACTTTGGTGGGAAAAGTGAGTTGTAAACCAAAGCCTTTGGTGATGGGTGTGGAAATAAAAGAACTGATTCATGCTTAAATGTTTACCTCTTAAATGTAGCATGTAGCAAGCATGTAGATGTGGCTTTGATCCCTCCCTCCCGTGTTTCCTCTGCTATCCAGAGAGCCACAACAGCAGTGAGCATTAGTGTCTCAGCCCAGACTACATCTTGTACCCATTATCCTTCCCCGCTGACAATGAAGAGCTAATGGCAGCATCCCCCTCGCAGACCCCTAATGGACTGCACATCACTACCTCAGAACACCTGAAAGACTGTCTGGGTGCATCTCCCAGACACCTGACAAGGGAGGGGTGGAGGCCCAAGGATAATCGTTGTGTCACTTCCATGTGATTTATTGCAATGGGTAATTATGTCTACAGGGCACCATCTGGAGACCCAATTTGTGCTCTTTATGAACAAAAATTAAAGTCAACGCATACTTTCCTCTGAACTCAGCTCTGGACTGCTCACACCTAGAGCCCTTCGTGCTGTTTGATCCTCATGCCACATGCCAGTTGTTTCCACTTAGAGGGTCCTAGCCAGGCAGAGGGACTCTCAACAGGCATAATAGGCTTTCTATCCTTATGTGCTCTGTTCCATGGGTTAAACAGGATGAGAGTTTGCATCACTCTGTAGCCTGAAGGGGCAGTGTGGTCACATTCTGCTTCTGAATTGGCACTAGCCATTGACAAAAGTCACCTGCAGATCTTAGCATCTTCAACCACCCTCCACAATTATCAGGTGGCTGGTAATTGTCTCCAAGTTATTTGCTATACAAAAAGGGTGCTGGAAAATGATGAGAATTGCTTTAAGAATATATCACTTGGTTTTCAAGTAAGTTTCCAAGCCATTCTGGGAACCTTTTTTTCCCCCCTCAAACCTAACTCTGCAGACTTGGCTTAAGAAATGCTTATTCCTTTCAATTAAAACCAAGAGCATTAATCAAATGCTTGACACTATAAATGTTTCCAATTAACATCTAGCTTAAAACCACATGTGTTCCAAAGGAAATTCAAAAGATCTATTGGTACAGGTGACCCCTGAGAAACCATTAACACATGGCTGGAGACAGCAAGAAACAGTCTCCATTTGTGAAAAAGATAAAGAATCCGTTTAGAGCTCATTACTACTTCAAACATTGCGTTCAGATGGGAGGCTCCTATGCTGCAAGTTAGGGATTTATCAATGAGTCAGAAGGAAAATAATAACACATCTGTACTTGAAACAGTCACATCCTAATGAACAAGGAGTTCCGATCCTAACAACAACTGTGCTTTCCTCATGATCGAGAGATGGGGGCTGTTTAAGGTAGGAGTTAGTCCCAAGCCGTTCCCTTTGGCCTTCTTCTGCAGAGCTCATGCTCTCAGACACCTGTGGCATCCAGGCAGGCTGCAGAAATAAAGAGAATGGGATGGTCTAGTGTCCAGGGGGGACCACAGCAACTCACCTCTCTAAGGAGAGAGTGTGCATTTAATGCCAGCCAATTTTTGTCACCTGAAAATGGAAGACTGACGCTCTAAGAGAATTCATGAATTTTTAAAGGGCGATAATTAAATGAATAGAAAACAGAACAATAAACACTGACCTTTTCTTCAGCGTGTGACCTTTGCGGCTGCTTTTTGGGTAGAATCAGGGGCCAGGCTGACTTGGTCCCAGTGTAGATGGCAGTGAAGCCCTATGTCAGCCCACAACCAGCCTTGGCAGGCATTCTTTGCCTGTCTCACACTGAATCCGCCCAGCTCCTGGCAGGAGAGAAAAGACTTCCCGAATCATTTCTCAACTGATCGGTCAAAGTGAGTTAAGTTATTCCAGGTGTGCTGTGCAGGGGTTATTATGGCCACAGGGAAATGGTAACATCAGGGCAAGTCCATCGCCCAGCGAGCTGATGAATCGCCTGCCTCGCCGTAAACCCTCAACAGCTGGCCTGCCAATCCCACAGTGAGGGGCTGCCGACAAACACCTAGGGCTAGTTGGCTGGGCCCAGAAAGACACATATTTCTTTCTCATTTTTCCCTTCAAACATCTTCCAAAAGACAGAAGATGACCATAATAAGATAAATGCCTGGACAGTCACACCAAGCAAAGTATTTGACATGCCGAAATGACTTCAAGACCCAGAGAACTGTTACACTCAGATATTTGTGCAGAGACTTCACTTTATTTCTTTTTTCATTTTTATGTCTTCTCTCCCCTCCCATCCACCCGCCTTCCCCCTTTTTTTGTTTTTGTTTTTGTTTTGTTTTGTTTTGTTTTTTACAAATCAATCCCAACGTCTTTGTGTTTTGGCTGGAAATTGTTCAATGCTTTTTTAAACAAACAAACACAAACAAAAAACTAATGGAAATTTCAGCTTGTTTCAGGAATCACCAGTGTCTGTTTAATGTCTGGTTCTTTATTCTGTACTCAGACTAGCGAGATGACTGCTGAGCGATTCACACGGCTCTTCTCAACCTTGGCTTAAAAACTGCTCTCAGAGATACCAAACTTTATATAAGTTCAGTTAAGAGTTGAGCAGGTATGTGTTGATAAAAGCTAACGCAGGGAGCAAGTTGCAAATTCCGGCTTGGTCTTTGCCTTGATGACATCAGCTGTGGGTGATATTATTTATCCCGCTCCCCTCCCTGCCTGTGCTGAGATTTCTTTAGTATCTGTGTTTTTGCAAATCACAGGGAACCCAATTAAAATGAATTTAAGGCAACAACTGATCTTACTGCCTGTCATAATTGAAATGCTGTGGCCTGATCCAGGACCATGAATATGACACAAGAGCCCCCTCTCCTTCACCCTTAAGAGCTGTACACATGGGAGGGAGCATGCCTTTTCTCCAGTCTCAGGGCAGGAAGCAAGGAAGGTTTGATTTAACCATGAAACTGAGCCGAATGACTCAGGCAATCTTTGTATCAAAGTCAATGTCATGCTTTGTCAGGCCTCTGTCACACATCACCTTTGAAGCTGGGGGAAGCAAAGGTCTGGGTATCTTGATGCATGGCATTTTTTTCATCAAAACCAGGAGACGGTTGATATCTATTATGTCTTGTTCTGTATCCATGTGGAAGCCAGACAACAGCCTCTAGTCAGGGAGTCCTTCCTCAGGTGCTGTTCCTCCGTTTTCTTTTTGGTTTTTGGCGGGGGGGGCGGGGGGAAGGGAGGTGGGGTCTCTTGGTAGGTTATAACTCTCCAAGCAGGCCAGGTTGACAGGCCATCAACCCCCAAGGATATGCCTGTTTGTGCCTCTCTAGCACGGAGATAGTGTGGGGCACCATGCCCAGCCTTTAATTGTGGATTCTGTAGCTCAAACTCATGCCCTTGTGTTCGGAAGGCCAGAACTTTAGCACCCGAGCTGTGCTCCTGGCCCATGGGCGTCACGAGTTATTCTCTGTTGTATGTCTATGCTAGGACCTTCAGAGAGCTCAGTACACACATGAACCATGCAATGATGTCATCAGGGAGGTTGGCCAGTCCATCTTTTGAGTGCTTGTGTTTAGAGACCTCACGTTCCTCCCTTCTCAGTCCTCAGAGGATCTGTACCAAGTGTTTCGAACAGTCACCTCACTAGGCTGTGGCTCACTGGGAAGTCTTCCTTCTCTCTCTGTTCTATATTTGTGTTTTTGATATGGGTTTTGATATGTAGTCCAGGCCCTGAATTCAAAAAATCTATTGTCTGCCCCACCATTCCCAGCCTCCAGTAATTTCTATTTTAAAGTCAGATTTAGTAATTATTAGCTTTCACATCTGGGAAAAAAAATGGCCAAAGTGTCTTTTCTTCCTGTGTCTGGCTAATTTAGAATAACGAACTCCAGTTGACCCATACTACTGACAATAATAAGGCACCCTTCTTTTTATGGCCGAATAGTATTCCACTGTGTATACATACTATATTGTATTATGTTTTATCCTTTGATTCACATCTATGCTGACTTAATATCATACCCATTATATTCCGGAACATGAAATACCCATTTTTGACTGGAAGTTTCTAGGTAAAATCACCAAGTGCACCAGCTTATGCATTGAAACTACGAATTAATGGAAAAATTTTGTTCTCTAAAATAACTTGTGTTTGCCTAGCATTACCTGCTTTGACTACTTAGGAAGACTCTAGAATTACTTTCTTTGAAAATTCATCCTCTCAAACTTTTTTTTCCCCCCTGGACTAATTCAAATTAGTTTTCTCACTGATGACAAGATCAGTTCATGTGTATAGAGAAGCTCACCCGTCCACAGGGCACAGTGCACTTTTCTGTGCTCACAAGTTGGTGTGACCAGTAGCAGAGCATTTCCATTGCCCACATGGAAATCCCAGGCCACAGTTTTTCTCTACCTCAGCCCCTCATAGCCACTCACTGACTTTCTGACTCTGTAGACCTGTTGCCTGTGTGAACCAACTGTGGCTGTTCTTGTCAGTGTGGGAGGCTTTAGCCAAACCTAGAGGGACTGCCCCTCCCAGACATCCCTTCTGCTCTAGAGCAATGGTTCTCAAGCTGAGTCACAACCCCTTCCAGGGTCGAACTACACTTTCACAGGGGTCACCCAAGACCGTCGGAAAACACAAATACTTAAATTACGATTCATAACAGCAGCAAAATTACAGTTATAAAATAGCAGCAAAATAATCTTATGGTTGGGAGTCACCACAACATGAGGGGCCATGTTAAAGGGCCACAGCGTTAGGAAGGTTAAGAAGCACTGCTCTGGTCCATGGAATTCTTGAGCCAGGCGGCTTTGAGCCTGATGACCTTTCCTTGTCAGTTGTTTCCCTTGGAAACTGAAGACTGCTGTCCACATTGCCACAGCCCCTCTCTTCTGAGCCATCCCAGTGCTTTCCTATGTGGCCTCCATGAGATGTGCTGTACCTTTTCTTTTCAGGGACTGTGAGTAACAAACTATCTCAGTGGCAGCATGCTCCTGATGTGTTAGTGCTACCACACCTGAGCATTATGGACACGCAGTCACCCAATGTGTTTGCATCTGGCTTCTTTCCCTTAACATGTTCTCGTTTGTGATATGGTTTGTGTTTGTAACATATTCCTTTTCATGAGTGAATAATATTCCATTGTATAGATATGCCACATTTTGTTTATATAGTCAACAGATGATGGACAACCACATTATTTTTATTGGAAGGCAATTATTAAACACCACTGCTAGGAAAAGCATGGAAGTGTATACGTTTTGGGGGGTGGGGAGGGGATATGTGTGTTCAGTTTATTGGAGATATCCTAGGAGTTGAATTGTTAGGGCGTATGACAGTTTTAAAAAATAAAACCACTTTATATCACTACTACCAACATGGCAGTTGCAATCCCCCCTCTTGTTTCTGTGTTGGAGACTGAACACCAGGCTAAGCACATGCTCTAGGCAGTATTGAGCTGCACCTCAGCCCTTTCTCCACATTGATATTGACCCTCAACCCTCCTCGCATGATAGAGGAATTGGAGATATGTGAACTTTCAGGAGATGGCTGGTGTCAGATGAGGTCATGAGGGTGGAGCGATCACGATGGAATTAGCACTCTTATAAACTCACCAGGGAACTTCCTCTGGTCCATGTTTGTGCATGGGGAAAGGGCCTCTGAGGACACAGTAGGAGGGTGGCTGGCTGCGTATCAAGAAGCCAACTCTCACTAGCCTGTCCATGCGGTACCCTTCCCTTTCTCCAGAGAGGTGGCAAAGTAGGCTTCTGGTTTTTAACCAAATGATGCAACCCACATTATTTACTATGGCAGCCTGTGATGACCTATATGCCTTCAGAGTGTGCATGTTTTCACATTGGTCAGGGTGGCTGAGGACTAGTCTCTGGTGCAGGGGCATTAGGAGTTTGCCCCTGATATAAGGTTAGTCCCCGGTAGCTGGGAAGTTTCTGTTCACTTTACTATTGGCTTTGTGCAGGCTAACCCTGCACCACACAGCTGTGACTTTAACAGGGTCATCTTTGACAGGTTCGTGATTCTTTCTATTGACTTAGGGGTTCTTTGACTCTACCCGTATTAACCTTGAGCTGTAAGCTGAGCACCAGCTGATTAGTCTATAGTTTCTGACCACACTCAGAAGCATGCATTTCTTCCTCATTCCACCCAAATGTGGTGAAGCGCTCCCCCCACCCCATGCTTGCCTATCTCACGCCACTGCTACCTGTGTGGAAGGGCATCTCAGGAGTGTACAGTAGGCCTTTGCTAGACATGCTGCATACGCATCCTCCTACCTGCAGCAGCAGAGACCTGAAGGCGTTTCTACTTCCTGTGTTATGACCCTGGAGGAGTGTGCTCTGAGGTTTCTGTTGTGTTTGTATTATCAGCGGGGCTGTCTTCAGTCTGCCTAATCTTTACAAGATCTTTCACAGCTACTGGTGATGTTGTGGAAGATGATAGCTCCCTGGTCCTTGTGATCTCTGTTGAAAGAGACACACAGAGAGTAGGTGTGGCAGAGCTTATTACACAGTAATGTGGGCTGTTTTTATGGGGTGACAGTGCACATGGCCACAGGGATCACTGACGTCATCTCCAACATGGCCTGGTTACATCTTCTTTCCATTTGGGCTTGTTTGTCTTATATTTCCAGAAATTCATTTAAGAGTCTCTCTACCTAAAAATCCCATCCTATGGGAACCTCTACTGTACTGGTTTTAGAAGTGGTAATTGTTTCCACCCACCCTGTATAGAGTCCTTACGTGAGACTTTCAGACAGAGAGGGAGAGAGAGGGGACTGTCCAATAAGCACTACAACATGGCTTGCAGCAAAAGACTACCCAGCTGCACCTCCAAAACACCAAACACGAATTAATGTTCAAATTACAGAGCCCTGAGAAGATACTCAGGCACGAGATGAAAACGTCAATGTTCTTTAAAATACTTTTAATTTTATTATTTTTTATATATGAGTGTTTTGTCCTCATGTGCACCACGTGTGCAGTGGGTAAAGTGGCCAGAAGAGGGCGTTGGATCTCCTGGAAGTAGAGTTATCATCAGTTGTGAGCTGCCATTTGTGTGCTGAGAGTCAAACCCAGGTCCTCTGTAAAAGCAGCCAGTGCTCTCAACCACCAAGTCATCTCTCCAACCTCAACATCTAAGAGTGAAACCAAAACAACAGGATCAAGATACAACACAGTGTAGATCGTAAGTCTCTGAGAAGAGCTAGCATCTTCATGGGGGGAAGTGGAAATAGATGATGTATTTATAGAAGAGGAGCCCTCAGTCCAATTTGTCAGGAAGCATTTTACACCATTCCTTGCTCACTAAGCAGTCTGTTACAGTGATGTAAAATATAAAATGATGCAAATGTTCCTGGGAATAAGTCCTAAAAGTCTCCAACACCTGAGCTGTAGTTGGCTGTAGCTCAGTGGCAGAGCACGTGACTAACAGGCACAAAGCTCTAGGCTCCTTTCTCAGTGCAGCAAAAACAACACAGACCATAAGAAAAAGCTTAGACCTACTGCTGTACATTTTTCACTCAATAATTTGACTACTAAGAATTTTCCCCAGGGAAAATGCACACAGGTTTATGTTAAAATATCATTATCAGAAAAGTCACCAAGAATCTCCATAATGAAATACCTGATAATTGTACAGCCACAGAATAATAAGGTATTTAAACATAAATCACTGGGGAGTGCCTGTCTTAGTTACTGCCCGCTGCTGAGCCTTAAGTACCTGGCAGAGACAACTGGAGGCAGGGACGGTTTGTTTAGACTGTTTCAGACAGCTCAGCCTGTGGTGATTGGCTTCCTGCACTTGGGTAGCAAGCACATCATGGTGGTGGGGGAGTGTGGGTGAGGAGGCTGGTGGTGTACGGGAATGAGAGAAGGGTAGATTCTGAGACTTGATTTCTCCTTTTAAGAAAATTTCTCTAGGCCCTTTGCTCCAGGATGCTTCCCACTCTTGAAGCAAGTGTTTCTTCCTCACAGACACATGCAGAAGCCTCCTAGGTGACCCTAAACCTGGCCAGTTTGACACTGAGGAGGACCTAGCACTGTCTTGTGTTACTATTGAAAACTGTGTTTCAGCAGCACATCATGATACATACTTATATTCCCAGTACTTGGAAGGCAAAGGCAGGAGGATTAGGAATTCAAGGCCAACCTGGCCTCTATAGCAAATATCCAGTCAGGTAGGACTACATAAAGAGATATTGTCTCATAAAACCCTCAGTTCCCTACCTCAAATGTCTTTCAGGAAATGGTGAAATTATGTGTCATAGGAGGAAAAACATCATAAGGCATCACGGTATAAAAACTGTGAAGTGATAGACATGAAACATAATTGCCATTTCTAAGGTTTCAGTCTGCACCAAACTATTGTTAGTACAGGTCCTGAATATCCCACTTAGGCAATTTCTTATTTTCTCTGATGCATTTTCATGTGCATTGTGAACGCATCCTATAATATGACCATGAAGGTTGCCCTGTGAGTCCCTACAGTGAGCCACTCGGAATGGTTTTGGTTTCAGAAAGATATGATGAAGCAGGACTTTGGTCTCCAAACCGCGGCTAGCTGGGAGACTGTCCTCCTATGTCGTGTCACATATGTTTCAACCAGAGAAGGAAGAAGATCTGAAGAAGGGCCATCCTGGTCAGTGACACAAAACAGCTCACACAAAACATTTTCTTTCTCCTGGCCTGAGCTAAGCATACCCACTTTCTGCGTAAGCTGAGCAGTATCCAGGCAGGAACACACAGGTATGCTTGAGAGTAGTGCTGAGACAGAAGCTTGGCTGGGTTTTTTGGAGGGAAATGCAGCTGTTGTGGTTCTGCGGCTAGCCAGATGCTGATGTGGTGATCTTGGGAGGGAAGCGTATAGACTTGCCACATGCCAGGTTCCAGCTGTGTAAGCAACCATGATTGTGAGAAGGAAGATGAAAGAGACCGCCCTGGGGGTCTGGCCCAGGGTCCTGATTCCTGCACCACTGCTGTCTTGCTTACTGTTATGTTTTGTGACTATTCAAGCTGTTGACAAACAACTACTACTCAGTAAATAGTTGTTAAGCCAAGTTCCTCAAGTTTTGACATAATGAGTTCATGGAATAGGACGGAAAGAATAGAGTCCCTACTCCAGGTGAAGTGGAGGAAGGAAAGGGAGATGCTGAGCAACTAGGACACACCATGCATTGGCAGGGAAAGGAGGCTGCAGAAGAAGTGGTCCCTCTATAGGAGCAGATGACACACTGTTAGCCAAGGGCAGGCTTCAGATATTATTTCCACATTCTTTCATTTTAAATTTTCCACTCCCTTTCTTCCCTAAACCTTCCTCTCCTCTATCCCAGCCTTCAGTCCTCTCTTCCTACTTCCATTCCTTCTCCTCCTCCTCTGTCCCCTTCTACCTCTACTATTCCTCCCATCCATCCCCCCCAACCCCTGCCTGCCTCCCTCTTAAATGCATTAGAATCCTATTTTATTCCAACCACAAGCTAAACATTGTACTTCCTCAAACGTTTCCCCAAACCAAAGGATTCGGGGGAAAATTATGCCACAACAAACACCAACATGTTTGATGTCAAAAGGAATAATCATTGTAGAATTTTATTTTTAAAGCGTATTAGCAATGGTCCTATTTTTCCAAGTGGGTCTCACACCATCCAGTTTCTAGAAAATGACTCCAGGACTCTCAGTAGTGGAGGGGGCTGGGACTTTTGAGACCCATACCTTCTCCTTATGCAAAAGCTACGGACTTGGACAGATGGCTTTAGGCTAGCTGAAAGAATCCAGATCAAAAAAAAAAAAAAAAAAAAAAAAAAAAAAAAAAAAAACCAAAA
>OU015755.1:93814449-93847542 GCA_907169655.1 Acomys percivali | reverse complement strand
AAAAAAAAAAAAAAAAAAAAAAAAAAAAAAAAAAAAAAAAAAAAGAATCCAGATCCAGAAAGGTATCTCTAGCTGCTGCCCTTGAAGGATGGCATGGCAAGGTCAATATTGGCCTAATGCAATCAATTCACTCTAAGAAAAGACAGGAAAAGCCAAGGCTGCGTAGGAACTCACAAGACATGGACTCAGCTTAAGATGGGCCCACTCTGGGATGCAGAGGCCGAAGAAAGGGTTATGTGCTATAGGCTCAGTTAACTACGGTGGGTCAATGTTTACTCCAAACACATCTAGTCAGTTGAAATCCTCTCTGAACAGCACACCAACACCATGTGCAAAGTAGAACTGTGACAGGACAGTGACAAAGACTTGAAAGCAGTCCCCTGGGGCCAGTGTGGGGAAACTCCCCAAGCCGCTGTGCCAGTTAATTAGTAGCAAGGACCCAGACTCTGTAAATGAACATACAGTTTACTGCCTCCTGTTCATGTGAGATGGATGCCTTGGGCCTTTTCCTCCTTCTCAGTGACCTAACTTTTCTGCCCACACCTGCATCTCCCAGAGTACTCAGCCCCATCAATCACCTTGGCAAACTAAGGGACACATAGAAAGTATATGTAGGCTCTGGCAGCTTCCACTCATCAGTGGCATGCGACCCACAGCTTTAAGGACTGGGAAAAGTATGGACCAGTTACTCGTGCTTCTCCTTGTAGTCTACAAAATATGTCTCTTTTAGGGAAAGAGAATTTCATTGGGGCAGTCAGCTATGGAAGAGGGAATTAACCTTCATTTCTGTCCTTTCCTTTTCTTTATTAACTATTTTTTTTTTCAAGTGTAAAGCCTAGAATCAACAGGAATTTTTTTTTTAATTCTGAGCTTTTCTAAGGACTCTTGGGGGACTTTTAGAATGTCAGCTGTGCAAACACAGTGCCATCTTTGACAAACTGTCTGGAAGGACTGGCTGGCGGTGCAGCCAGCTCCTCTGTACTGCACACAGATGTCACGTGTGGTGTCTATAGTTGAGTTTATTATCTGACAGATACAAAACGCAAATATTGACTTTTGCTATTTTTACTGTAACAGCAGCCATAAACATTGATTACTACTGGAGAGGTCAGGCTGCACTGAAAGGCCCTGTCTTCACAGCCAACAAGGGCCTTTGTGTTGCCTTAGGACAACTTGTCAAGGAGCGGTGCTGTGCCTAGGATCCTCACCATGCACTGATACAAAAATGGCAACATGGTCACGATGTGAAAGACACCACAGTTCTGAAGAACATGAAAAGAAAAATCTCTATAGATTTCTATTGTGTCTGCATTTATGTAGCCCTAGAAAAAGTCCCCAATATAGAGGAATAAAACTTTAGAGCACTCAAAGACTCCCTGTGTGGTGCCTTCCTCTGATGATGACAGACATCTTCCTGCTCCTATGACAATGCTCAACAGATAAGTACCTTTTGCTGTTCCTCCCTGGGATTACCTCCTCATCAAGGGAGACAGTTTATCTTAGAGATCCTTTGTAGGGAATGAAGGGCTGCCTTTAATGATGGAAATATATTCATCAGGCAAATGTAAGAAAGCAAGAAACATCTTCTGATCTACTGCTTTTTCGTTTCATGAATTCCTATTTTAAAACATATGTCATAAATACAGAGTGACCCTCTTCTCCCATTTGGTTAGGGCATGGTATGATCTACAGGAGCCAGAGACATGACAGTGCATGTGGACAGAGAAGGACGCCAGAAAGATGCTGCCAATTTCTCCTCTGTGTCCTCAGCATGGCCACTTCAATATATACAGTGTGTCTGGGTCATAGGACTCACTCGAGTTGAGAGCAGCATTACAGCCCTGCACTTAGAAGCTTCAGTTAGTTCAAGGCCAGAACTCTTCCACTTCTCTGGTCTGGATCAGAGCAAGTAGATCTGCACTGTTCACAGAGACTCGGGGATAGCAATTAAGCCAAGTGAGTCATGGTCAGGGATCTAAATTCACTCAGGTCTGTACAGAGCTACACAAAGAGTTCCCAGGGGACTGGACGGGCATCAGGGCTGTGGTGGTGGGAGCATATATTATGTTTATTATAATACAGTGAAGCCCTGCTTTTTCTTAGCATCTAAGTATTGGAATACTAGACACAAGAAGCACATTGTGGTAGTGACTCAAAGGCCACATGCTGTTATATCTGCCTTTCGGAGAGTCATCCGTAAACTCATCAAGTCAGCCTGAAGCAGGAATTTCTGTCCCCCACAAGAGGGCGGATCATACACATGACTCTCAGAGAAGAAGCAACATGGTATTCTGAACCAAGTCCAGTTGGATATACATGACATTGGGGCATTTATACATTGTGGGTTACATAAGTTTCAGTGTTTCCTGGGGCATCTTTTTATGTCCCGTTAAAGGAAAATTAGCACGGTATTGCTGGGAGAAACAACAGTGCACAGAGGTTCACAGAGAAGTTCCTTTTCCTTCCTTGCCATCCTATCCCTGCACAAAACTTGAACCCGTAAGACAAAGGATGGCATCTGTAAGGCAGTTTTGTAAAACTGTGTTGGTTAGATTGAGCTTAAATTGAAGAGAGTTCAGTGGCTCTTAGACTTTTCATGTCACAGTCCATCCCGGAGGGAAGTCCGGGCAGGAATTCAAAGAAGGAGCTGATGCAGGGGCCCTGGAGGAATGCTGCTTACTGGCTTGCTCCCCATGGCTTGCTCGGCCTGCTTTCTTAAACAACCCAGGACCAGCTGTGCAGAGGTGGTACTACGCACAGTATGCTGGGTCCTCTCACATCAATCATTAATCAAGAAAATGTACCTCAGTCTTGCCTAAGGACCAATCTGAGGGGGACACTTTCCCAACTGAGGTTCCCTCTTCCCAGATGACTCAAGCTTGTACAAAGGTGACAAAAAACTAACCAGCACAGATACCAGATACCGGTGTGGACTTCTCCATCATTGGTTGTGCAATTCCTCACAGTAGAGTGTTTTCTAGTCTCTGGTCTTTATGGGTCTGATTTAATTTTTCATTTGGTGATATGAGTTTGTTCTATAGATCAGCTAAAAATAAAACTTTTTAAAAAATAGAAGCAGGGCTGCAGAGATATCTCAGGTGGTCAAGACCCTTGCTGTTGCAGAGGACCCAAGTTTGGTTGCCAGAGTCTGTGTGGAGTAGAAACACCAGAACCAGGAGATATAATGCCTTTTTCTGGGAACACACACACACACACACACACACACACACACATACACACACACACACACACACAGAGAGAGAGAGAGAGAGAGAGAGAGAGAGAGAGAGAGAGAGAGAAAGAGAGAGAGAGAGAGACAGACAGACAGACAGACAGACAGACAGAGACAGAGATAGACAGATACAGAAACACAAACAGACACACAGACAGACAGAAATAAAATAACTTTTTAAAGGGATACAACCTTTAGGTCTTCTGCTAATGTTGCAAAATTCTCTTTGTCCTCCAGGTTGTACATTAGATCACCTCTTAGAGATCGGAGATTCTTTAACCCAAAACCCCCATTTTCCCTGCACTACTGTGACTACACACATCCTCTCCCTTTTCCTTCCTGATACCCACCTAAGCCTCTCAATTTAAATAAACTTATTCTATGACAATGAAATATTTCCATGCTCAAGTCTGTTTTCTTTAAACTTTCCTTTTGATTAGCAAATTTAACAGAGACAGCAGGCTGTTCTGTGAGTCTGCAGCATGGCTTGTTATTGTATTGAGAATATGTTTCTTCAAGAACTTCGTCCTGCCCTTGCCCAGATACCAACAGCTCCTCAGCTAGTGATGGGATTTTGTGTCGCCTTCCCATAACCTGGGCGCTAGAACTTTTGTCCGGCTTGCTCTTGCCCAGGCCTTGTGTACCCTGTCACAATGTCTGTGAATCCAGTGTCCTGAAAACACTGTTTCCTTAAGTTACCTACCATCTTTAGATCTAACAATATTTTTCCTGCTTCTCTTTTCTGAGAGAGTCACTGAGTCCCAGAGGGAAGGGTATGGTCTCTACATTCCATTTACAGCTGAGTACATCACAGTCTATTATTCTCTGTACACTGACCAGACTGGGGGAGGGGTTCTCTGTGCTAATCGCCATCTACTGTGAGGGGAAGCTTCTCAGATGATTGTTGAGGTCTGTAATGATCAGTGGGTATAGCAATAAATCATTAGGAGTTGCTTTAGTACTATGTCCCTCTAATAGAGTGATAGTAGTAAATTCTCCCCTAGGGCCGATCCGGCCACAGGTTATTGGCCCCATTAGCAGAGCCGAGTATGGGATCTATCTCATGGGATAGGCCTTGGATCCAATCTGAAAATGATTGGTTACTCCCATAATGTTAAAGCCACTAATTTTTAAAAAAGATTTAGCTCTTTTTATTTACGTCTATGAGTATTTGCCTGAATGTACACTTATGTGCCGTGCGCATGCTTGGTGCCTGAAAGGACAAGAGTCGCCATTCATGTTCCTTGGAACTGGAGGAACAACAGTTGTGAGCCACCATATGGGTGGCAGGAACCAAATCCAGGCTCTATCCAACAGCAGCCAGTTGCTGTGTAAGAGCAGCCTGTGATGTTAACCGATGAACCATCTTTTTAGCCACAGTTGTGCCGCTATTTTGCCACAGTAGGCACACCTTACCAGGCCAGTCATTATTGCATCCCAGAGAGGTTCAGAGATGAGTGATATCATCGACTGCACTTTCCTCCTCTAGTAGCATGCACAGCACAGTCCAGCACCATGAGAGCTATTCAGTAGGGATAAAGCTTTCAAGTAGGGACCAGTTTGCTTCCTCGATGTTCTGTGACTTCCGTGTGTGGGGCATCTTCAGCAATATGGTCTTACCATCATGTCTTGGATCATTACATACATTTTAACTGGCAAGAGCAAATCTACTTTTGTAGTTGACAGATCTCATTAGAGCATCATGGTTGAACTATGAAGCAGGTTGTCGCATCTTAACTTGTCTCAGCATAAGAGAGAACATTGGTTTTCAGGGAAATCCATTCCACTTGGCTAGAACTCTGACCCAACCCTTTGGCATGGGATCAACCCTTTGGCCTGAGTAGAAGACACTGAAAGGAAGTCTTAATCAATGGATTACAAATACCAGTGGGCAGATGGGTATATTTTCTTAGCAAACAGCACCATAGGAATTCACAGTATAGACATATGTCTACATCTTAGTAGAAAATAGTCCTGGGGTGCAGCTGAAAGTTTAAGGGGGTGAGGGGTTGTAACTAGGCAGGAGGGCATAAGGAGTTAGGACTTATGGCTTTTGTCAGGTGAACAGGGCCTTGGGTAGAGGTAGGTCCTAAAATCATGTGTGGATATTTGCAGGGGTGCCTCTCAGCCAGTACCCGAGTGAACTGCTTTCCGGAGCAGAACAGACTTTTCCTCAGCAATGGGAACTTAGTAGAGGTGGAGACTTGAGCGATCTTTGCAAACGATTCGTTCTTGGTCAGTGTATGAGTCATTTCTCGTCAACAAACAAAAGCTCCACCTAACACAAATTAGATCATGTCGCGTTTCTTAGTGGCATGCCATATATTTTCTTCCCCACTTGCCCGTACTCCATCAAAGATGAGAAATGTCGTGCAGAACTCTTGAAAAGCTGAGGTCAGCGTGGAGCCAGTCTGACAAGCTCATGGGAAATTCTCAAAACATCCCAGCACCAGTTCTGGGCCTCTGTGGAAATCTTCAGATAACAATCTCTGCTTCTTCCGGCCCATCACCTCATCTATAGCGTTTGCCCTCACGGTTTGTGTCAAACTCTAAGGAGACATGGCTGGGGTGAGGGCAGGGGGTCAGATACTTGTAGAAAAAGTCAAGGTTGAGAGGCAAGTCAGTCTTTCCCCTGCTTCCACATGACAGATTAGAAAACTAGACTCAAAACAAAGAATGCACAAACAGAAAACCGCGCCCCTGATCCCAGTTCTTTATCGCCTATTAATAACCCTGAGGAGCCTTGGAGGACTTTTCCATACATCCACAGGAAGAGCCCACTCCAGCATCCCTGAATGAGCTGATTGTTCAGTGTTTGGCTGGGATGTCTGTGTTGTGCTTTCCAGTATAGAATGCAGCTGTGTGGTCATCACTGTATATAGAAAATAAATGTTTAGCCACCTCGGGGCTATGGGCCTGACTGCTCCTTAGGGAGATCTTGCTGTTCAGTGAAGGAGAACCGACTGAGTACAGCCAGCTGGCTATGGCCAACAGGAGTGCCCTGGGAGAAGCAGGATGGCAGGGAGAGCAGTTTGAGAAGGTTCTCGAATACTACAATTGCTTACTTGTTCTCATTCGCTGCGTTTGTTTTGACATTCCAAGTGGCATTAAAGAAGTCACTCTATTCTATTTCTGAAAGAGAGCACAGCTTGAAATGGCTGGGGAGTGCCACTGTTTGAATTAACCCTGGAGCAAACACAGAGACAGCACTTCACTGAGGGTTTTCCCAACAAACAGACTAAAAGAGCATAAAGACCATAAAGTACAGAATGTGGCTTTAAAGAAGAAAGCTCAAAGCCATGCAGGGTTCTTTCCCATTTTCTGGTCACAGTCTGCATCCCTAATCTGACATCAGAAGTGCTCTCAAATCCAAAAACTTCTCCACCAGGCACGACACCACAAGAGGCGATTTCTGCATCTGACCTCACTGGACGGGTGGCAGTCCATCAGGAACACCAAGGGGGTTGACGAAATTACATCCAGGCCTCATGGGCAAGGCATATGTAAAAATGTTCCTGGTTTCCGCTGGATTTCTTCCCTGAGATATCTCATTGTGGAGAAGCAAAGGATCCAAAAAAAACCGAAATGAAATCTGCAACATAAAGTCTCAAGCATCTGAAATAAAGGACACTCAACTTGTCAAAAACGCCCCCTTAATGTCCACTCTCTGAGAGAGAACAACGCAGCCCGGCATAGAGGTCACAGGAGTTACACTGCAGGGCTGACCTCCTCTTTGCTCATATTGCAACCAATGTGAGCGTGTTTAGAATTCCGTGTTTAGAATGATTCATGCCTCACACAGTGGTACTTCCTATTTTTACAGGTGAAGATTAGGAAGAACATCAGGCTGAACCCCCATCTTAGTAAGAGAGGTTACCTCTGCTAAAGGAGGGGGCTATATTAAAGATGATAGTGCCGAAGCGCAGTGAGGCGTTACGTGTAGAAACGGAAGCATCCTGACTCTCAGATGCAGTAATAATAGTCCGATGGCTCTCTGCAGCGCTAGCCTGCCTGTTGGGTTATTCAGGGTGTTTCCTCGTGGGTACTTTGTGTACTTGGTGTGCACTGGGTGAAGGTGAGATACTGTCTTCTAAGCCCCGTGCTTGCCCTTGGTCCCTTCAGCTGAATTTAGTGTCTGGGCATGCAGAGCTGAGAACCACTGGGAAGGCAAAGGAGAAAATGCATCACATGTATGCAATGCAAAATGGACCCCACTTCCGGTCTAAACAGCTTTGCCCCCATTCATTTCTTCAGAGAGCCTCTGTCTTAATTTGATCAATGCCAGACAGTGGGTAATCTGTTAATAACGGGAGCTTTACAAAATTGAACGTCAATCTAGCGCAACCTGGATGAGGGGACTCTGGGTCTGAAAGTGAAATGCTCAGCATGACATATAGTTCAGGAGATGTCATGTTGAAGTGTGAAGCTCCTAACTCAGAGGAGGTCGAGGCCAATGTGCACACCCAGCTCCTCCTTACACAAGGACGACACCACTTCCTATAGCTAAGCTGTAGCCCTAAGCCAGGCTCACCCTGAGTCTCTCTAATTCTTGGTACCTAATTTTATAGCTAGAGTTCCATGCCCTCCCTGTTCACAATTTCCATGTGGCTGCCTCCAATACACCCGCCAAAGAAGGAAGGCATCCCTTCCTTGTCTGTGTTCACAGCCTCAAAACTCTGGTATTGTTTTTAAAATTACATGTATTATCTATATTATCTGTAGGCTTGGCTAGTGATCAATTAAGAAACAGACACTTGTTATATTTTAAAATAGCCTTGGTTAACCTGGGGCAGGGCAGATATCAATCCTTTCAACTACTTTCCATAGTGGGGCAGGCATGGGATCCCTGCCTCAATCCCACGCCATCTGCTTCCAATAACTTCTATCACGTTACCTCCCATCCATAATCCCAAATACTTGCTAATGTTCTTCATCTGGGCTGGATTCTCCATCCATGCCACCGGCCATGTGTTTCTCCTCCAGCTAAGCCATGGCGGCCTTCCTCTCTTCACTTCAGGTCTCTCCCTTTCTCCTGGTGGCGGTCCTTCTTCTTCCCAGAATTCCTTCCTCTCCTAGCCCCGCCTATCTCCTGCCCTTCCCAGGTGGGATGGCCTTTTATTAAGCAAAGAGTGGGTCAGACAGCAACCAGTAATTAGCATCAAAATACATCAGACCCTTCTCCAACACTCTGGGGCCCTTCTCACTGGCCAGTCTGCATCCCAGTTCCCAGGAAGGGGAGATTCAAGGTATTCGCCTTGTTTGTTTGTTGTTTGTTTATTTGTTGATTGAGTAGTCCAGTCTGGTCCTGAATTTTTAATCCTCCCATCTCTGCCTCCCGAATGCTGGGATTACAACTATTGTGTCCCACCACACCTAGATGGATTGTGTGTGCCTCATTTTAACTATATAGACTAGGAGGGGCAAAGGGAGGGCCAAAGAGGACTAAGGTAATGGTCACAATAATATGAATAATTTGAATAATGATAATAATAATTTGAATAATAGAGACAAAACAATGGCTCCAGGCTTGTAGACCCCCTTTCTAGTCACCGACAAAACAAAATGTTCTGAAGAGAGAGGGGAATGTGGCACTTTGGAGATCACCCCTGCAACCTCTGTCCTCTAGGACAAAAGTCATTTCCCTGCAGCTTACATGTCCTAAGATAACTCAGTTTTATCTCAAATGTTTAAAACAGCATGTTCTGTCCTTTAAATGATGTTACTTTCCGCCCCTGTGGAAAAGTTCCAGTCTTCTCTCAGCTGTCCATGGTGTCTAAGGAGGCTAAAGCTGCAGTTGAGTGTCTCAAGTGGGATGAAAGGAAAATGAGAGACAGCATGAGCAGGCTTACGAGGGAAAAGCGAGGCGTTGCCCGATCCACACAAGGGAAACTGCTAAGCATTTAACCACAACAAAAGGATAATTAGGCCAAGTCCCTGTCCATTTGATGCAAGGAAAGCATTATTTTAGTTAATTAATAATTTCTAAAGCATTATCTTAATGACACTTTGATGGCAATCTCAAATGGAAACACATCTGTGTACATATAGAGCAATGACTATTGAAATAGTGTGTGCACACACGCACACACATACATCCTAATTACTCATTGGATTTGTCGCCTGAGGTAGCTCGGAAAACAAAGGTCAGACTTACAAACCATGCATGGTAAGAACACCATGAGCCTTAGGAAAAGACTAATTCATTCTATTTTTTCATCAAAGTTTTTTTTTGTGTGTGTCATAAATATCATACAACCTTCTTTTAAAACTTTTTCACATTTATTTGTGTGCCAATGAAGGTAGGCCTGGGCATGTACATGCGATAACACATATGTGGAGGTCAGAGGACAACTTGCAGGAGTCAGTTGTACCTTTCCACCATGGTTGTTCCAAGGACTGAACTCAGGTCTTCAGGCTTGGTAGCAAGCACCCTTACCCTCTCAGCCATCTCACTGGCCTCTAGCGTAGACTTCCTTCCTGACGAAACTTCATAATACAGAATTTCAAGTCAAAATATACTGACTAGACTACAGTTTCAATGTTACCATGAACTTATGAAAGGTAAAATTATTAAGAACTGTCTGGGTATTAAATATTCTCATCTTTATCTCATTTAAGGAGCGTTAGAAACATGTGTGTACTTTTCACAGAAATCTCTGCTCATAAGCTCAGCCTCACCCAGACCCTCAACTCCAGGGAAGACAATCCCCACATCTTTCTTTTCCAGGAGGCTCTTAAACTGTTCTTTCAGAGTCCACACCAAAGTTCAACGGTCCTTGGGCTGAAAAAGGAATACTTCAGCTGATACATGCCAACTACTGCTTTCAGGTCACTAAGAAATGATGAAGGACTTAGAACTTTGAATTAGCAGGTTAAGATAAAAACATGCAGGCCTAGCCCAGTCTCATTTCTCTGGTGTCCAGTCCCAGCCCAGTTCCCATCTTTTCCTAGGTTCCAGCTTCAGACCAGTTCCTGCCCTTCCCTGGTGTTCAGGTCCAGACCAATTCCTGAAACTTCTGGGTCCTCGGAAGAGCAGGTCCACTGCTGACCAGTAGGGGGAGCCCCAATGTAAAGGCATCTTTGACTCTTCACATTGCTCTCAAGTAGGAATTATATAATTTGTGGCATACTAGGGACGAAATAAATGTCATATAAGAGAGTATGTAAAAAAAAATGGGTTAGGATGATTTTTACATTTTCACATAAATGACTAAGAATGAATAGAGAAAATCTTTCCAACTTAGGAGTTACTGATGATTGCCAAATGCATTTTAGAACCTTAGGCACTTTCCCAGTACAAAATGAAGGGGCGAATATGGAAGTCAGTTGCTGTCACTGCAGGAGATGTCTGCGGTGGGAGATGAAGGACACCTACCTGACAGAGACCCCTGTGATCTGAGGACAGTGACTGAGCCTGGGTCCCAGAGAAAGGCCAAAATGTACCTTTGATATCAGGCCAACAGCCTGAAATCACATTCAGCAGGGAAAACAGGCACGTTGCTTGTGATCTGCACAGATCAGGGTCTGAGGCAGTGTAGAAGAGCGGAGGTCTGCACCAGCGTGTGAATCGGCTAACTCCTATTTTTCGCTAACCCGGAAGTACAGCTAGGTGCCAGAGGGCATCTCTCCTGATTGCTCTTCCTACAATTAACAGTGGATCTCAAGTTCAGCAAAGCCAAAACGTATTTCTTTTTTTACTCTCCTTCTTACAGCTGAGAGATGTTAAAGTTACAGTTACGGCGTCTTAAACAGAACTCAGAGTGTATGCATGAGGGTAAATGGACCAGAGGAGAGGCCGAAGAGAGAAGGAAGGGGGAGGGGAGGGGAGGGGAGGGGAGGGGAGGAGAGGGAGAGAAAAATCTCTTGCTGGTCTTCCTCGCTGAATTTGAAAGAATAAGGCATCTATGGAACAGGGTAGGTAGTTACGAAATTGTTTGGAGTTGAAGTCAGGGGAATTGTCTACAGACAGAAGCAAACTGGCTGTATACATTTTAAACTGTCAGGACAGACGTGGCCTGAAGGTAGCTTGCCACAGCACACCCAATCAATCACGGAAGTAGAAGGAAGTTGAAGAAATGTCTCCTGTAATGAGATATGAAAAAAAAAAAAAAAAACCTACATACTTAGTGCATCGAGAATTCCAAAAATGAGAAATAGAGCAGAATTGGAAGAAGAAATACTGAAGATAATGATAACAGAGAATTGTGCTAAAAGGAGCAAGGGTTATGATCTTAATTAAAAGGGACTGCAAAGGCTGGGCATAATTTAAAAGGCCAGTGGAGTGATAAATCACTAAGCACTCCTACAGTACAGGAAGCCAGAGAAAACAAACAGCATGCACGAGACTCTAGGTTTAGTGACCAAACAATATTACAAAGCCAGTAAGGAGTTAGTAATATCAGTCAATAAACAGATGGGCATGACACCCATTTCAATATAGGCGACTCTACAGGCAACTGCCGATCAAGAGCTTGGTTTGCAAAGTGCGGTACCAGAAGTTATAAACTGCCAGAGGGGATGTTTTATCTGCATGGGAGTATCAGGAGGGACTTTCCAGAAATCATATTTTAGCAGGCTTGAAGAATATGTAGCCATTAGGAGGGAGATACATCTTGATGGCTGAGATGGAAAGTAATCCAGGCTGGATTAGGTCTCAAAACTGAAAGACAGGGGGTTGGAGAGACAGATCAGTGGTTCCCAGCACTCACTGCTCTTCTGGAGCAGGTCAGTCACCAGCATGTATGTTGAGTGGCTCACAGCTGCCTACAACTCCAGCTCGAAGGTGCTCTGACGCCCTCTTTTAACCTCTGCAGGTACTATATTTACGTGCACACATCCACACACAGACAGACATATACATAAATAATAATAAGGCACATCTTCAAAAAAACCAAAGCTGAAAGAGAATGCTACAGATCGTTGTGGTAGAAAAAACATCCCTGTAAGGCTAGAATATCAAAGAATGACTGAGCTGATAAAATGTAAGCAAAACAGAGGCTGATTTCCTCAAGAGAGGAGGAGGAGTCTTTATATGAATCACGCCAACCTTATGTGAAGACCAGGATAAATCCAGTGCCACCTCCAACTGAGCACGGTGCCACACAAAGATAGGGGCTTCCTATGCATGTTTTAAAAAGGGGGTTCCAGAGATAATGTGGATAACCAATAGGAGAGTAAGACTAATGAAAAACACCCATTAGGAGGTCACCACAGGATTCCAGGAAGGTAAAGGGATCTAAGCCGGAGAAACAATCCTGGGGATGATGTAAGTAAGAGGTGGAAGCATCAGTCTATTTGGATATGAGTATATGGGGAAAACCAGATTGGCAAACAGGTGCCCAGGTTGGGGCGGTTAAATGCCATTCTCTGAGAAGGAGCCTCAGCCTAGGTTGGATGTGCGTTGTTCATGTTGGATGAAACGTCTTAATGAGGCATTAAATAGACTGGATGGAGGGAGCCAGGTTAGAGATAAGAGCTTTGTGGAAAGTTTCCTTAGAGGAGACGGCATTGCCAAAGCATGCACAGATGAAGGCAAGAATACCACAGGAAGAGTAGAGCAACCCAAGAGGACACCAAGAAGACCTTGGTCAGAGGCATGGGAGGACCTTGCCCCTGTCCCTTCGCAACTCTGCTCTTTAGCAGCAGGGCATCATAAAAGAACGTTAAGTAGATGGGGGCTGCTGACGTATTATTGAAAAGATAAGTGTCTTAGGCTATAGACAGAAGCACATCCTAAGAGAACGAACCTTGTTTGACAGCTCAGCATGGAGAGGAGCTGATCGAGGGACCTGCGAGTTGGTGGTCTCGTTGAAGAACATCCAGTGGCTAAAGAGGAAATGTCTTAGAAGCTAGGAGACTTTAGAGAATGTGTAGATGTATAAATGAAGGGCGTGGGGGTATCTCTTCTGCATTGAATGAACATAGCAGGTGTGACACAGGTGGTGGTGAAAAAAAAAAAAAAACACTTGAGTTACAATCTGAATACGGTTTTTTAAAATGCTAATGCTCAGTGGGGAAAATGTAAGTATCCAGCCAAAGGATGTCAATTACTTCAGTGAAAACCAAGGCCGTTCACCATCAAATGGTGACTTCAACGGACAGTGAGACAACACTTAAAGCATTTTGAGATGAGAATATTGTGAAATCATAATTTTATACCCAGCTCTTGTTTATGAGAAAGGGTACGCTAAAGTTTTTGGATATGCTAGAATGCATGTGCTTGCCTTGCAATTTTACCCAGATAAGCAAGAGGAACAAATCATACTTAGAATTTTACAAAATTTGAAAAATTAAGCAAACACACACACACACACACACACACACACACACACACACACACGTGTGTGTGTGTGTGTTCATAAGCACTTTCTCCACTTCCTCCTTGTATTTGAGAAAGACTAATGAAAAGGGGACAAAATTATGTCTTCACTGGATTGAAGGTCCTGGAAAAGGAGTTTAATCAGCAGATCAGGAATTTTAAAGAATTTTTGGAAAACTATATGGTAGACTGGTTTGGCAGGAAAAGTAGAGTTGGGAAAACCACAAACAAATGGAGACATCTGGCTATCGTGAGGGCGTGTGTCTGTGGTTACAGCTACTGGAGAGGCTGTAGTGGAGGACTGCTTGCCCATGCGAATTTGATGCCAGCTTGGGAAACATATAAAAAAAAACTTACCAGGAAAAAGAAGGAATAATGTAAGGAAGAAGGGAGGAAGGAATGCAGGAAGGAAAGAAAAAGAAGAAATAGCGACATCTGGACATCTGAGATGGGTCGCTGTATAAGACAGCAGCACTCTTCCCCAGAGAGCCATGGAAAATCTCCAAGATCACCACCATCAATGAGGGTTAGAAATATTTGCTGAATGATGTTGGATGAATGGGCAGGCTATGTGGTAATTAGCAACGTAATTAATTGAAGGGTTGCCAGCCCAGCTGGGCTGCTCCTCGATTCTGATACACAGAGAACTGGCTGTGTTATTTCTTTCTGTATAATAGATGAGATGGGTTCTCTAAATAACATGGTAGTCCTGTCTTCAGGAAAAGGGAAATCAGTGGAAGAGCAGCTTTGTGCCAGGCGCGGTTCTGATGTGGCAAAGGAGCCTGAGACTGCTTACATGCCCTTCCCTCATCCAGCCCCTTAAGAGGCATCTGCAGAACAAGGGAGCCCTTTGCCCAAGAGGACTAGAGCATGTTTCCATCTAAAGAACCAGTTCTCAACCGTCCTAACGCTGCAACCCTCTGACACAGTTCCTCATGCTGCGGGGACCCCCAACCATAACATGATTTCCGTTGCTACTTCATAACTATAATTTTGCTGCTGTTACAAATCCTGATGTAAATAGCTGATAGGCAGTATATCTGATAGGCGACCCTCAAAGCCCACAGGCTGAGAACCACTGATTCTAGGGAGATGGCTGGGCTTGCTGTGTGTGGTGCTCTCTGCAACCACTGACCAAAGCAAAGCTGCATGGCTAGCAGTGCACACTGTAGTCCTTTAGAGCTCTAGGGAAAGAGAATCCGTGGGGAAGTCCTCTCATGTGAAAAGATGGGAAGGACGATCCCTGAGAGGTTAGCTCAGGCAGCGAGGGCGTCTATGGCATCTTCAGTGAGAATCAGAGGAAACACTTCAAAGGCTATCGATCACAGAGTAAGAACGCATTTCTTTGAAAGTGAATCAATGAATGAACAAGAAAGAATCTGAGAAGTAAAGCCACAGAAGTGAGAACAAGATTCCTACAGGAGAGTGGTTCAAAGATGAGGTGATGGAACCAACTAGATTGTAACTAAGAGATAAAACTGTCTGCTGTTTTGTAATTAGCTTTTCCCCACCTCTCAAGAGAGATAAGCGTTTTCTATTTCGGAGTTCTGTTAGGACAGCAAATGTACCTGTCAGGTTGTATTTCCATGGTTTGCCTTATTTTAAAAACAGATGAGATTCGTTTCCTGATACTGAGCTTTCTTTGTCTCCTTCAAAACCTGACTCAAGACCTGACTTCTAGGCCTTGCTTGGTGGGCGTGTGCAATGTCTCCTAATTTTTCTGTGGAAATAGTGCTGCCTCTTTCTTATTTTCAAATACATAAAATTACAGGTTTGTATTTATTTTCTTTGGGTTATCCAGAAAAATTTAAAAAGTGTAACATTATCACAAAGTTTAAGATAGAAAAGGATAAACTATTTATTAAAGGCTGTTTTCATGCTCTTAGATGTCCTCTCTGTGGGTGTTTCACCTGTTGGAGAAGCCTAGCACACAGTGTGGAAAGCTGCGTGCCCCACACCTGTCAGGGATTTGTGTGAATCACACGTTTCCTTCCAGCTCACCTACCCTTCTCAAAAAAGCCACTGACAGTTTTTAGCTGATATTTGTGACACTTTCTTGTGATTTTTCTAAATAACATGTTAGCCTTGCTGTTTCCAAGTTTTCAGTTTCAGTATTATCTATTGATTGGCTGGTTGACTTACAGGGTGTTGCTGAACCAGGAAAGCATAGACATTAGTTTAGTTACCTAGGATTCCACTTGGTGTGGGCTATGAACATCCTTCTTCTAATAGTGATAATGTATCTAGCAGCTGGAGACTCCTAGCTGCACATACTGTGCACATATACCCTGCTCTGAACAACTCACCTAGCAATACGCTCACAACGTAGGACCCCCTCCCTGCATAGTTACACACATAACATTCTCTGAGCACTGGACAAGTTTCTCCGCGAGAGAACAACCAATGAACTTAGATTCTGGTTCATCTTTTTCTTGTTCTGCCACCAAGAGGAACGAATAAGCACTTGAAACGTTAGCCATGCCAACAGTGGCCCACGTTGAAGCATGAAAGGTCAACACTGCCTCGGCCATTGTTTGATTTAGTTCTTATGTTGGTCAACTACTTCGGCTAAGCATTTTAGTGTCCGTGCATTGCAAATAGGGCACAGCAGCCCATTCAGGGCCACACGGGCGATTAGTACTGTTATAACTCATGGTGTGAATGCTTCATCTCTGGCTTTTGGTGTGATTTTGAAAGTTCTGGAGCATTTAGGACAGGTGTAGATAGAAGCAGACAGTAGGACTAGGCCTTTGGGGGTTATTCCTGCCCCTGCTGATGCCCGAGTGTCTGCCACATGGTCCACTACCACAGACACTGTGAGGAATGCTTCCTGGCCCTCCCCGTTCTAAAGCTTGGTGACTCTCTGACACCACAAGCCTAAATAACCGCTTCTCCTCAGTTACCTTTTCAGATATTTTGTCACAGCAGTGGGAAAAGCCTAGAAGAGTGTGCCCACAGAGCTTCGGCTCTCCACCCGGCACAGGAAACCGAGAGTCAGAAGAATAGAGCCGCCTCTTATCACCAGGTGATGAGTGACATCCTTCATGTCAGGGATGGCCTGAGGAGGTCCTCATTAAGACTGAGAGACCCTGTGTGTGACTTTTCCAGACTTTGTATGCCACTTGGGTGCATACAATGGCTGGTCGTTTGTTCTAATTCAGTTATTTCCAAAGCATTAAAAAAAAAAAAAAAAAAAAGAAGCAACACTTGCTCCCTCCTGACTATAGTCAGTGTTTTGAAGGCAGGAGGTTTGTTAGCCTCTTCCTACCACACTCTTATTCTGCTGCCCGGATCTCAGGCTGCAGCAGAGACAGTGTTTGTAGGCAAACACTGACTCGGGCACACAGAACACAAACAGGTCAGGAAGCCCGACTCTGACATAGCCTACCTGTGTAATTAATGGAAGTTCTCCTACTGTCCCTCTTCCTTAGAAATGACTTTTATTCTTGGCAGTAACAGTGACTCTGGAGTCAGTTGAGGTAGATGGGGGAGGACAGGACTGTAGGTAAATGGACAGAGGTTCTGAAAGGGTAACATACAAAGAAACCCAGTCCTCTGGGGTGGCCCCTTCTTCTGTCCTCTCTCTTCCTCTGCTGGAGATGCATTTAGAGAGAAGGTGTCAGCTCTTGGCTCTCTAGCATAGTACCAAGTTCAGTGCGGGAGACATAGAAAGGCATGCTTAAATACAGACCAGCACAGCCATGATCTATTGCAAGTTCAGTTAATATCCACGAGCACACTTTGAAACTCTGCAGCACGTATGAATGAGGCAGCGATGTGCAGAGTCTTCTATTCTCATTCTAAAAATACACACATAGGAAGGTCCAATTATCTGTTTATTCTTGGCTAGGACCTCCCTTTTCTTGTTCTAGGTTGGAGCTAAACCACTGATATTTACAGCTAGACCTCAATACGGTTACAGGCCAGTCTCATGTTCACAGCTAGATCACTTTGTTTGCCTTCTTCATATAATTTCATGAACTATAACCCAGGCCAGGCCAGTTTGATACCATGACACAATAAAACAAAACAAGAAGCCATAAATAGGGCTCCTTCTTAATTTTGTCTTCACAAGAACAGAAAGATCATAATGAGACTCATGAACTACCTCATTGTGGTGTTGTCCTGTTTTCTTAGAGCCACGCTAAACCAAAGCTCAAGATCCTACGCGTTCTTTCCAGGCCCTTTTAGGAGACATTCTAAGTTCTCATGCTCTTTGTTTCCTCTAGTAAGAATAATAATAAACAATAATAGTGATAATAATAAATATATTAATTAATATAAAATTATAAAATAAAAATTTATAGTAATACACAGTGTTTTCTGAGCAAATGAACATTCAGGTTGAACTCTGGCTGCAGACCATTGAGTGGACAGCATCATAGTCAAGACGCACCTCTACCGCCACTAAGCCCAGGGTCCTAGCCGCCTCCTTCATCATGTGCCACATGCACTTAACGTCCCCAAGGTTCACAGTGCAAAGGTCATCACGGGGTATCTCATCCCCTCATACTCTTGGGTATTTTGTTTTGGTTGCTCTTTCTTAACTACGAAGCCTAAACTCCTAATTCTCCCGCTTCAGCTTCCTGAGTTGCAGCCACCCGGCCACGTTCTTTGTGCTCTTGGTGGTAGGAGTTACTTCCCGCCCACCCCCATTTCTGGAGTCAATGTAGATTATTTTATATCTAATTTATGGGGGGGGGGTGTCTGTCATCTTAATCGGGAGGACTCATGTTGTGAGTCTTGAGACACCTTTACCCCCAAAGCGTATGAATCCCCTGCTGTTCTCCACAAGGAGAGAAAGTCAATGCAATGGCTTGTGACAAACTTATACATTGCTGCCCAGGTGAACCAAGGGAGGGGTAGGTGCACACCCAGGCTGGGGTTGCTTTCCTGCACAGGTAAGAGTGAGGGTGTAGTCCTGGGGAGAGAAGCAGACAAGTGCTGGCGCAGGGCTGGTTTGGCCATCAGGAGGGTGGGCCAGGGTCACAGGGTGAACTGGCAGGGGGAGAGGGGTGTGTGCTCTTTGTAGGTGTTCTCTTCAGAAACTGGAACACTGTAGTAGCTGCTGGTTTTGTTGTGATTTTTGAAAGTTAATTGGAGACACAAAGTATAGCATAAAATCCGATTCCTTGATGTTGACATTAACTTCCAGTGTTTAAAATGTATTTTTGGAATATTAACAGAGCAAAGGCAGCTTGTGTGTTCCTGCTCTGTAACCTTGTCCTGTGATGATCCCTTCTGTCACAGGGTGAGGTTAAAGTACTATCAAAACAGTGAGTGATTAGCGGGCCCCTCGCTGAGTTTTCCTATGAAAATAAAAGTTCTGGAAACATCTGTCTTTCCTTATACAGGCGCACAGTTCCTGGATAATTACTTTTATCATTTTGGATAGTGGATAATTATTTCTATCACACTAATCTCCATAGCGAATTCTATGATAAACTAGCAGCTTTGGGGGAAATGAGCAATAAATTCTTAGATTGTGAATCATGGTTTGAGTTTATTGAAAATTATTATAAGCCAGGGGATTGACTTGTTTTGAAATATATTAAAAAATATCAAAACCATGTTTAATTTTTAGTCAGGCCCTTTAATATGGTTGTTTGAAGAGGATAAATCTGAAAAATTATGTCCTAGTTTGGTTTCTGTTGCTGCGAGAAAACACTCCAGCCAAGAGCAACGTGAGGGGGAGAGAGTTTATTTAGCGTACAGCTTCTAGTTCATATTAAGCAAAGCCAAGGCAGGAGCTGAAGCCGAGGCCACTTGATGCTATTTACTGGCTTCCTCCCTCCAGCTTGCAGCTCTCCTTGGTTCACGTGGCCTTCTCACACAGCCCAGGCTCGCCTGTCCAGAGGCAGCACCATTGACAGTGGGCTGGACCTTCCACATCAAAGAGCAAGTAAGAAAGTGCCCCCACAGACATACCCACAAGCCAGGCTGTTGGAGGTGGCTCCTCAACAGTCAGTTCCCCTCGGACTCCCGTTTGGGACAAGTTGACAAAGCGAATCAGAGCAATGAGCTTGAGCCAAGCAAAGGGAAGCGCTAAGTCTGGGTACCAGAAGCAGCAGAACTCCCATTTCTCTCCACGCTCGCTCATCCTTCCAGATGAGATTTACCTGATGGTCAGGTATGGCTTTGCAGACTTAGTGCCAAAGGTCACAACTTTTTTTTTTTTTGACACATTGTTTAGGAGACTTAGCACTTTTTTAAAAAAAAATCTAAATGCTTGTTTAGAACTTGCCAAAAATCTCAGTGTCACAAAGAGTGCTGAGAAGTAGCAGCCCTCTGTGTTGGATGTCTTTAGTTTCGGAAGGTTCAGCATGTGACTCTTACCCTGTGAAGACTTAAATTCACCCCAGACACAGAGAAGAGTCTCAATAGCCATCAAATCCAATTCAATCTCACTTTAAACATGTTTGACATGTTTTCTAGCCTAGGCTTAAATCCCTCAGTAACTGAAAACATACAAGCCCCCCACCCTAGGTTTTCTTGAATAGAAAATCTCCTTTTTTGTGGACCCACTATCTCCTTATCTTGACCTGTTTGTATGTAAAGTCAGCATCTATGTCCATTGGTCCCATGACAGTGGGTTCACCCATCCCAAATCAATAATAGTTGGGAGGAGGAGATGCCATCAGTAATAAATATTCGTAAGCCATCCTGAAGAACAGTGGCCTGCATGGCTGCTGTATTAGACTGGGTAGTGTAAATAACCTGGCTGTTTAACACACACAGAAGAATGCACACCAGTGCTGGGCTAACACCACATCTCTTTGTGTGATAGGTTGGGCATCTGGGGGTTTGACATCTACATATGAACCTGAAAGCAATCCTCCGTGGACACTGAAGGATGACCCCATTGACTTTCCCTCAACACATCGTCTTTTAGGTTGTCCACAGGTTCTCTTCGGGGTAGGAGGATGCACTGGATTTCATCAGCATCCTGATGATCCACTGTCTCCAAGCGTGTGCCCGTATACCGTATTATCTTCCTTCCTTAGTTTCTATGCTCCGTTTTGCTTAAAACCATCTTAAATAGTGGTACCTAGAAACACCAGTGCCAGTAAGTAATATAAACGTTGCCTCATTTGTTATCTATATATAAATATATAAAACTAGTTGGTGTGTTTTTTTTTTTTTTTGAGACAGAGTCCCTCTATATTATGTGGTTGGCCTAGAACTCCTAACCTAAGGACTCTTGCTGCCTCAGCCTCCTCAGTAGCTGGTATTATGAGTAGGTAGGATTATTTTAGCTTTAAAAATAATCTCTTCAAATGATTAAAAATATTTGGGCTTATCTCCAGCTAAAACACTGTCTCTCCTGTGCTACCACTAGCTTTTAATGCAGCAGCGGCAAGAGCTCTGCTCTTGTTGAATTTCATATTGTTATATGTGCGCATGTGTCTTTCATTGTCCAAACATTTCGTTAGAAGCACCATGTTCAGAAGCTATGCACTGTGGCATTGGAGATAACTCATTAAAACCTCTTTTTATATATATATTAAAAAAATCACTTCATATGTTCATTGTCATCCTAAAGTGACACATCCCTTTTTGTCTTGCATTCAAATTTTAGGGGAATTTGGTTTTTAAGTAAACTTTCACAAATTTCTCTTTAAATATTAAAGAGTACAGATGAAGACAAGAGGGAAATCCCAATTTCGGAAACTTTGCTGTGCCAACCTAGCATTTCATCTGTGTGTGGGGAGCTAGGGTGGGTTGCAGCTGCAGCCAGCTGTTGGGCATCACCTTAATGACTTCATCTCTTGTTTGTTTGTTGTAGCAACCTAGAACTCACTGTGAGTTGGCAAGACTTCCAGGGACTCTTAACACCCTCTGACCTTTAAGAGTTCTCTGGACCTCAGTGCTCCAGAAGTCCTTTTTACGTTCGTGAACCCCTTCTTATATCTGAAGCCCTTCTAGAAGTTGCCATTATGTCTCATTGGCACCCCCAATGTCTACATCAATGGGCGAGAATTATGCTTGGGCTTGAGGGGCTCTATGTTCTGAGAGGCAGGTCCAATAATAATTAGGTTGTGTACTCTCCAACTGACAAATAATGTGATGATGTTGTAGAAGAGCAAAACCAGGGAAAATGAGATCAGAGTCTGGTGTTTTAGGATAACTGAGGGAAAACCATCACTTTATAGCAATTATTAAAATGATACTACATTATATTTTGCCTTGCTGAGAACATTAGTTTGTAACTCATCAATAGGAAATAAATACCTTTTCTGACAGGGTTGTGGAAGAACAAAGCTTGGCTATAAGTGACATGTCATGGAAAGCCATCTCGCAGTGTATTCAGGGAATACAGGCAATGTGGTTCTGCCAGCTTGGCATCTGTGTGAATGAATGATTCTGAACTTACAGGTCCACGCAGGTTAGATATTTGGATTTTTCCATTGCAATTAATGTCATATTTCCCTTAAACACCTTTAACACCTGTCATTTCCTTTCCTTTTCCAATACATAACACCTTAGCTGGCAGTCTTTATATCTCTTCCCTAAGGGCGTTGAGGTTTGTTGGCAAGTAACAGAAATACACATCCGTTGCCCTCCTCCTTGCTGTCAATCCCAATAGTGACATCTGTTTTGTCTCTAATAGTTAAGCTCCAAGACCTGGTAGCTCCAATTCTAGATCCTGTGATTCCCACTGGCACACCAGGGCTAATTTTCTATGGTCAACTCTCAGACCAGATTCCTTTCCCAGAGTGCCTTTCTCATTGCCTAGAAAGGACAGTGCCATGTAGATGCCTGGCATATTCAGTCAGTTGGTAGATTCTCAGGGCTTGTAGAATGAGTTTGTTCTAACATTTCCCACATCTTGATAACTTTGGGTACCTTCCCTAACAGTGTGTGAAGGGAGTTCTAGCATCTGCCCTTTGTTTCGTTTTGGCCATTTATAACCGCATCTTGAAGAGTCAGCTAGGCAGTGTTAGAGGATCATCTTTGGGTGGTGTTCCTGGGTTGCCAGAACTGCAGCCATGGATGAGAACATCCTTTTCCTGACCTCATCCTCGAGCTGACACCTTACAGAGCCACTTTCATAGGTTCCCCCAGTTTCTGCCTTTTAGGATTAACCATCTGCTATAATTGCTTTAATATATGAGTTGCTTCCCAGTGGAAGTAGGACTGCAAAGTTCCTGTGCAGTAGGCTGAGCCCGGACACTGGGATAGATCCTGGCGTAAGCAAGACTTTCGGTCTTAAAGGGAACAAACATTGTTTTGCAAAACACCTTCCTGGGCATCCCTTGCAGTGTTCCAACCAGGCATTTGTTCTCTGCAAGTGCTGGGGAGGTAGGGTCATTTCTGTTAGTCTGTAGGTCTATAGTGTCATAGAGTCCTATTCTTTTTTTCTATTAAGATAACCTTACTACAATCCACAGACCCAAAGAGCCTAAGTAACAAGAAGGGTCCAAAGGAGGTTGCTTGAATCTCACTCAGAAGGGTAAATAGACAGCGGAAGTGGACAAAGAGAGGGAGCTGGGTAGAAGATGGCATGGGGAGGGAAATGTGGGTGGGGATGAGATGTGGGGAAAGCCACAATAGGAGGTGAGGGGCTGGGAGAGAGAAAGGAAACTGATGGGGGGCATCTCTGAGACAAGCTGGAAACCTCCAACAGGGTAGGCTCCTAAAAGGAAATGGGGGTGACTCTAGCTGAGACTCCAAGAAGTGCCTTTCTGGAGTATGAAAACAAGCCAGTACTGTGGGAGCTGCTGGCTTGATTTCTCCATGCCCTCCAATTAAAGCACGCAATATCTGACAGCAGTAAGAATCTAGTTTGGGCATGTAGTCAAACAGTGGCATAGCCTTTATGATCTTCTTAGTCAACAGCTTACAAAAAGATGTCCTATCAGTGACACTGGGATTTCAGCAACCTTAGTCATCAGTACTTCTTCTGCACAGATTTTTGAACACTGTGTCAGTTAAACCCACATGACTACACAGTTTTCAGATCTGGAATCAGGATGAATTAGACTATTGACTTTCCTGTTCTCCTGCTTGTGGATGGTAGGGTCTCTTGGCATCCATAATCACATAAACTAATTTCTGTAATAACTGTCTTTTCTATCTCAATAGTCATCAAACACACAATAAACTACATATATAATCATGGTCCCATAAGTGTAAAGCAGAGCTCAGGGGTGGAGGGATGGCTCACTGTGTAAAGCCCTATGCTGTGCAAATGTGAGTCTGGGTTGTGCAATGGTGGATAAGTGTAGCCCCAGGGCCTATGGTATTATAGGAGGTGGAGATAGGAAAGTCAGAATGCTCTTTGGCCAGGATCTGGCATTCCTGGTGGTGAACAGGAGACCTGCCTCAAACAGGGTGGTGGGTGAGTACCAATGCCTGAGGATGTTCTCTGACTTTCACATGACAAACATCTCTCTGCACTCACGGTCATACTGATGTAAATAGGCACACACTCTGTGCACACTAACATTGTGTTAAATAGATTAAATAATAGTTGGAATGTGCTAATTTAACAAAAAGCTGTTCTCTACAGAAGGACTAAGAATGTTATTTGATAGCACCTCATATTTGTAGTTGAGATTTCTCTGCCTCACTGTAACCCACCTCTTTGTTGGTACTACCGATGTATATTTAAAATGTCTCAATTTATGACTTTCTTTGTTCTGTTACTATCATAAGTTTCATGACACTGTTTCCATTTGGGGTAATATGTGTTATCACTATATATATATGTGTGTTATCCACATATCAGGTCACTCAAATTTGGCTCCAGAATAAACTATCATCTCTTATTTTCTTCGAGGCAAGAGATGTGTTTCTGTGTGGACACCTTTGACTTGTGAAAAATTTACTGTAGAATAGTAATGTTAAACCAAAGGTAGCTTTTATACATCTTGACTTTATTGATTTTTTTTTTTTTTTTGACAACATCATTTTCTCTTGTGCTAGATTTCATCTTTTGTTTTTCATCAGGTCCTAGTAACAACTGATCATTATACAGAGTGTGCATATACATAGTAGTATCTGCACACAGATACATACACATACATGTTTATATGTGTGTGTGCACAAGCATATGTATATACCCCATGAAGCCTCAACGTACACTTGGTTCCTGACAAATGCTCTGTGATGTCCTTGTTCTGATGAGGTTACCCAGGATGCATTTCTGGGAATTCAGTCCTGTCATTGAGCAATGCATGACTGTTTGCTTTATTGGTTTTGTTTCCCTGGAGGCCTTCACTAACTCATGTTGAGAATCAGACTCTCCCTCCTCCTTCTCTTGTGTTTGTTATGAATATTTCAGTCTTTTCTTGTTTTAATAAGCGTTCTGAAGTAAGCCAGGATTGCCTGTACTCTGCTTGCTTGGCATACACGGTGGTTAGCAGTGGATGCAGTAAGACCAGCTAAGATGCCTGTAACCGACAAATCTCCTTGTGTTTTGCATTGGGACTTGTGTGCACATTGGGGCCGTGGTTTACAACAGTCTTAGCTTTTACTTCCTGCTTCGGTAGAACATCAAGGTCGGCCAAAGGTGAAGGCTGAAAGCCCTCTCAGTTCCCCCTCCTCCAGCGAGCTCACCGTCTGGAGCATGTATACAATCCTTTACAATGAGGTTGCTTTTCTGAGCCCACAAAATTAGTCTAAGCTTTGCAAAGCCACCCCCACTCCCCACCACAGACGTTTAGTGCCCAAATTTCCCTTTTTAAGCTTCATGCTCAGTCCATTATATGTCCCCCTTAGCTCCTCTGTTCAGAACAGGGTCTTGGGTTGTTTTCAGGAAAACCTCTGGGCTTAGCCCTACTCATACCACACAGGCAGCTCTATATCAGGTCAAATAAATATAGGTTTTTAAGCGGGGGTTCCAGAGCAAACAGGAGATGGCCCTGGAGAGGAGTTCCCACCCTGATCTTTCTTTTCCAGTGGTTGGCAGGTTTGGCTTATGAATATGGCATGATCTGTTGCTGTCAAGTCAACTGCAAGTGAAGAAGAGGGGACCAGGCTGCACATAAGTGTGAGGCTGTGCATCACGACCTTGCTGTTTTCATGAGTTATTTGTGGTGAGTAATGCTCACCAGATTGATGAAGCTATCTAGTTGATTTTGAGTGTACTGAACAGTTGAATCTGATAGCTTCTTGCTTTCACAGGGGTACAATTTTCAGAAGTCTTCAGTCAGCCACGTCAACTGGTGTCAATCTAAACCTGTTTTAATTTTTTGTTTTGTTTTGTTTTAAAGTGATGTTGACACACTAGGCAAAGGTACTGCCATTGAGGCAGCTCCCAGCTCTAAATTAGTTTTAAGATTTGAAGATGTTAAGATCAGTAAAGGCAATCTTAGTGTGTGTCAGATGAGAACATTGGTCATAGTTTTAAGGGTAGTAGTAGAGACACAGGACACAGCAATAGGCTCTTCTTAGCAAAGTGAACAGCTGTTTTCAAAGCAAGAAATGCAAACTTCCCTTGCTAGAAGGAGTCATTCCTCCTAGGATCTTCCTTTTCTTCTATGATTTCCATGGCCCACATAGCTAAAAGCTTAGTTATGCCTTATGGGTGATTACTACCCAAAGTTTGTAAACCCACAGGTTAGTATTTACCAAGGAGAAAGACACGTATTCTCCAGAGCTGGGACTAATGGTTTAGAGCCTTAAACATAATAAAGGTAGAACTGACATTTCCATCCATACAAGGACTAGGAAAGTCGCTTATGAATTGGATCCATGGAATATGTAATCGCTAAGGAAAGGCTTCTCTAGCCCCATGTGATAATGGGCAGTGGTGTTCATGACACAGTTGTCAGCAAATGATGAAAGCATGAAGAATTGTGCCTATACTATTTGATGATAAGTATGTTTAAAAGCAGAAGATAAGATATTTCCATTTCTACCCATGCATATACATTTGAATTTACCTGTCAAATGGTGTAGAAATGTTCTCCAGGAGTTCACATCATTGCCAGTTGGGGACAATTGTGGAGTCCAGGACTGGGCTTGAAGACGGGAGGGGAGGGAGACTTCAAGGATATGGATGGCTTTCAAGATGATTAGCTTTCTTTTGCAAACTTCAAAGGTTTATTATAAGTATATTTAAACTAACATGTATTAAGTCTATTATACTTATAAGTAAAATTAAAAAGTTTTAAGAGTGTGTAAATTTACATTAGATACACAATAAATTAGAATAACATGTGACTGTAGTCATAATTCAATATACATTTAGTTTTCTTGGTTTTTTTTCAGTTTTTAGTAATAGTCATATATTACTTTGGAATAAAAAAAATCAAAATTGCTGCAAGTAAATATAGATAATAAGAAGGAAGGATTTTCCATATATTATTTTAAGTATTGCATAATAGTTTCTGCAATGATTATAATCAGTATACTCTACAATTTGTAGACATGTTGTCAGCACAAAACCCACAGTTTTCATTTCTGGAGCCATTTTGAGCAGCTATGGCTCAGGAACATGATTTAGGTTGCCCCAAATTCCATGTAGAAGCAGCTTTATAGTTTTATCAAACAAAGAAAGCTATGAATCAAGGCAAGTTTAAAGTCCACTGGTGAGTTCATCAGAAGGCAGTTAGAGCAAGATACAAGAAACTTTTCTATAGGCCCAAGGTGCTGTTGGATGACACCCATAGCTTTTGGGTTAGTGGAAGCTAGTGACTTGCTAATTTAACATCTTCTAAAAGATTTTCAATTTTCTAGGTGAAGGATGTTAGTTCTAATGCTGAGGTGGGTGAGCGATGGCTATTCTGTTAACTTGAGATCAGGTAAATTAGCCAATGGACTTGCAACATTTCAACCTTGTTCTGTAGTTCTGGTCAGTGTCCACAGAGAGTCTGTCCAGCAATTCTCACTCACAGCTTATAAATGACTGGAAAAGCCATTTTGGGCAGAATTAAAAGTGAAAAAGCAACAATTCATTTTATTGTCAAAATGATGGACAAAGGATTTTCCTTTAGTCTTGGAGTGTTCACACACTGTGACTGAGAACTGCTTGGGGTCCCAGAGAATGCCCTTTGAACATTGTCCCTTCAAATAACCCTAACATCTTTCAAAATCCAGCCTAGGACCTGGAACATAATGCATATGTTAATTGAATCTGTGTGGTTCAGTCCCATAAGAGGAGCAGAAGTTTGCTTTTCCGTCAGAGGCTCCTCAGCCCTTTGAAGTTATAGACTGAAGTGCATTTTGTATACACTGGGCAGATGTGACTTTAGACGCTCTATTGGATCTTTGTATATTTCCCATTTCTATGCTGGATCCCCTCCATAAGCAACAGCATATACTTTTGTATTTTGTTCTTTTGAGAAGCTGGTGTTCTATGTGCAAGAATCATCATGACATCAATCTGGGCATCAAAGAGTTTCCCAGGATGGGTGAACATGGGACAGTGTAACTGCAGGGTTTTAGCCATTATGATGACATGAGACCTGTTGAGGGAAGATGCTGCCCTCATAGTGATTCGAAAAGTTGGGGTTCTCAACTACTCACCTTCCTCACCTGACACCCCTGACACACTGGTGTGAACTAACATCTACTCCTTTTCTGGTGTCCCAGGAAAGAAAATGTGACTTGTACGAATGAAACATTGCTAATGTCAAAGTGTATTTCAACTAAGAACTATGTTTTCCCAGGGGAGATCTAATGAGAAATCTGTTTGAAAAGTAGAGTTAGAGTTTCTTGGTTCCACATTTAATTAACTCAATCTGATTTTTATTGTGCTTTGTATTATGTGTTTCCCTGTTCGGTAAACAAACAGCAGAAAATTAAACTAGGGCAACTGCCAGCCTGCAGTAAATTTAATTGAAAAATAATGAATTGCCACGGGGGACCATCGGGTTTTTTGCAGATAAACTTATTTTTCCTGGAAAGTCTCCACTTGCCTTTGTCACAACTTGATGAATAAAAGGCACAAAGGAAGTGGAACATGTCAGCTGATGGTAGGGAGTGAGGGTGGACGGCCTTGGAGAATGTTCCATAGGCCACTCCTCATGACTATCCATGAAGCCAGCGGCCAACTTTCCTCCTGCAGGGAGGAGCTGACTACGAGGAGGATGCTAAGTACCATCCTGGGTCTGCAGAGTCCCTGTGCGCTACCCACGTTCCCTCAGAGAGGAAGGAAGGTGACCCTGGAAGTGGAGGGTGCACATGATTTAGAGGTCAGGAGGCTTCAGAGGAAAACAAGGCCTCTCCCCACCAAAATCCTCCATGCCTCGTGACTAATGACCATTTAAGTCATTCAAGCCTGATAGGAATCAAAGGTATTTCTAAACATTTGGCTATTTGTTTTCTTGACTTGATAGCTTTTCCTGGTGTAGTGGTATCGTCTAATGATCTCCTATTGAAGTTTACGGCCTGCCAAGAGAAGGTTTGAATTATATCAGGAAAATAGAAGGACTTTCAGGGTGACAGGAAAGAGACCACATCTGGTTCTCTGTCCCACGGTGTGGAAGGCAGGTGTCTGCCTATCAGATTGGAGATTCTATCTCCTGAACTTCAAGTACTGGTGCTGAAAAAATAATAATAAAAGACTCCCCCTCCTCCCTAAATCCCTATCCCCATCAGAAAGGCACCATCAGGTCTCATGGAAATATATGCCCTTCCTCTTGTTGCTAAGCAGTGGCACTAACGCCCACACAAGGACCCCCAGCCTTTTGGTCTTCCCTCTGAAGGCAGTTGCAGGAGAAAAACACACACTATTTGGTGTTGGGCCGTACTTTCTGTTGGCCTTCTTGCTCAGCTGGAAGGGTTTTCCTGGCACTCAGAAGCCCAACAACCACACAGCTTTGAGGGGATACAGCATCCCAATTGAAGGACAACCTGAGGCATGGGATCCCAGGAACCACAAGGTTCTGAGAAGGCCTCCTCATAAGAGGCATTGCAGCTTCCAGGGAAGGGTATCCCCAGGGGATACCCTCAGGGGCCTCAGCTCCTTTTCTTTGCTTCTTCCAATGAGAGAGTCACAACAGACAGTAAATCTCTTAAAAGATATTTATTGGAGGGATAAATTTAGGGAGAGGAGAAATGAAAGCAGGAGTGGATGCCTCTGCTACCCAGAGAAGACAACAGAGAATTGAGCAAACATGAGACTTGTATATAGGATTTCTTAGGGGGGGTGGAGCTTTTCAGAGCAGAGATTTTTCAGAGTGAAGATTGGTGAGATTTCAAGTTCTGATTTTGGGGAAGCTCAGGGATTGGTGGGTTTCTGTGAGAAGCTTAGGGATTGGTGGATTTTCCTGCTCAGGGATTGGTGACGTTTGTTCAGATTTTTCACCTAAAATTAGCATAATCTTAGATGAGTTCTATTGAGGGACTGGAGACTAGCTTTGTGAAGGTTACAGAGGCTGGAAATGCTCTTATGAAAGAGAGGTCTTGTGAAGGAAACTAGCTGCTGGAGCTCCTGAGGCAGGGGCCTGGCCACTTTCCTGACTTTTACAAAGGGAGTTCATGGCAGAGACACTTTTCCTTGCAGCTGGAGTCAGCATGAATAGCCAACAAAAAGCTGGAGAGGAGATGCCGCCACTGTGGACAGCTAGGGCATTGGTATCTCATAATGGTAGCGCACCGAGAAAGAAAAGACAGTGCAGACACCTTGAACAGCTCCTGCTGAAATGTGCTCTCCTGGCAGGAGCTGCCATTTTGACAGGTGTAGCCATTTTGACAAGAGCTGCCATTTTGACTGCTCCTGTGACAGCAGCTCAGGCTGGGGCAGGAAGAAGGAGCACTGACAACTCTGATGGTTCATGCTTAAAGCATTTGTGGTGCTGCTGCTCAGGGACTACAGTTTGGAGAACTACTTCTGGTTCAATGGACTTGAAGAACCATTCGTTCATTCATTCATTCATTCATTCATTCATTCAAAAACTTAGTCTTTGTGTTTTTACAGTTAATTACTTTTCATGTGTTTGCACACATATGTGTGTGATCATATATGTATGCCAAAGGACAGCTTGCGGGAGTTAATATCCCTACCCATATGTGATCTTCAGGGATTGAACTCAGGTCATCTGGTTTGGCAATGAGTTCCTTTACTCACTGAGTACCTACTCACTGGTCCTCAAAAATAAATGTTTTTAAGCACCAAGCATTCACATATGTCTACAAAGGGAACAGGGGATGAGTAGATGCCACAACTGTGATCAAAGGTTGTAAAGTCCTGTAGCCAATGTAAGGACTCTTACTTAGACCTAACAGGATGGCAATCCAGTAGATGGCCTTAAACAGAAGAGACAAGATGTAAATGTGGGTTTAGTGTGGGGAACAGATGCCCAGGCAGGATTCAGACAGACCAGTGAGACCCAGTGCAGTGGCTAGAGAGGTGACAGAAGCCTGCACAGGAGCCTGGACCAGGGTGTTCATGGTGAGTGTCTGCAATAGTCTAGACTTAAGTTTATCTTATCATTTGTACAACAAGGTTGTACTATTGTATGGAAAGTACTTGCCACAAAGCAAAGATAAAAAAAAAAAAATCTACTTTGCAATTCCAAATCTTCTCACCTAAACATAGACCTGAAAAGAAGATTCCAGACTGTCACACATAAGTTACACAAAATGGAGAGAACAATATTGACAATTCTTTTAAATTTTATAAACTTTATTAGAAAAAACCTTATAACTAAATAAAAATATCACACACCAAACTGATAGGGAGCTACAGTGGGAAATGGAAGATGTAGAGTTTCATAGTCTATCCTATACTTTGAGTATTGAGAATGCTTTATGTGCTTACCCACTACTAAATGCCACAAATCCATGATAGAACTAGAACCAGAAAAGCAATAACTCATGCCCGTCTCCTACGTTCAGCCCTTCCCCATGTCCTTATAGTTAGCCTTTCTTGTTGACTTTTTCTGCTGCTTCTACAGTACCCACGCATGCATTTGTTTGCATAGATGCAGCTATTATTATCATTGATTCTGTATTCTGCCATTTTACTGAGGACATGAGGGCTGTATTGAGTCTGAGAGTTTTCTAGTAGACTCAATACAGTCTTTTAAGTAAAGAATTACGTCATCTACAAATGGGATGCTTTGACCTGTTCTCTTGTTATCCTTTCTAGGTCTTTCTCTTGTGTAACTGCTAAGACATTGAGCATTATATCGAATAAAAGAGAGGAGAGCGGATCTTCTTGTCTCACTCTTGATTTTAGAGGAAATGCTGTCACTTGGCCTCCGTTTAATATAATGTTGGACAGGTTTCTTGTATGTAACCTTTAATATTTTGAGGCATAGTACATTTATTCATAAAGTCTCCAAAACTTTTATCACGAAGGAATGCTGAACTTTGCCAAATGTCCTTTCAGTGCCAATTGGAATACCTTCGAGACTTCTGTCCTTGAATTTGTTTATGAAGTATATTACATTATTGACAGGTATGTTAAGCTGACATTGCCTTTCATGGGTAAAATCGACTTGGTCCTACTGTGTATAATCTTTTTACTGTGTTTCTGAATTCAATTTGCAAGTATTTTGGGTAGAACTTTTATATATTTGTTTATCAAATAAATAGTTCTATAATCTTTCTTTTTTCCTTTATTCCTTTTTTTTTCTTTTGCTTTACTTCTTTTTTTGTAGAGTCTTTGCCATTTGGGGTTTCAAGATGAAACTGGTTTCACAGAGTGATTTTGGTAGTGGTTTCTTCACATTCTGTTTTATAGAACAAATTGAGAAGAATCATCTGAGGTTTTCCTTGAAAATGGAGAGAACTCAGCAGTGAACCCTTAGGGTTTCTTCAAGGGGAGGTTTTTTAAATTAATATCAGCTTGTATCCCATCACTTATAGTGGGTCTGTTAAACTTATTTACATTTTCAGGACTTAATTTTGGTAGATTATGCTTTCAGAAATTCTCTTTCTTTTGAATTATCTCTATCTTTTGAATTTCAGAAAATAATGTTTCATAGTAATTTCTAACGATGTTCTGAATTTCATTGGAGTCATTTGTGGTGACACTCCTTTGATCTCTAATTTTATTAATCTGTGATTTCTCTCTTTATTCTTCAGCTAAGCTAAGCATTTCTCTGATAATCTTTTATAAGAACCAATTCTTTGTTCCATTTATTTGTGTATTGTTCTTTTACTTTCAGTTCCACTAATTTCCTCCCCAATCTTTATTATTTCTTGCCATCTACTATATTTGGGTTCAGCTGCTTGTTGGTTTTGAGTGCTTTGTGGTACATCATTAAGTTGTTTGTTTGATATCTTTCAGCTTTTTAAAATATAAGCATTCATTTTTGCTTATAAACTTTTCTCTTAGTAATATCTTGGCCACATCCTAGAGGTTCTTATAGAGCATGCTTTCATCTGTCCCTATTTTTTTTATTTCCTGTCTGATTTCTTGGATGACCCATTTATTCAAAAGTGTGTTAGTTTCCAAATATTTTTGAAGTATCTTTTATTGCTAATTTTTAGTTTTATTATATACCTGATAGGGAACAAGGAACACACACACACACACACACACACACACACACACACACACACACACACACACACACTCTATTCCCCTCTTTCTCTCCATCTGTCTTTGTATTTGTTGAGACGTGACTTCTCTCTCCCTCCC
>OU015755.1:93769116-93809107 GCA_907169655.1 Acomys percivali | reverse complement strand
CTCTCTCTCTCTCTCTCTCTCTCTCTCTCTCTCTCTCTCTCTCTCTCCCTCTCTCTTTCTCTCTCTCTCTCTCTCTCTCTGTCTCAACACATACACAGAGCAAAGTATCTCTGGTAAATCAGCACACTTTCCAGAAATGATTTTGTTAATGCTTGTGCATATGAAGTGACGTTACACACACACACACACACATACACACACACACACACACATGCACATATACATACACACATACACACAGAGAGAGACATAGACACAGACACACATATAAAGACATACACAAAGAGACACATACACACAGACATATACACACAAACACAGACACAAAGACACACACATACAGATATACAGACATACTCACAGACATACACGCACAGACACATACACACAGAGAGAGACATACTCACACAGACACAAACACACACACACATACACACACACATACAGACATGCCTTAATGACAAGGATGTCTACAATATGGACTATTGAAATGTTACTGCCTGAAAGCCAAGATTGTCTTGGGCTACCTTCAGCTCCCTGGATAACCATTTACCATCCACCTCTGTGTCTAACCTAATGTCCTCACCCCTTTCTTGTGAAACTTTCCTGTGCATTAACACGGCAGGCCACTAGCTCCCGCCAACCCCTAAAGCTACAGATGTCACCATAAAACATCTGAATGCCTACAGCAGAGACTTCCCTGCTTTGCTGAGTCCTGACGCTCTAACTGCAAAGCTATTGCTTTATAACTGTCTTTTGTCTGCTACTGTTAAACTTGTGTAACCATGCATACAGTATAGAATATGTCATCCTGGCAGCCTGAATCTCCATTTCTGGACCATGGCCACTCATATTTGGCTCAGAATAAACTGTAATATTTGTCTTTTAAAGTTATCTAAGGGCCAAATGTAGTATTTATCCTTTTAAATCATCTCATATTTATACCAATAAAGACACAGAAGGGCATAAACTGAGATGAGAGCCTGCTGGCTCAGCAACACAATTTTATTTTAACCATATACAAAATGCCTATTTACAAACCTGAATCTACAACCAAACTGCTAGCTCTCTGGAAATCTCTATCTGTGTCCCCTCTACCAAGCTAGTCTGCCTTTCTCTTGATCTCCTCCAAGCCCATGAGGGCTCCTTAGCTCTCTTTCCTAGAATTCTGTTTCACCTGTGTCCTCCAGCTGTTTCTCTGTTGTTCCTGCATGACCAGAGAGAGAGAGAGAGAGAGCTCTTCCAAGAGGGCTCTCCCAAGCCAAAAAATGAGCCCTCAAAAGTCCGATGGCTCTGTAAGAAGTCTCAAACTCAACCTCTACACCCTTGGCAGGCTGAACCATGTCACTGTCATGATGTGTGTATGTGGGCAGGGAGCAGGGAGCAGGGGAAGATGGAGGATGGGCTCCAAGCCACGCCAGTAGGAGCCGAACCATCTCACCTTTATGGTGGGGTAGCTTGAGGCCATCCTGCCAAGCAACTTGCCTTAAAATAGGCAGGATCTTTCCATTGATTAGCATCCTTATCTAAGGAGGCTTTCAGAGGCACCCCAAGCTGCATCTCTTCAGAACACTCCTAACTGCACCTGACATCCATTTAAGCTCTTCTATTTTGCTAATAATGAGGTTTTCTATGTATAAAAATCAAATATCCTGCAACAATAAACTGTCTCTTTTTCCCTTTAGAGTGAGAGCTGTGTTTTTCAGGGACACCCATTCACAGACGATTTAAGATAGCCTTTTCCTTTTATAGCCCATTTGTAAGCAATTATGACTTCTTTTTATTTGAAAGTTATTTTAAGTTACAAAAATTATTTATTGTGTGTGTGCGCATATATGTGAGGGTGTGTGCTCCACACTACACATGTGGAACTCAGAGGACTAGTTACCAGAGTCAATTCATTGCTCTACTCCCACCATGGCATGTGACACCAGGGATTGAGTTTGGGGCATCTGGCTTGGAAGCAAGCTCCTTTACCCACTGACGCTTCTTGGAGGCCCAAGACTCTCTTCTAGAATAAGCAAAGAAAAAAAAAATCATTTCTGGAGATACAAGTTGTTATGTGTGATATGATTCACCAGGACTTCCTACAGAAATAATTTTACCATTTCCCACGCCTCCCCCCTTTTTTAAGAGGCCCGTGTTATGTTCTCAGTGTTATAAAAGTATGCACCTTTTAAAAAGTCAACGGCGACTTGAGCTGTAAACCTGCATTTGTTTCAGCTAAGCTCCTTCACATACCTCAGGACCTGGGCAGAGGGATGTCTTTCCACAGTTCTTTCCGATTCTAATGAGCTCTGAAAAAGTTTATTTCAAAATAATCCTTCTGTATTAAGCGCTGGCTCATTGACAGGTCCGCTTTTATCATAATTGTAGAAGGGTTATTTTCCCAATGAAGGTTTGTTTTTTCATGGAATTCCGAGGTTTTGCATTGTGTATATGAGGCAATTAGTTTGGGATTTTTGGAATTTATTTTAGACCTGACAGATGTCTTCAATTTACACACTCTAGGAGGTGACAAACCCCATTAACATTTGAAAGCTATCAATTTAGTTTATCTTTGTTCCCAGTCTCTGAGTTATGAGCCAAGCAGACTCTTTTGTTTGTTGCCTGTTTGGTATTTTCTCAATGTTCTCTCTTTCTGTGTCTGTCTGTCTGTCTGTCTGTCTGTCTGTCTGTCTGTCTGTCTCCTTCCTTCCCTTCCTGCCTCCTTCCTTCTCCCTCTCTCCTCTCTATTTTTGTATATTCAGAAAAGAGAACTTCAGGGGGGAAATGGAAGATAATATTAGTAATTTTGTCCTAGTCCGAATCAATTTGGTTACTTTAAAGAGTCATGGGTTATACTTTGATAAGGAATGAATTTTTTTTTCTGATTAAACTGTTTCCTTTTGCAGTCTATATTCGTGACTACTGTCTTATAGTTTTGCTTTCCTCTCCCCTGTTGGTGACTTAACTCTGGAGCCTGCTCTCTCTTAGTTAGTCTTGTCATATGGTTAAGAGGCTCTGAGTTGTGTAGACTTCATCATGCACTTGGGTGTCTTTTCATTGTCAGTCACACCCTCTACAGAAGCCACTTCCTCTTTGGAGTGGGTTCCTCAATTGACAGTTTGGAATGGGGGGTCGAGTGATGTTATTCTCATTCGGTGTTTCACATGGAAGACCCCCACAGATGTTTGGATTTTTCTCTGGGTGCATTCTACAGCCACCAGGAGGTTCAACTCTCCTGTCATGACTTCAAAACCCACTTCTCAACTGTTACTCACTTCTAGTACTGAAGTGTAAGCTAGCACCAAGATTTCCAGATCAATGGGATTTTAAAACGAAAGCTCAAGAAGTCTGGAATTTGATTGGTACAAGTCCAGAAGGCAATGGGTGTGTGTAGTGGTGGTGGACAGGCATTGGCTCCATGTTTGCTTTTCTTAAACCCACCATATTCTATTTATAGTAAGCAGTGTGTACGTTCCCACTGGGAAAGAGGAGGTTGAGGACTAACTGATGTCACTGGAGTGTCAGATCCAGGTGGAATGTTGAACAGCAGTGCACTCTGACATGGTTGTTTCTGAATAGAACGTCTGACAACTCAGTTTAGGGACACTGAACACAGGACTTGGCTTTGTCCTCTTGCCATTTCCTTCTTCTTGGATTAGGTTTAAGAACCAAGGAAACGTAGCTTTAGATTTGAAGGCACTCCTTAGCATAACTATATCAAAATGCCTCAGAAATCCACAACCAAATCCATTTGGTGGCAAGAGAGCGGAGGCGGGTTCACTGAGATGAGGAACGAGGCGCCTGTGCTGTGCGTCATCACCCAGCTTCTTCTGGACATGCAAAGTCATTTAGCAAGTCAAGAAAAATAAAATGGGCATCATTGAAAAAGGAGGGCAGGGCTGGAGAGGCGGCTCAGTGGTTAAGAGCACTGTCTGCTCTTCCAAGGGATCTGGGTTCAACTCCCAGCACCCACACGGCAGCTCACAACTGTCTATAACTCTGGTCCCAAGGCATCTGGCACCTGCATACCAACACACATAAAATAAAACTAAATAAAAATTATTTTTAAAAAAATGAAAGAAAAGTAGGATAAATTCAGACTGTGTTGCAACACTTTCCACCTGAAAGTAGATGTTATAATAAGGAAGCAAAATTCTAGAAAACTCACTTACATTTGTTTAGCATGTATCAACTAAAATACAGCAAAATATACTTTTTAGAAAAATTATAACATGCAGGTCTGCTGCAAGGAAAGGGATGTGACCACAAAGCAAATGCTATAGAACTTTGCTAAATAGTATTAAAGACTTTAAAAACATTTGATGCATTTATTTATTTATTTATTTATTTATTTATTGTGTATGTGGTGTGTTAATGTCACTGTGTATGCATGTGTGCATGCCTCTGTGTGTGTGCATGCATGTGAATGTGTGTGTGTACTTGCACATTTGTGTATGCATGTGTACATCAGAGTTCAATTTCTGGACATTGCCTCTCTCCTCCCATCCTACAGTTCCTGGGGATGGGACTCAGGGTATCAGGCCTTGACAGAAATGTCTTTACCCACTGAGCCATCTCGATGTCCCACAAAGATACCTTTAAATCAAAAGGTTATTTGTCTCCCAGTAAGACAAAATAATGTAAGCAATTCAGTCCCCCTCTTGATTAGTCTAAAAGTTTAACAATGGTTCAAAACACATTTCTTTAGAATTAGTTTTTTTTTACTTTGCACAGTATTTTTAAACTCCAAGAGAAAAAGAAAACAAGAACAAAACCCCTCTCACTCTGCCTGTTATTTATCACAATCCTATGACACTCACAGAAGTACAGCATTAACCATTCCAGGAAAATTGGTTTTGTATACATAAAATAGTATTTTTGTTTATCTTTGTCTTATGGGTATGAGTGTTTGCCTTCAAGTATGTGCACCATATGCATGCAGTGCTTGTGGAGGACAGAAAAAAAAAAAAAGGATACAGATCTCTTGGTACTGTAGTTACAAGCTGTTGTAAGACACCATGTGGATGGTGGGAACCCAAACTGGGTCCTCCGCCTGAGCAGCAAGTGCTCTTAACCACTGAGCCGTCTCTCTAGCTCCATAAATTTATAGTGAATGAGGAATCACTTCAAGGTATTTGAATAAAAGATTTTAAGTGATCTACATTTGTTTAACACAAGAAAAGAATTAATTCCTTAAAGTATAGTCCTGTGAAAAATAACAAACTGTATCATAGAGCAGATGAACAGCATGTTTCTTTTCTCTGTAATTGAGCGCTTATTAATCTATAAGAAATATAAAATTATAGAGGAACTTATGGACACAGACAGAAACCACGGTGGCAAATCACTAAGGAAGGCATAGGAAAGCATACAAACACATTTCAGTATTCTCAGCCATGCTAGTGGCCAAAGAAATATATATCATAACAACTTAACATTGTTTTTGTCCCAGACTGGTAAGGTCTAAGAAGAATACCAGTACTGGGAAAAAACATAGAAAAATGGATCTTCTTGTGTTTCACTGGTGGCTGTATATACACACAAGTAAATGTCTGGAGGACATTTGGCAGGGTCTGGCAAGCACATTTGAATGTGCATGTCTTCTCACCAGGGAATATCAGTGTAGGGTTTGATGAGATGTCTGCAAAGATAGCTGTCCAAGGGTGGTCACTATCTACGTTTTCATTACTGTGAAGATTTGAGCCAAATCAAAGCTTTCAGAAGTACGAGAAAGAGCAAATAAACTGTGGTATGTATACACGCCCCTTCAATTCAGCAAATATTTGTGTTAAAGATAATGAAGATTCATCAGAGAGTTAAAAGGTTGTGCACTAAGGGGGTGTGCAGAAAGTCAAGCTGAGTAGTAATGCAGTCTGGTGAGCAGGAACCTCTCATGGTCAGCCTCAAGACAGAGGGCACAAAAGAGGAGCCAGAGATGTGACCCCTGCAGTCTATGAAGTCCAAGAACCAAGGGCAAGGACTCGAATCTTCTCTCAAAATATTCTTCAGCTAAGATTTTTAGATTGACCTGAAATTGGCTAATACTTGCTCCATTGTATCTGACAGGAAGTTAAAAGCCTTCCCAGCATTCCCTGAGACTTTATGGCTCTTCAGGGAATCCTCAGTGTGCCTTCTTAATAAAGTGACTCTCCAAATGCCTTCCCCCAAGAGGTAGAACAATACATCCCCTCTAGTTTTTAAATCAACTGCAAACCTCACCAGGGTCAGTGGTCCATAGTACATTCCTGATATTCAGCACGTTGGAAGTAGAGAGAGAAGGATTAGGAGTTCAAGGCCATCCTTAGCTGCATGGTGAGTTCAAGACCAGCCTAGGTTATAGGGGACCCTGTCTTAAAAACAAACAAATGAACAACAATAACCTTTAACAAACAAACAAACAAATGAAAAAACACCCCATGTGGGGATCTAAACATTTGCAAATTTCCCCAAACTCCTATGTTGAAACCTGGTTCCTAGCCCATGGTACTAAGAGGAACAGTATGATCTTTGGGGAGTGATTGGGTCATGAAGGGAAAACTCGCACAAAAAGAATTCATGCCTTTATAAAACAGGCCCAAGCAGCTGCCTTCCACTGTCTACTCTATGAAGACACGGAGAGACATTAATCCACCTTGATCTAGACTTCCCAGTCTCCAGAACGCCGAGAAACATTTTCATTGACTGTAAATTACTTGGCTTGAGGTGTTTTGTTATAGTAACTAACCCAAATGGACTGAGACAGAACCTAGCTCGCTCTAATGCGCCCCTCCCCCCTGTAACTGCAGCACATTTGTGTGCAGCATATTGGCCATATATAGATAAGTGAGAATAAGAAGGATATGATCTATTAACCAGGGGTGGTAATTTAAAGAGTTGGCTCACAATGATGGGGCCTGGGAGTGAGCTGAAGTCTGCAGAGCAGGCCAGCGTGCTGCAACTCAGTGCTCCTAGGTAGTGGCCACAAAAGGAACTACAGGCCCTCTCTCTTGGCTTTTCTTATTTAAAAGTCTTTCAAAATATTTTAATTTTTTTTATTATGTACTTATGTGTGTGCCAGTGTATTGGTATGAGCATGTGGGCACACTACCAATGAAGGCCAGAAGAGGGCCCCAGAGGCCCTGGATCTGGAGTTAGAGGTGACTGAGCTATCCAACATGGGTTCTGGGACCCGAACTTTTGACCTCTGCAAGGAAAGCATGTCCTTTTAACCATTGCCATCTCCTTGCCCCTCATTCCTTGCTCTTAGTAACTTCCTGTGATTAGAGAGGCCTATGCATAGTACAAAGGATGATCTACTTCATTAAGGCCTTATTCCATCTCTAATAATTACCTGTCATCTATCATGTGTTGTTGTATATCTGTCATCTATCTACCTGTCATCCATCTATCTATCTATCTATCTATCTACCTATCTATCTATCCATCTACATACCTACCTACCTAGCTCCTGTCACTCATCTTCTAGCTACCTAACAAGTATATATCTGTGTCTGTCTTTAAAACATCATCTATCCTAACCTTTGACTAGGCAACGGACACAGTAGCCTAGCTAAGGTGAGAGCTAATCATCCCTTATACTTCAATCTTCCTTTTTTTCATCCTTCTTCCTCTGTATTTTCCACTACAAATCCTTGTTAATTTTTTGTTTAAAATCAGTTTAATCTCTTTGACTGACATCCTGAATTCTCCATTCTCTTCAATTTCTCTCCATAATAATCTTTACTCTCAGTTCTAGGTCAGAAGAATACCTACACTCTCTCAAGGATTCCAAGTCATAAACTCTTCCTGTTTCTATACTGAATTATCAAACAGCAACCAACTCTGTGGTATAAAATGACCAATGGAGAGGTTCGGTTTTTTTGTTTTTTGTTTTTCTTTGTTTTGGCTTGTCAATACTTCCAGCAATATTCTTCTCATAAAGGGGAGATGTTACAGAGCGGCATTCACTTAGCATCAATCTCTTTACACTGTATTACTTATTTACAGATGGAATTAAGTGGAGCTTAGCATAATTTACATTTAGATAATGAATTGCTTCCCACATCAATTATTCTCTTTTGCATCTATTATTTGATTTTCAATAAGCTGATGAAGTCGGCACAAAAATTATTACAGTTGTCATTGAGCATGTGTGAATCTAAGACATCAAGGAAAGCCTACAACCTACAGAGAACTCAGCTTGGATCTTGTAAAGGTGCTTTTTACTACTAAGATGATCCACAACAGAGTTAACACACACAGCACCAATTGTTCTGTGACAGAATTAGGAGGGGTTTGCCGGTTAGTTTATGTCAACTTGACATAAGCTAGTTATTTGAAAGGAGGAAACCTCACTTGAGAAAATATTTCCATAAGGTCTGGCTGTAGGCTATTTTCTCAATTACTGATTGATGGGGGAGGGCCCAGCCTACTGTGGGTGGTACCATCCCTGGGCTGGATTCTATAAGAAAGCAGGCTGAACAAGCCAGTAAACAGCACTCCTACATGACATCTGCATCAGCTCCTGCCTCCAGGTTCCTGCCCTGCTTGAGTTGTTGTCCTGACTTCCTTTGATGATGACCAGTGTTTTGCAAGTACAAGCAAAATAAACCCTTTCCTCCACAACTTGTTCCTGGTAATAGTATTTTTTTCCTGTTGACATGTATTTTTTATTAATTCATTCATATTATATCTCAATTATTATCCTATCTTGTATCCTCCCATTCCTCCCTCCTTCCCACTTAACCCCTATTCCCCTCCCCTATGACTGTGACTGAGGGGGACCTCCTCTGCCTGTATATGCTCATAGGGTATCAAGTCTCTTCTTGGTAGCCTGCTATCCTTCCTCTGAGGGCCACCAGGTCTTCCCATCAAGGGGACATGGTCAAATATGGTGCACCTGAGTTCGTATGAAAGTCAGTCCCTACTCTCCACTCTCCACTCAACTGTGGAGACTGTACTGTCCATTGGTTAGATCTGGTTCAGGGTTTGAAGTTTACTGCATGTATTGTCCTTGGCTGGTGCCATAGTTTGAGCAGAACCCCTGGGCCCAAATCTGCCCATCATAAGGTCAACAATTAATAAATTGGACCTCATGAGGCTAAGAAGCTTCTGTAAGGCATGAGACACTGTCAACAGAACAAAGCGACAGCCTACAGACTGGGAAAAGATCTGCACCAACCCTTCATCTGACAAAGGTCTACTATCCAAAATATATAAAGAACTCCATAAATTAAACACCACAAAATCAAACAAACCAACTGAGAAATGGGGCTCAGAATTAAACAGAGAATTCTTCTTCTTTTCTTTTTTTTTTTTTTTTTTTTTTTTTTTGGTTTTTCAAGACAGGGTTTCCCTGTGTAGCCTTGGCTGTCCTGGACTCACTTTACAGACCAGGCTGGCCTCGAACTCACAGCGATCATCCTGCCTCTGCCTCCCGAGTGCTGGGATTAAAGGCGTGCGCCACCACGCCCGGCAAAACAGAGAATTCTTAACAGAGGAATATCGAATGGCTGAGACACACTTAAAGAAATGCTCAACGTCTTTAGTCATCAGATAAATGCAAATCACTTTGAGATTCCATCTTACACCAATCAGAATAGCTAAGATCAAAAATTCAAGTGACACCACATGCTGGCGAGGATGTGGAGAAAGAGGAACACTCCTTCATTGCTGGTGGGAATGCAAACTAGTACAGCCACTTTGGAAATCTATCTGGCGGTATCTCAGAAAACTAGGAATAAGGCTTCCTCAAGACCCAGCTATTCCATTCCTTGGAATATACCCAGAAGATGCTCCAGCACCCAACAAGGACGTATTCTCAACCATGTTCATAGTGGCCTTATTCATAACAGCCAGAACATGGAAACAGCCTAAGTGTCTCTCAGTAGAAGAATGGATAAAGAAACCATGGCACATTTACACTATGGACTACTACTCAAGTATTAAAAACAAGGATTTCCCTAAATTTGTGGACAAATGGATTGAACTAGAAATGATCATAATGAGTGAGTTAACCTAGAAGCAGAAAGACTCAAAAGGTGTATACTCACTTATATCTGGCACCAGCCCAAGGGGCATGTCCCATGAAAGTCTTCACTTATCATGAAAGTGGGATAGAGGGGAGGACATCCTATTGGGACTCTTGGTGAGAGAAGCATGGGAGAATGGGGAAACAGAAGGACGCAGAGGTTCCTAGAAACCCACAAGAAGAACATTACTATGGTAATGGTATTTCGTCAAAGCAATAGACTCCCAAACTAATACAGAGGGGTGACCACAGAGATATACTCTTTCACCCTACTGATATTTGGGCATAGGTTTTCACTAACAACCCTATGCTACAGACCCATTCATAATTTCTGTGTGTGTGTGCTTTCTGAGGATTTTGCTATGTGCTTAAAGAGACAGAACTGGCTTCATACGACTGAGTCCTTTGCTTCTCTCTGGCTCTCTGGCTAAGCTCTAGGTCTGAATTCCTGGTGTTCAGACCTACCAGGAAGCCCTGGAGGACTTCCACCTTGGGGAAGACTATTGCTCCTTCCAATCAAAGTAGATAATTATAAAACTGTTTGGATTTTTTCCTGGGACCAAATAATCAATCATTTGGGAAATGGGCCATAGAAACCCATTTGCTTTCTCACCGGGCACTGCATCTTCCATGGAAGAGAGCAATTCTAGATGCCTCGGTTGCAAACTAATTATCAAGCTAAATTAAAATTTTAAGCTTAAGCTAATTGAATCTGTAAAGTGACAAATTTATTTTAGCCAGTTGTGCTTTCTTGCTATGAATTGAATATGATTTGCCCCCAAGAGTTGATGTTTGGGAGTTTGTGCTTCATGTAGCAGAGTTGAGGTAGTGGGGCCTTAAGGAGTGGGGCCCAGTGGGAAGTAGTGCCTTGAGGAACACTGACTGCCCTTGGAAGGAATGAAGATAGTGTCTGTAGCACTTCCGTCAGTAACTTGTAGCACTTCTCACAAGTGTATTCAGGGGACCAGGGACCATCATTGGAGTCCAGGGCTAACAGGACTGCCTGATTGAGACTTGCAGCCTACTAACCCAGACCCTTTGTTTTATAAAGAACCTAGCTTCCAGCATTCACATATTAATGGAAAATATACCCATAAATATATAGTTTTGTCTCTAACACAGCTTGTATAAGATGCCACCTTATTGATCTCCATGTGGGAGGCACACTATTTAAAACACTGAGAACAGTACTAACTTGATTTCCATTGGAGTGTTGTAAGCTGGCGTTTAGATCCTCTTGTACCTGCATAGGGAACTTGAAGCATGGGATAGCTAAGTGTCACGGCCAAGGTCACACAGCTGACAAGGGGCAGAAATGGGAATGCAGCTCACAGCTCATCCTTACACATCACGTCGCACATTTTTTTTTTATTCATCATGCAGGTCAAAGCTATGGATCCACACAGTGTGCGCTGAGCACGGTACAAGTCATATATTCTACTGCCTCCTCCGTGCATCCTCATAGTGTTGAAAACGTAAACTCTGGTGTGCATGGCACGTTTTTTACTAGCTCAGATTCAAAGCTATAGTCATTTACTACATCCTTATATTCGTCCGATTTCAGATAATGTACCAAATTAGCTATGTGACAGTATGTAACTTGATATTTGTTGTAAAGTTTCAAATTAAACGACAAAACTCCTGACCATTTTTTATGTGGAAGGATTCTTACATGGTCCATTAGGATACAGTGGCAGCCACAACACAGGGAGTAAATGAGGATAGGGGAGAGACAGCACACATGTTAACACACTACATGTAAGTTTCATGAGCTTGGGAAATTATCTACCATCGCTAAGTTCACTAGCCTCTAACTCTACATGGGTATTTCTAATATGGTGTTACAAGGCCTGAGTAAACAGATCTATTGCAGTGCTTGGCACATGTAAACATTCACTCTACATGCATTTGTAGGTGTTTATAGATATGCAGACATGCAGCGTATGTGTATTTGTATGAAGCTATGAATTTTCATATGAACAGGTTTGTGTGTGCACATCTTATTGGGTTCTGTAAGGCTTTGAGTTAGCTTAGACCTTGATCACATGCAACTCTGAATGCTGTGGAAATTAGAGCACAACTGCTCCCAACCGCTCAACTTAAATAGTGCATCAAACACGGAATGCAGAAAATGCAAGGTGCTGAAGGAAGTCACACCCAGCTCACAGATTTTCAAAAAATCTGCAGCGGGGGGCGAATTGAAAACCATTTCAGAACTCCCCTGCTAAGTATCTAAGGCTTATTTCACCACCTGGATGGTCCCTTAGTCTGTTTGAGTTGCTATAACAGATACCAGAGGCTGGGGGCCATTACAAGCAATGTTTACATCTCAACTTCAAGGCTGGAAAGCGGAGATCAGAAGTCATCACAGCTGGTGTTCTGGTGGCGATGGTGGGTCTCTTCCTTGCTCCAGCCCCATGTGGCTTTCATAGCTGCATGCATGAAGAGGGAGACCTTGAGTCTCTTCCTCCTCCCATCAGGGCACTAATTTTGTCACTACTGTTTCACTTTAATGGTCTCATTGAGACCCTGTTGTCTGTCAAAGGTCTCCTCTCTCAGTACCATCACACAGGAGGAGAGAATGTCAGCATATGCACATGTGGATAGCGCCACGTCAATACTCCCCCAGCCTAGACTTACTGGGGATATTTCAAAGCAGTTCTCTGCATCCCCCCCCCCCAGAAAGTCCTGACTTAAATGAACACTCTGATCCTATTATGGGTAAGTAGTTCTCTTCCTGTAAGTCAGACTTACCCCGAGTAATAGTAAAGTAGACACACAGTTTGAAGCTCGTGTATCTGAGCTTCTTCATATGTAGATATTCATAATATTTTAAAAATTAAAAGTATTGCTTCAGCCTAAATGAAATACTCAACTTACATGAAAACTTTGCCATCTATGCCACTAATAGCTAACTTGTACAATATAAGTTGTCTCGAGCTCATTCTTTACCTCCAACTATCTTTGCAGCATCATTAACTCCACTCATGTATCATACGTGTACCATAGACATTGGGCATCTTGAAAAAACACAAACCAGTATATTTTGATAAAAATAAAATTGTAATATATGTTGGAAATATCCCTAGAAATTATAAGGCAAAGTGAAGGCTAGAACAAAAGACTGGGTCGTATTCGCACTCTCTGCTGATTACGTATAAAATTAAAAAAAAAAAGGTAAGTTTCATGGTATAAAAATGAGCAAAAATATGAGTAGAAACTCAGAAGAGACAAGAAGTCAATAAGCATTAGGAAGATTTTTCAAGCTTTGTCAATTGAATAATGGAAAATAATTAAAAGTCAAACATAATTTTCACCTTTAAATAAGGATGGCAAGTTATAGTACTCTCTACTGTCAGATTCGTAAGGAAGTGCCTTCTGCACTAAGAACAGTGGGAGGGGAAATTAGCGCCTTTTGATTAGTGTGCAAAAAAATGTCCATTCCAGTCATGGTTCGGTAACCAAATATTCAAAGTATTTATTCTAAACCATGTGTCTTTGTCTAGTAAAATTCAATGTTATGTTTTGATCAATATTTATAAACATAATTTCAAAGGATAATTAATAAAGGCACTGATGAATTTTTCTGCATATGAAATACTAAAAGGTTGTACTTAAAAAAACAAAATTAAAACCAAGCAAAAGAAATCCAAAAGACTCCATGTAAATTTGACAGGAAATAGCTTTATGATTTTTAGATGTTGAGAGCCAGAAAAATGTATGCATCACAGAAGGAGAGATAAACATGTTTTTTGTTTAGATCACAAGTGGGGGATGAGAAAAGGACTTTGTGAGAGAGCAGGTGCTGTTTATCCCCTTAGAAGTCGAACCACCATGTGGGGAAGATTCGTTATTAACCACTTGAAAAACATCTTGAACAAATTCTGAAAGGAGGTATAAATGTGAGCCAAAAACAAGAGGTGGGGTCTTTGGAGATTTGGGGCAGTTTTGGTTGTTCATTGCTCCACTTCAAGATGCTCCTAGAGAGAACTGCTCGAGGGAAGGCTTTGGGGTTCCAGGCTCCGGCTGAGGTTCTGGGTTCCAGTTGCTCCAGGTTCCAGCCGAAGAAATCCTGCTGATTATGCCAGGAGAATCATTCCTTGGAATTGATATCCTTATGGTTTCATTATTGTATTCTTTAATCTTCTTTTCCTATTGTTTAGGTTAGTCAGGTTATAAGTGAGGTACTCTCAGTTAGTAAGTTCACAATAAAATATATTTGCTAAGAAAATTGAGCCTACACACCACCAATGTAAGTGTTAACTGGTATCAAAGTTTCTATGCCCTCAAACAAAATAGTACATAGAACACTGGGCATACATTAGAAAAAATGCCAGTCACACAGCTGCAGGGTTTGCTTAAGAAACGAAATGACGGACTAACTCCTGCGGTTGAAATGAGTTACAAGACTGAGGACTGGTGAGAGTTAATCACCCTGGATTCTTCATGGAGCAGTTACTCATCCAACAAGACTGGAAATGCTACCATCTCTGCCTGGCAAGGTAGGCTCTAGTCAGAGAAATGTTTGCCTGGGTGAGGAAGCAGCCTGAACAAGGGCCTTCACCAGAGAACCGCTGTTAATGCTAACGAAGGTCCAGGTGATGAAAGTAAAAGCAAGTATTGTATTTAAGAACAGTAGAATTTAATATGGCAGCTTAATAAATAGGATGTAGGGCTTAATCAAAGTGGACAGAGATAAACATATACATGGTGTGAATAAAAATAAAAGTGGTAGATAACACAGAATTCTAACATTATATATGTGTATATATAATATATTATTTATTATAACAGTCCATGAAATCTATATTCTAATGGCTCATAGGAAGTTTATAAAGGTAAAACTAGGTTGAAAGTGTGCTCATCAAACCTGTGGCAGGAGTTACCTCCATGCACACCGAGAACAGGATAATGAAAGGGACATGATGAATGAAGGGAATTCGGATTGTTTCTGTAGTAATTTAAGAAATGAAAGAAAATGTAAATTATAGTTATCGATAGGACTCATGTGTGAGTTACATTTCTTTTCAAGTAAAAAGGGTGACAAAGTATGGTAAAAACAATAAACTGGTAATTAACAAATCTAGGTTGCAGAAGCAAATGATACAGCAAAGTGTGCTAGTATATACCTGGGGAATAGAGGCGGGGGTGGTGTTGGTGAGGGCTCTCAATGTCCCAGACTTGAGCTATAGAGTAAGACTCTGTTTTAAAAATATAAAGAATGAATGCAAATGACATGTATATGAGAGGAATCTACCAATGGTAGTCAAAGGACAAAAAGGAATAATTGCATAATTGTTGCAGAGAACAGCAGTTTTACTACTAAAGTAGTAAATAAGTGTTCTTGTTGGTGCAGTTATGACAAATTTCCTATATTGTCTGTGACAGTTTATACTGGCAAAATCTTTTCAGAAGATGAAAATTTAGCTTCTAAAATATGCTGAGAATATTTGTGGGAATGTTATTCATAGGAATTTATAGATAGACACAGTTTAAATATCAAAGCACAATCCATCTGAAGAGTGAGAATGATGTGGGAGATTTCATGTGGTGCTAGTTTCATTTTATTTATATATATGTATATATACATATATAGTATGTGTTTTATATTGTATGTATGTATGTATATATGCATGCATGCATGCATGCATATAGGGATACGTATGTACGTGCTCTAGTTTCATCTTGTTGCTTGGTAAAATACCCTAACAAGTAATTTAAGGGAGAAAGGATTGATTTGACTTGTGAATCCACTTTATAGTCAATCACTATGAAGAAGTCAAGGCAGGAACTAGAAACAACTAGTTAATCACAAGATCAGTGAGAGAATGTGTAATAGAATTTTAGTAGAGTAATTATATCTAGGGTAGACCTAGGGTAGAAATAATTTGACCACGAAGAAATCATTGTAGAAAAAAGCAATTGTTTTCTGTTATCTATAGACTGGTTTTTCTGAAGGCGCTTTGTGGCCTTTCTATGCCTTTGGTCACAAGAAGGTCCTGGTGTTCCTGGAATGTCTTGCACTATTAAGTGCTGAAAACAATGTACAATAAGCACTAAAGTTGCAGTGGTGTTATGATTTCTTTCAGGAAATATAGATTAAATGAGAGGCTTTGGTATTAAAAGGTTGAGACTCCGCGCACATCAAGAATGCCTGTGTTTCACAGCTTGCTTTTCTCCTCCTTATACAGGTCAGGTTCCAGCCCATGAAATGGTGTTGCCCCTACTAGGATGGATCTTGCCCCCTCAATTAAGCCAATTAAAAAGAAAATCTTCCACAGGCTCATCTGATCTAGGTAACTCTCACTGAGCCTCCCATCCCATGTGACTGTAGACTGTGTCAAGGCGGCATTAACACTAACCAGCACTTTGTGTGAGAGGTGTGTGTGTGTGTGTGTGTGTGTGTGTGTGTGTGTGTGTGTGTGTCCTTTTCTTTCTTCATATGAAGACCCCACTCTGGGGTAAGTCCCTTACTTTACTTTCTGTGGGATTGACTGGTCCTGAAGAGCAGTCTCTTCAGAACCAGCCAAAGCTCCCTCCCCACCCCACCCCCCACAGACCTGCAGATCTCAAAGCACTGGAAGTAAAAAAGGATAGATGTAAGAAATAAATTATTAATGACCTATTTCCAGGACAAGAGGTGCCTTAGACAGACAAAAGTACCAGATCACAGATAAGGAGGCACTGGGCGCCCGCCATTTCCAGCAGCTGCTGTCTGCCTGGACCCTTTTATTTTTATCTTATGGTTGAAACATTACAGTCTGCTTGCATATGACTGGGCACATGTATGGGGCAGGGGAACTCTCACGTCCCAGGATACACATTAGATAGCCCTCTGAGGCTTTGGAGAGGGGAACGGAAAGTAAGTATAAACCAAGCAAATAAGATGGTATCTTGAACTCCAATTCCACATCATAGAGAGGCAGACAGCCATGGTTTTGGTTTTGTTTTGTTTTAAGCATGGTGTACTGTTCACACTTCAGGGAATAGGAGACAGCTCCCAACAAATGAAATGAACAACCTAGCAGTGCAGCTCTGAGTGATGCCTCTACAATCCAGAGGCAGAGTTCACTCACAGACAGCCGGTCTCTCAAGTCTGATTGGCCAGGGCACAGCAAGCTGCCGTAGAACAGTGAGTGGGTGCTGGCTCGGCTGCAGGTGTTCCTTCAGAAAATGGCTAGCTGATCATGGCCTCAGGGGTGCTTAGCCAGGCCAATGAGGGTCCCAGCCACTTAGTAGTTACCAAAGTTAAAACCAGACCAGAGCCAGGATATCCTGGTGGCACACATGGTCACTGGAGGGGTCCCTTGATGCTGCTGTATGTGGCTCATGTGTGCTGGGGTATGTTGGAGAACAGTGTCTGCTGAGCTGCCTGAAGCCTGGGTTTTTATGACTGTTTAGAGCAGTGGTTTTCAACCTTCTTTATGCTGTGGCTCCTTAGTACACTTCCTCATGTTGTGGTGACCCCCAACCATAAGATTATAATTGTTTCTACTTCATAACTGTAAGTTTGCTACCGTTATTAATCTTCATGTAAATATCTGATATTTCCAATGTTCTTAGGTGAACTCGCCCAAAGGGGTCACAGCTCACATGTTGAGAACTGATACTTTAGAGGCTCATGTTGTTTTTTCAGACTTTTTGGACCCTGCTCCTGACTGGTGTGAGTGACCTGCTCCCAGAGCTTTGCTGGTTTTTCCCAGGTGCTCACTTCTGCTGTTAAGAAGTTGGACAGGAGTGCCTCCATCTTTGTTTTCTTTGTTTTGTGTTCTAAGGTTTGCTACAAATGGGGAATTTGCTATGGGGGCTGTACCAGACATCAGGTAGACCATGAGGCCTTGAATCCATGTTAAAAACAGCGCACCACACCAGTACATTGCCCATTTTTTCTTTGGGCTAGAGCCTGGTTCTGTAGACAGGGAGATTGCCTCACTTTCATTCCTTGGAGCCTCTTGGATTACTCCTGAGTTGGATTTCTCATACTAGAAGGCACTGCATCTGTCTCACAAGAACATACGGGAAGACATGGATGCACAGTGGACGCCAGGGCCTACTCAGACATCAAGGGCACTTATCCACTTAGGTTCTTGCCCTTTCCCTCGGTGGTACTTTTTTGCTCCAATCACAGAGAAGGAGCAAGCAACCACGTGATCATGAGGAGGATAAACTGAGCCTTGGAAGGGGAAATGGAATACTCTTTTGTGCCAATACTTAGGGCAAGACACAGCTTGACCTCACGGACACTGAGAAACTACATCAGGCACAAGACTGCATGTGTTACTTTTCATTTTGATGATGATGATGATGATGATGATGATGTATGTGTGTGTGTGTGTGTCTGTCTGTCTGTCTGTCTGTCTGTGTTGTGCTTAATACCTATTTTCAGTTTTAACAGTTCAGAGGTATGCAACTCAGTGGTACTAGACTGAAGCTTATTGAGTAAAAGGGAGCAAACATTTCCCTCTGAGAGTCTACAATAGCTGGTAGGAGTGGTTACTGGTGGTCTCTGTCTGGACCTGTTTTTTTTCTCCAGGCTCTTCACATTATGTTCAGAGAATTGAGGACATGCTTACAAAAGGCAGAGTTGCAAAGGATTTTATTCAGAAGCCAAGTGAGACTAGAGTGGCTGCACTGCAGTAGAGGATCACTTTTTTCCTGAGCACACGTGCATCTGGAGACCCTCTGGTTACCACCCAAGGCCGGCTTCTGTGGGTTCAGGAGGAGAAGCTGGTTGCTAAGGCTGAGGAATAGGTGGGTTTCTGTTTTGATTGACTGACTTACCTTATGTAAGCCTTTATTCAATCCTTATTTTCTTTCCCATAATGCATCTGATTTTAACCATACGAATGCCCAGTCATGCATAAACATAAGATGGTAAGTAGGGAAATTTTCCTGGTTACTCAAAGTCAGTTTGCCTTATTGTACATACACCAAAATCTAGTTTCTATTGAATTGGTCTATTGCACTTAGACCCAGGATGTATTTGGTGAATAACCATTACTAGGGAGCTATACATTGTAGTGACTAGTTCCATTGTTTAGCGAGGGCTGTTTTTACAGATCAGTATAGATGGAGTCTTGGGGTATGTCCTGTAGGATCCCATGTTGCTGAGTTTTTTCTACACTTATCTGCTTCACTGTTGCTGAAGGTAAGTGGACATTTTGGAATCTCTTCAAACAGTCCCTAAGGCAGTCTCCCTGTCCCCTCCTTCTCTGTCCTTGGGAACCACAGTTCGCTTCCCACTCTATGAATCTATCTGCACCCCCAACCTGTAAGTGGGATCGTTTTTACCTTGAAGCACTTGTTATTTCAATTCATCAGTGTAATCATTTATCTAAATAATTGACTAATTCATCTTATAATCACCATCAGGAAATAATAACAGCAAAGCCGGTTCCTATCAAAAAGATTAAAACCCCCTACACAGGGACTCCCGTTTCATTATTTCTATATAAAACTAAGTCACAATAATAACATGGTCTACCACTCCCTAAACCACAGCCCCAGCTGGGCTGCTGTGTTTTGACATAAAATGAGTGATCACATACAGCTAGTTCTACAGTCTTAACCTGCCCACTGCCCCAAAGCCAGCTCTGCTCTGAGGAGAAAGAACCCAGTCTCTAATGTGATGACTCGGCTCAAATAACATCTTCCTAGTTGTTTAATTTGAGACCAATTAATACACTTCCATTATTCCATCTGCAAATTAATAATCTTTATTTGACAGAAGATAGATTTTAAAAACAGCACACATTGTGTCTCTTTTTTGTTTTCCTGTCTCTTTCACAACATACTTGACTTCAGGTCGTTGGGAGTACCCAACAGGCAACTAGTGCAGCAGTGGAATGCTCTGGGGACACTGGCTGTGTGTCCTGTGGTAGTAGTGTTAGCCCTCACAAGTTGAAGTCCAAGTCCTGCAAAACTGCACATTTTTTATTGTTTTGATACAGGGTCTAGCCAAGTAGCACATGCTAGCCTTAAGCTCATCATCCTTTATTTTTACAATTTTATTTATTTTATACTATCATGCCACTCTATAGGACAGTTGTGGGAACCTAGAGGAGGCAGAAGAGGCTCCCCTCAGTGCTAGCATCCTTCTGACAGGAAAGATGGCCCCCTCAATGCTAGCATCCTTCTGACAGGAAAGATGGACCCTCAATGCTAGCATCCTTCTAACAGAAAAGATGGCCCCCTCAATGCTAGCATCCTTCTAACAGAAAAGATGGACCCTCAATGCTAGCATCCTTCTAACAGAAAAGATGGCCCCAGCGTTGGAGCTCAGTGGTTGTGTCTGGTCTCCTAAATGACTCTGCGGCTTCTGTTAGCACCCCTCTCAGCCACTCTTGTAAAACACATCCTGGTACTAACCTGTTAGATGTTGGACTGTAGAGAGGCCAAGGAAGCAGAGACCGTTGACTTCTGGGGTTTCCCAGGCACCCCTGGGAACATTTTCATCAAGCTATAGAGGCGTATTCAAATATTTCCCCAAGGTGAACAGGATGTCAGCATGCCGTTTTCAGCTCCCCTGTGAAGTAGGTTCTTACTGTCCTAAACCAGAGAGAAGCAGGAAGTAACTTAATTATAAAATATCAAATATCCTTCAGCCTCCTCCACCCAGGACCAGAGGGCTAAAGTATCCTGTGCATTAGTGCAAACAAAACAAAAGAGAACACAGTGTTTTGTTTAGATTCTGGGCATCTCTCACAGTGCCCTGCTACCCCCAAAGCTAAATAGCCTCGAACGAGTCAGCAGCTTTGATGCTCATCTGGGTAGAATGGAGAACACTGGACCTAGAAACGGTTTAGATCTCTTCATCTCTCTGCATCTCAGCAATCACCTTCTTCCTCAGTTATACTGCTCCAGCCTCAGTTATGCTCCAGGGCTCCAGGGCACAGCTCAAACCCAAGAGCTAGGCACACTGCTCTAAATCCACTGGGTAGGAAAAGGCACCCAGGCCACAGGGGTGACTCATCTGCCCCTGCAAAAGGTTTTCTGCTAGGAGTCTCTGTCCAAGCAGCTAAATCAGGAACAGTCGTGTCTAGACACAAAGTGGGCAGCACGCTCTGAGCAGGGCCTGTTCCAAATGTGGGGAGTGCTCTTGTTTCCAGTTGTTATACTGAGGGATTAGACAGACTGACTGCCAGTCTCTGCCTGATGGCAGTCAGCACTCATTACTGAGGCCCTCGCCGGAGATTCCGTAACTCTCTGCTTGAGACGGTAGCCCCGGCCTTATGAATTCAAAAGGGAAGAGATGTATTTTTGGCACAAAGTGATAGAGTCTCAAGATTTCTGTAATAGATACACATACACAATCGTATTGTTGGGTTGAAAGAAATGTGTTTCCAATAAGCAGTATTTACTAGGGCTTAACAATGTTGTAATGGTTACCTATCTATTAGATGGCAGTCAAAGCTGAGGAAATGTGTTTTTAATAACCAATTGGCATTTCAAATGCATAAGGTAACTGCCATGTGAAATCTGAGCCTGGGGACAGCCCACACTTGAAACTCATTCTTGAGAGTTCATTCTTGAGGCTGGCGCATCAGTGACTGGACACTGGGAAAACGATGTTGCTATCCAAAGGCTGAGAGTTTTGATTCTTTCCTCTTGTGCATCCTTGGATTTGTCTCTTTTCATTCTCTCGCTTCCCCTAGAAGCTATTTCATCACTCCTTTTAAAATATCTCATGGATTGAACTCTCCTCTCAACCCCCGCCGCCCCCCCCCAAATTAAAGGTATCCTTAGTTCTTTTTAACCACAGACTGAAGAAGTAAGTGGGAAAAGTGGTGGCAATTTCTTTAAAGCCAGTGCATTCTGCTTTGCAACAACAATTTCAGCCACTTGCTCCCGGAACCACCTTAAACACAGCCCTTCACTCTAGGTGGCCCAGGCATACCTTGCCACATCTCAACATATACCTTTTGCCTAACCTTCACGAAGTGCCCGCTCTGAGCCTGCGCCACAAAAATAAAGCTGCTCACATCTTGCGTTGATGCTTTCTAGGAGCTGGTATGTCAGAAAGGAAGGTGGGACAGTAAACTCATTATAACAACTGAAAAGCACCATTCCCAGGACTCTGTGGGATGCTGTTGCCTACGGAAAGCCCCATCGCATGGCTGCACCAGCGTCAGGGCAGTCCCACAGAGGGAACCGCATGAGGAAGCCATTCACTTCAATGTCTGGTAACTTCCAAGACACTCGACCTTACCATTACCATCCTCAGTCCTTTCACTGTCCATGCATCACCCATCTGCCTAGAACAATCTTTCCCTTCTCAATGGCTGTGTCCTGCTCGTGTAGTGCATTTCAGCTCCCACCAAAAGGAGTCACATACCACCTTCTTGTTAGTTTTTATGCCCTTCCTCATAAGATGCCCAGACCTTCTTATTCTCACACATGCTCTGGTGTTCTTTAAGCAACAGGGATGCTCTGGAATGGCCCTGTGAATATAATGGTTCCTGTCTGTCTTGCCCTAAGAGGAGAACCTCCCCATGAAGGTGGCAAGGGCTTCCATCCAATGATGGTGAGGTTCTTACAGGCATCTCAGTATCTCTCAACAGTAGGAGGGAGTGTCCAGAACACCTGCAGAGCCAACGGTACATTCAGCTTAGAAAAGATTCCCCCAAATTTTAAATTGAACATTAGCGATGATACCCAGCATCTTCAGTCACACGGTCCAATGTGGTGTTTGGCATCCAGTTAACTTCGGCCCCACTAGCCCTACAGCAGGGCACATAGTGGGAGGGAGCCTGAGGCGGGAGAAGTGCTCCTGTTGCTGTTGCTCTAAAGCCTCTTAGGAAAGGATGCTCATTATGAGCATGTGCCTAGCTTAACTCCCTGCCTCCGACAAGTGTCAAACTGCATTAAGGGTTGGAGGAAGATCAGTTGCAGAGTGGGGCTAGTCTAGGCCAAGCCCGTGCATATGTTGTGTATGGGGTGCCCCCTCTCCAGGCTCACCAGGATTTGGCTAGCAGTCGAAGAACTGTGGTTGAACTTGACAGGTTGCGAGCTTCTCGCCCAATCCGTCCACGCAACACACGCACATTTTAAAAAGTGGAGATCTGTTGAGGGGCGGTTCATTCCTTTCTTGAGATTTCTGACTGAATAGCTTGCCACGGTCTCGTGAGAGTGTATTTGCTTGCTGTAAAGTTCTTGTTTGTTGGAAGCAGTTTCTTCTATTAGCACACTTTAGAAGAAATAGAATTCATGTAAATGGATTTTTGAACACACAAAGTTAAATGACTTTGAGTTTCGGGGTTATTAAAATTTAATGAAGTTAGATACTATCATGCCACTTTCTACATTAAAAGAAACAGACTGAGAAAGACCAAACTGTTCCCCAGGATCACCCAGCTGGTGACCCCCACAGATTTCTCCTCTCTACAATTCCATTTCAAAGCAGAGATCCCGATAGTATATGAGGAATGGTCTAGACACCCAGAAATGCATGAGTCATGTCATGATGTGGCAAATACAAGGAAGCAAATAATGATTTATATATATGCATATATATGTTATATCAGCAAGCTTTCACAGCATGCTGAACAAGGCTTCCATGAAGACTTGAGAGATCTTTTCAGTGGCATCCCTAAGGATGGATTCTTTACAAATACACTCCCAATCTTCTCACTTGTTAAATGACCATATTTTTGTAATTTGATATATTATAAATTTTACACTGCTTCTGTTTTGTACTAAAATATATTGCTTGATTTTTAATATTTTATGAATAGAAATCCCTATTCCATTAGATTTACAAATACACATAAAAATAACTTACTCGAAAACACACTAACTTGAAATTCATGACCATTCAAACACAGGTGTTTTCCTTTTGTTTGCTTAATATAGAAAACAAACACCTGGGATACGCAAACTGTTTGAGGTACTAAGGAAAGTATGTGTTTCATTCTTTTTACAATGAGCCTAATACGATATGACTTCATGATTTGTTTAATTAAGAAAAATCCCTCAGGGTTTCTAAGAACCAACACTTATTAGCTTAACTTCTAAGTACGGCATAGAATTGAGAGTAATAATAGTAATTCATTAATATATTACTTTCTAAACTTAGCTGATTTAGGATAATAGTAGAAATTCATCGTATTCAACAGCAGTGGCAGAATGTGAGGATTGCAGCCAGACTGGGCAGGTCTGATTCCAGCATGTGCCACTGTTGAACTGACCGCCCTTGAAAAAAAATGACTTAATCTTCACAAGTGTCGTCATCCTTGGAATGGGACATTTCTGAGAATCAAAGAGGGCGTTGTTCATTACTTGGGAGCAATAAACTTAGTTAAGGACTGGCCGGGCAAGCCAGACAGATTGCTACTCTGTCAAAATGCCACTTACTTCTTAGCTTTCTAATCTTTGGCTTTATCTTGGCTGTCAGCAGAGGGTGTTTTGTTTCATTTTTCTAGTGTTGCTTTTGACTCCAAAGCACCAAAATCCTATCCTGGCCCTATGACATCATCCTGAATCTGTCATGATCAGTCACAAGGACATCGTTACTAAACTTGTTAAGTCATACTTTCAGGTGTAGAAAAGTCCCAGAGCCAAGTTGGAAGCCTCATATGGATTTCAAACCGTTCTGGTCCCCAGTGTCAGACCTCACACGGCCCTAGGGGAGAACAAAGGTGTGTTCTCACTTTCCACTCAACTTGTCCTCCATTCCCCTTTCTCATCTCGGTCTACACCTTCCTATTCCTCTAGCAGGAGACCTGGGAGCTATGGGAACGGCCTGTCCCATCTGCTCCAGGATTCCTCCAGTGCACACATCCTACACTGCCAAGCATCCTTGCCAAGCACTGGGGAGACAACTCAGCTGGCCAAGGGCTTGCATACAATCATGAGGAGCTAAGCACGTGTTCCAGAAACTGTGTCATAAAGCCAAGCTCAGCATGGACCTGTCATCCCAGTGCTGCAAAGGCAGAAGCAAGAGATTCACTGGGTTGTCCTGGGAAGTCTAACCAGTCACTCAGAGACTCACGTGTGTGGCTCCCGAAGAACAACACCTGAGCTTGACATATGCACACATACGTACCTTCATAAACATCTCCACACATGGCAACAAGCACACACACAGAGGCACGCACATGTGCACACACACCACAAATACACATGCATGAACACACACACACACACACACACACACACACACTGCACAAATACACATGTACCACTCACCCATCCCCACACAGACACACATCCAATCTGTACTTTAAAAAAATGATAACTAAATGCCATACTTACAAATAATGTTTAACTTTTTTTAAAAAAATGTAAAAGATTTATAAGATCTGAAAAGAAACCAGAGTATATGTTTAACATTTTAGAAAGCATATTCTTCCAAGGTTTTTTTTTTTTTTTGATGTGTGCGTGTGTATATACGTGTTCACTGGTGTGTGGGCTCATACTATGTGCAGAGGCCTGACGTCGATGGCAAGTGTCCTCCGGATTGCTCTCCACCCCATGTCCGGAGGCGGCAGCATCTGTTGTTAGACCCAGAGCTGTTTCAGCTCTTGTACAGCCTGTCATTCCCATTTCCGGAGGTAGTCTGTGCTGTCCTGGAATGTGGCTGCCGTACTGCACTCCCTGTCTCTAGGCTGCTGGCGGGGGAGAGGGGGGGCGTGTTTCTCCTGAAGGCCGGCCCAGAGGGGAACAGAGGAACCCCTGGGATCAAAGTTTCTGTTACGCTCAGGAATGGTCAGAGCACTCAGGGCAAGGCCCATGCACTAGGCAAAGCTCCTGATCTTACAGGGGAGGTGGGAATGAGTTTTCCACTGGGTGTTAGAGTTACCTCTCTTAACAGGAGATTACTGGTACCAGATGGCAGTGGAAACTGGCGTGTTCCAAAAGCCTGTGGTGCCAGGCATGGTGGCACATGCCTTTAATCCCAGCACTCGGGAGGCAGAGGCAGGTGGATTGCTGTGAGTTCGAGGCCAGCCTGATCTACAAAGCAAGTCCAGGACAGCCAAGGCTACACAGAGAGACTTTGTCTTGAAAAAACAAAACAAAACAAAAACCCAAAAGCCTGTGATGATACCTCAATGTTACAGCCTTTCAGTTAAGCCTCTGTATTAATGACAGGGTTGTGGGCAAAAGACCAGAATGCAGGTCTGGTGAGACACATTTCCGGTGGGACACAGGCCAGTGGCCGCCAAGGCAGTTCTGCACACCAGTGGACAGGTGAGCAGCACAAGCTGGCTTCAGCCAGCATTCTGCAGAGGCTAGGTGGATGGCTGCCTGATTGGCAGCCAAGTGGGGACATTATAAACCTTGGGCTGTGGGAGGAGCTTTGAGGGTAAATGTGTTTGTTTGGCTGGGGCTGGGGGTTCCGGGCTACTTCATCTACATGTAACAACACAGCCCTGTCATAGGAGGGGGAAAGCAATACCTAACTATCCTATGGGTGGAGGAAGAACTCCAGGTACTGTCAAAGGTCATTGGTTGAAAGCCAAGACACCAAGACATCTCATTAGCATAGGGTGTGTCTCCAGGGATCCCCATTTGCTTCTTGAATGGGTTTCCTATCAGGGAAGGGTTGGGTTTGTAGTCTCCCTGAGTGCTATGGGGACCTGGGGTTCCCCAGATCAGGTGAAGGGGGACATCCAACTGAGAAAAGGATAGCTCAGAGGCTATCTGGAAACGCCAGACTTTGACCCTAAGAGCAAGGGTTCCACAGCTGCCAGCCTACCAAAGAATTCCCTGTCTCTGCTGACTGAGCTAGCATTACAGGCACACTACCACACCAAAGTGGCTTTGGTTAGGTGTTAGGCATCCAAGTTCCAGTTCTCATGGTGTTTTGCCTGGCAAGCCATTTTCCAGCCCATGTCTCTAGTGCTTAAAAAGACCATTTTTTTTCCCTTTTCCTTTTTCTTTTATTTTATAGCTTAGGCTCCTAGCAAAATGAAGCAGAAGGGTTAGAGGTATCTCATACGCCATCCTCCCTGTGTACGCATGGCCTTCCCCCTGCCATCTGCCGTCGCTGGCCCTATGTTGACACATCATTACCAGTCAGAATGGTAGTTTATAACACTGTTGGAGGTATGTCTCCTGCGAGTTTGAACTGACAGCTTACAGCATGTACCCACCATTACTATATCATATAAAACAAACTTCTGGAAATACCCTCAGAGCTCGGCCAGGCCAGCCCTACCCTTGTCCCTGGGTACCACTTGCCTCTTTATTACCTCTTTACTTTTGCCTTTCCTTCCCGTTTTAAGAAAATACTAAAGGAAAAAAATTAAGTACATTTCATAATCATAGTACCTATTAGTATATACCTATAAGTATATTAATGTGCATTTAAATTTTACATAAATGGTAAAATACTATGCTCATCATATATATATAGTATGTGTGTATATATATGTATGTGTATCAATTACTACATTTTTATTTTCTATAATGTATATAATTGTATAAATCTGTGGATTTTATTGTTTTTATATGTGCACCATATACTTTGATTGTATTTGCTCCATTATTGGGTCTTATAAATTTTTTATTTCTTTTAATGTTGTACAATATTCCACATTTTACATATGGTTTTGAGAAACCTTGTGAATTTCTATGAAATGCTACCATGCTTCTGAGGTTTGCCTATCAAAAACTGCCACAGTCAACATCCTTTTCATGACATCTCATAATTTTAGGTGAATACTCCTTGAGAATATTTACTTACAGCAGAATTTCTGAGTGAAGAAACGTGCATTTTCACTACATGAGTTGTCGAAAAAGTGCTCTGTAGGGTGTTTTGTATCTCACTTACCTGTCAGGCACGAGCCTTCTAACTTCTCCACATTCCCACGCTGGTGCTCTGTCCTCACTTTGATTGGTCTGACAGCTGAGATGTTTCAGGTCAGCTAAAACTGGCCTGCAGCTGTCTCCCTACCTGCTAACTCGAACCAAGGAAATGCAACTTAAGGAATGGCAAGTTAAAGCTCAGTTAGTATCAGCCAATCACACCGGAGGAGTTTCGGCCAATCACAATGGAGGAGCGCCAACCAGTCATAACAGAGCCACTTCAGCCAATCACTTCTCTCATCTGGTCTGTTCATAAAATACTAGAAAATATTTTAAATGCCATATTCTGCATGTCTCTGAGGTTTTTGAAGGCCTTATCTAACTATCTTACCTTATCTTTCTATAGAATCATATCTATCTGTCACAGCTAAGATATATATTCTTGTGATAAAATAGACTAGTGATTGATATGACCATAGTTTGATCAGCTAACAATTAACTTGTATAACTTACTCATCCTAAACAGTCTACAATAGCACTTTCAAAGTATAGGAAGCAAACCTTGTATTATTATTGACAGGTAAAATACCTAATATCAGAGTATATATATATATATATATATATATATATATATATATATATATATATTGTGAAGAATAAACTTACATTTGAATTCTATACCACTGTATCTAGAATTAAACTTATTTTGCATCTATATATAAAATTCTTTATCAGTGAATTAAACATAACCTTATGAGTGACAATTGAGGCATTAAGTTGAGGAGTAGCTTCGCTAATCCACTTTTTGTTCTATCTCCCTTATGTATTTCTATATCCTCCCTTCTTTCTTTTCAATCCCTATGTCCAAACCTAAGAATGTAAGATAAGGGAAAAGAGAGACATTGCTGAGTCTAACTTTGTTTTATCTTTGAAAAAGACCAATAATAACTTGTAACCAACTCCCATTGATAATAACCCTCTATAGCTCAACACAGCAACCAAAATCCTACCCAACCCCCCTTAAAGGAATGGGGCATCATTCTCTTAAGGTTTCTTCAGGCTAATTTGGGGTGAATACCACCTTTGTAGGGGCCCAAATAACGTTGAAGAAATGGTTAAACAAGCTAGGAATCACATTTGTGGTCCAGTTTCTAAATGTTGAGAAATTCCAGGCTTAATTATGGTCCTGTGTGGGACAGTCTGAAATGGTGGACCAATTGGGATTGGAAGCTTTCTTTGAAAGTGTCCTGGGAGCTGTCTTGTTCTGATGAGGAACAGCAATTGAAGCACTTGGTACTGGAACATGAAGGATACAGGATGTCAGTGTCCAGCATGCTGAGAGAAATGCATCTTTTCAGGTCTGATCCAATATCAGTATCTGGTTCTTTTGTTCTGAAAGCATATAATTTCTTACAAGCATCATGCACTCCTAAAATAATAAGTGTATAAGGTGTGCATGATGCACAGAACAATTAAGGCTGGGTTTCTGCTCTTTGTATGAGCAGGAAAAAAAAGATATCTGAAAAAGATTCACTGACAACGAGATAGGTTAACTCCTGGTAACACACAGCCTACCTCAAAGAGGATGATGAGCATCAAAGAACCTCCTTATGGAGATGGCTTCAAATGTGGCAAACAAGTCACTGGGGAAACTTCCTCATTTCTATCATAGACAGAATTCTGCCTTAAAAAGGGCAAGCTTGGATGGAGGCAGAGTCGACGGCCAAACTCTTCCAAGACAGGGTAAGCAAGTCCTCAGTAGTTCCTGCGTCACAAGTATGTCTGTCAGATATATTGGGCCAGAAGGCTGAAGAAGATGCTCCAACATTATAGAGAGTTTTTGGGTGACTATTCAGGTAGAAAACTGTCTCTGTCATCTTCTCATTTGCAAAGCTACTAACCTGCACACCCGGAATACTTAGGTAATCAAGTTTATTCCTTCTCAAGTCTCTGATGAAGTTAAAACCAGGTGGTTTAGTTTTACAATGAAGCTGGTTGCTTAGGGGTTAAAATGTTTTTAGGTCTAGATAGATGTTTTAAGTTGATAATGACAAGATGTGATGGAGATTGATTTACACTCAGAATTTTAGATGCACCAAGATAGGAAAGATGTTTTCTTCAAGGCTGTCAAATATAAATAGCTAAAACACTAAGAATATAACATTTATGTAATTCCTGATTGTGTAAAAACAAACAAACAAACAAAAATTCCTGATTGTGTCATGGTTCTTCTTGCTATAGGTAGTTATTGAATATACATGTAATAATATAAATGTATATGTAAAAATAAATTAAAACAAACAAACAAACACTAGAAAACATTGAAGAGATGGGAGCTAACTTTTTAAATGCCTGTCCCTGTGACAGAGGAGGGACATTCTGCCAATTGCTTCTGGCAGCCATGTGATTCACAGGCACCCTTTGCTCAGTGAATTCTGTGAAGGGGGTCAGCCTGCAGTCTCTCTTCCCACAAGATATAAAACTCCATTTTCTGTGCTTTCTGCCCCACTACTTGCTGTTCAGTTACTATTGCTTGTGATACACAGTGGCTGGGACTCTTTGATTTCCTAACTTCTCCTGTGTGTTCGTTCTCCTCCATTCCCTTTGAGGGTGCTAGTTTTGACTTGTAATTGATAGAGCCATTTTGATGGAGCTAAACAGTAGCCTCAGTCATGTCTCCCTTCAGACTAAGTTTTCCATAGGGTTTTAGACTTTTAAAAATGTTCATTTGTAGGACTGTTGGACACCGGCCTTATTCATGATGCTGCTGGTATTCCTGTGCTTATCCTTAGAAGTCAGAGATGGAGGTGGGGCAGATATAAACAAAACCTTCTTTAGGTGAAGGGGGACTGTTATGAAAAAATCCATTCTTTATGACTTTAATATTCCTCAATAGAATAAAAAACAAAATTCTGTAATAAAGTTAAAATTGTGTGGGGGGAAATAAAGAGCTTCTGGGATTTTTTTTTTTTTTTAAGCGTGGGTCATTTTTCTTGCTAAGGTAACCCAGCTACTTTTTGCTTCTAGGACGTTACCGATGCGAAGTCCTCCAAAACAATGTTTATTGCGGTCATTAGTTCTCTCTGTTATAGTTAAACAAGAAAACATCCCCTAATGGATTATTTGTGATACTGTGGATTTGGGTAGCATATTCCATTCAGTGTACTGGGGACCAACAAATTAAGGTCATTCCCAGAAGAGCCTGACCCCGAGGAGTACAATTAACATACCATAAACACAAACAACGAAGTGATCAGACTCTTCCAATCAGGGGCTCATAAAGTTCCTGGTTAACACCGGGAGCCTTCCTGGCTTTACGCAGAGACACACTCTGACTGACATTTCCTGTGTGTGAATTCCTCTCCATCTGTTATTGTCAGAATTGATTATCTAAGAGTCGGCCGGATGCTGTACTTTCTGGATCTGTCTGCGTCTGTGGCTTCCTGGATACTGTCCTTCACTCTCCAGGTGCTAGCACTCTGGACAGGACACCAGGAAACCCCCCGCAAGGTTCAGGGAAGGGGTTTGAGAGGCGCATGCCTGTTAGGAAGAAAATCATGCTTCGCTACTGGGCCCCAAGAGATAAAAAGCTCCCCAGAAACGATCACTCCCCAGTGACCAGGCAGAAGACAGCAGGAGACAAAGATTTTCATCCACAATTACTGCCTCTTACTATGTCTCCGAACCCGGGCTCCCCCCGCCCCCCTTTGAAAACAAGCTCTCACTGCGGTAGGATCCTTTACAGTCCTCCCAGAGGATGTGATAGCCATCTGCTACGGGCTGCGAGTTGAGATGCCTTCTGCTCTGTGTCAGGCCATCTCCAGCTCTTATTTTGGCTGCTTCATTGAATGGAGATTATTTTCTCAAATTTCCCCAAAGCTGTTGGAATAACGTAATTACTTTTACTTGGTGCAAAATGAATTTCTTTTTGCGTCTGGTTCGAGAAGCTTTCGAATCCCCCAGAGGAGAGAGAACAAAGTGCTGTAAAGTCGCCCGTGTTTTGTGCCCAAAGGGAGCCTGGGCTTTTAAAGCAGGGCTTCACTCAGCTCTCACAATGGCTCTGTGAGTTTGGTGTTCAGAGCCATAATTTGTACCGATCAGTTAACAGGATGCAAAAAGTCTCATTCATTCAGTCTGTAGGTGGGCAGTAGAAGGTTCATATCAGTGTCTGATGGTGCATCAATTCCCTCTGTCTTATTGTTCCACACTGATCCCACCTGTTTGATGCCCCTGCTAAAAAGTGAAAACAATGGAAGTATCCTGACCAAACTCTGGTACTTTCGGTTTTTTGTTGTTGTTGTTGTTTTGTTTTGTTTTGTTATGTTTTTCTGTTTTCTTTAGCATACTTCAAAGCACAGAAAACAAAAAGACTGAATTAGATGGCTATACGCATTCTTATTTTTGTCTCATAGATCGCCCAACTGTTTGAGTGGGAAATGGAAATTACAAAGCTCCCATGTTGAGAATTTGACATTTTGAAACAGGCAAACCGCTATCAGAAGGAAACACAAAAACCTTCAGAGCCACTTATAAGAATGGAGCCCATGAGTTTTGTCATATACAGAAGTCCCCGGGGTATTCGTTGTGTACGTTTCACTTCTGGCAAAAGAATGAATTTTTAAATAGACATCTTCAAGTAGCTGAAGTGATGGGTCTGCTGCTAAGAGCTCTGGCGGCTCTTGCAAAGGACGCAGGCTTGTCTCCTAGCACTGACAGATCCCGACCATCTGTAACTTCTGTTCCAGGAGATCTGTTTTGGGCTCCTTGGGCCCTGCACATGCGTGGAGCACAGAGATGCGGGCAAGACATTTATATATGTAAAATAAAAATAAATATGTATTTTTAAAACAAATCCCCCAAACGCATAATCCAATCAATTCTGCTTTTCTTTAAAATGCTTTTCTTTCCACAATATTTAAAATTTAAGAACAGTGATTTGGCATTTTAGTAGCAACGCAATACCTAGGACTTAATAGAAAAGAGTGGGTTATATAACTATGGACAGAAAAGAACATTTTGGTAAATACATGAAAATATTTTCCTGGAAGAAACTGTTTATATATTTTTTAAAAAAGTGATAGACTCTGTTAAAATAATCATAAATGAAATAATAATAACATTTATTGATGGGCTGGATATTGAAAGGATAGAAGGCTCCTTCCCCTCGTTGGATTAAATGGAAGTAGGTGGTGCAATGGAAGTGGCTCTCTTGGCGATATGGTGTGGTTATTATTCATTCTGGTTCTTGTTTGTTTGTATTATTTTTTGAGACAGGGTCTCTCTCTGTGTAGCCTTGGCTACCGTTTGTAGCCCACTTTGTAGACCAGACTGGCCTCGAACTCACAGCAATCTGCCTGCCTCTGCCTCCCGAGTGCTGGGATTAAAGGTGTGTGCCACCATGCCCTGCTCATTCTGGTTCTTAAAACTATATATTTTTTAAAAAAACACATATAAAAGATAAAGCGGGTGTTAATAAGTAGATGTACTTATTGTCCTGGTTAGTTTTTTGTTTGTCACCTTGACACAGGCTAGGGAAAGGTAACCTCGACTAAGAAAAATCCTCCATCACACTGGCCTGTAGGAAAGACTGTGAGGCATTTAAAAAAAATATTTCATTAATGATTGGTGTGTGAGGGCCCAGTCCACTGTGGGTGGTGCCACCCCTTGGCAAGTGGTCCTGGGTGTATAAGAAATCCGATGGAGTGTGCTGTGCAGAGCAAGCCAGTAGGCAGTACCCCTCCATGCCTGTTTCAGCTCCTCTCTTGACTTCCTCCTCTGACTTCAAACCCTGTTCTTCCCAGTGTTAATCACAGCAACAGAAAGCACGGTTGCTTAAAACCTCAGCTTAGCCTTCTTAGAGATTTAAGCAGACACATCAAGGAATCTAGTCGTAGATCATTAGATATTGTGAATAATGAGAAAAGGCTGAGGAAGACTGAGGCTTCTTAGTTGCCTGGTCCCAGGACACAGGGAAGTACGTGGGTTCAGATAGATTTCAGCTCTGAATGTTAGCTCCAAGAGGAAGAAATCTTTGCTCCAAACTCTTCTCAGACTAGATCACACTTTATCCTCCTTAAAAGTCAAGGACCAGGGGTCAGAGGTCAAGTAGAGACTCAGGAGAAGTATGTATAGTTCATGAACTAACACCACCTACAGGAAGTTCCAGAAAACTGTCTTCGTCATATTTCACATTGGTCAAAAATGAATACCGGGTACACATAGAGGCCAAGGAAGGCTAGAAATCTTATCTTCCATTGAGCATCTTAATTCACAGTTAATATTCTAGGCTTGGATATAACTCAATGATGCAGCATTTGCCTAGCATATACAAGATCCCGTGTTCAGTCCCCAGTACCACAGACAGTCAAACAAACAACATGCTTAATAGTATTCTGTCACAAAAGACAATGAAGATCTTAGAACCCAGCCAACAGGCTCAACCACAAAAGAAACCTAGGTCAGGAGGGAGGGATTTGGACACTTACTTGTGACATTCTTTCTGAAATAGGCAAAAATGAAGGCATCCCCCTGGCTCCCTTGGCATGGATGAGATATGGCATTTTCTTTCCCAGATATCCACTAATCCTTCCACCTAGAGGCACAGCTTCTGTAGCCTTATTTCCCACTACCCCAGAGTCTGAACAGCATTTAGGAAGCAAGACTTTTTTCCTAGAAAATAAAAGATTGAAATACTCTATGAATCCATGGAATATTGCTGTACATGATAGCTCAATCTGCTGAAAAATTTAAATTATAGATGATACTGTCCAGGACACTACCAAGAGAGTGAGAAAATCCCCTAACCCTCTTCTTTAGTCACTATAGTATAAAGTTCTCATATCATTTTATCCTAATTCATGCTACCAAGACTCCCATTGCCCAGAGTCTACATACATGCACTTTTGCATACAAAGGAAATACTGGCCCAAACATGAGAACGAATTCTTACTGTCAAAACCCAGCAAAGAACTACTCAGGTTCATGGGGTCTGTTTAGCCTAAGCCTCCTGCTTTGTTTCCCCAACAGCAATTGTCTCCATAAACCGTTAATCCCAAATTGCTCCTTGGGCTTTAAAGAATTTCTTTCCCTCTTCCTCTTTAATCAGTGCAACCAAAGGAAACCACAAGTAATGTTGACTCTCAGGTATCAAAAGCCGTCTTCCAGGTCCATGACAGGTTGAATCGAATGTGTACAACAGAGGACGCAAACCGATGCAGGGGAAGGTCTGGTACCCAGATGCCTTCCCCAGGCTTGCTTGTTTTGTTTTTCAGTTGAGCCAAAATACAACAGTCAGGGTGCTTCACACACACAATAGGAGTCCTGGATTTTCTTAAAATTCTGACTGTCCTTGACTAATGTCCTTGCATGATAAAAGTAACACACTGAGTGCTGACCACCAGTTTCAGGGTAGATGCTAGCTCTCCCCAGACTCAGTGGTACAGCCTTGACTGAGTTGGCCCTGTCAGCGTTTGCAAGTCCGCAAACCCTTCCCTCTGGCCTCATCCCTATCTAAACGTGAAGGCTAAACAGAGCAACACATGTTTCAACAAAACATGGTGAGCATGCGTCTCTGCGGAACTCTGGATTCCTGGGTAACTGCTGATTCCGCTGGCTCCACACATGCTGCGGCCTTCATGGCACCGGAAGGTATTTGAGTGTGAGACCCCTCGTTATGACTCACTCCTGAGAAATCAGCATAATGGAATGCACAAACGGAAACCTGACCAAGGTTCATCCACTAAGCAATCAAGCATCTCTGCACAGTGTGGCTCTGTCTCTGGGTGAGCCTCTCACCTTCATTTGGTCTTGAGTTACATTCAGCTTCAACACCTGAGTCTTTGCTTTCTAGTCTAAATCCATCCACTTTTTTTTTTTTTACAACTCTCTCCTTCCTTCACAGAACTCAGCTGCTGCTATACAGAATACCATTACTTCTCCTTACTACCACAGTTTCTTCTTCTTGCTGCCTAGACACCTAAGCAGATGGTGTGTGGTCCCTCCTTCCTGATGCACGTGTCCTGCCATCTCTATACTTAGCTTAAGCCAGCTTGGGCTCTCTGAGTCTGGGAGCCAAGCCACTGATTGCTCTAGTAATTCTCACATCAGCATGGCCAATGGTTGGTGTCCTTCTAAGCCACTTCTAGTTCCTTTGTGGTCAGTGAGTGTGCTTGGCATTTTCGGAAAGCCAGTTCTCAGGCTCTCTTGATCTTTTGGTTGACTGAACACACCACAGTCACACATGCATGTGGATTTTCCCAGAATCTGATGTGGGGCAACTTCCTTCTTTATACTTCTGCCCATCCGCACTGAACTTTCTCCTGTAGAGGGTTTACAGTTATTTATAATTTTTTGTTTTGTTTTGTTTTGTTTTGTTTTGTTTTGTTTTGTTTTTGAGACAGGGTCTCTCTGTGCTAGCCTTGGCTGTCCTGGACTCACTTTGTAGACCAGGCTGGCCTCGAACTCACATCGATCCGCCCGCCTCTGCCTCCAGAGTGCAGGGATTAAAGGCGTGTGCCACCATGCCCGGCTTAGTTATTTATAATTCTTATTAGTGCTTGCGTCTACATGTCTCTACAAAACACACATACATGTATGTTTACTAACTTTATGCCTTACCTTAGATAAATGTTCATTATGCTGAAAACTAACCCAACAATTAATATACTACTGATTGTTCATATGGTTAATGTAGTCCGAGTGTTAAGCCCCCGCCTCTCAAAGTCCCGTGTATTCCTGACTTAGTTTCAGGATGTTGCAAAGGGATGTACTTCCAAAGCGGTCTCCTGAATGCTCACTAAACATCACTGCACAAGGAGCCAACCCAGACCCTCCGTTCTTGTCCTCTCTACCCCAGGAATAGATGTGGCCATTTTGCACCTACGGATGCTCCTGCCATGGTGTGCTGCTCAGTTGTGGACTCAAGTCATTGATTACTCCGATAATTTTCACATCAGCATAGCCAATGTTGGTGTCCCCACCAGAGACCGAACTAGTGTGCCTTCCCAATCTTGGGCTTTGAGCCACCAAAGCTGAGTGATGCGAACCTCTCTACTTTATATGCTAGCTGACTCAGGTAAAGCCGCCTCATGCTGCCCATTTCATTACTGCTCCTATTTCCGGATTAGCAACTCAAGAGGAGAGCAGACAGAGCTGCTCATGGGTGATCAGGAATGGTATGAGTGTCAACGTGCTTGTGGAGGCTGAATGCCCCCCCTTCTCTCTCTTCACAGGATCAGAGTCTCCCCGTGTTGCCAAGGAGGATCTAGAACATCTGACCTTAAGGACCTCAGCCTTCTGAGTAGCCGCTGCTATAGATACATGTCACCAAACTCAGCTACACATAGAAAGTCTTAATTCTACTCAGAGAATCTTAATGAGTCCTGCCACTTAACAATGTGTGACTCTACTAATTAAAGAAAGTAATCAATTGGTTGTTTTATCTTTATTTCTTATTTTCCATTTTTGTTTTATGAACAGGTTTTCACTATATAGCCCAAGTGGGCTTTGAACTCACGATCCTCCCACCTCAGCTGCCTAAGTGCTGGGGTTACAGGCTCAAGTCGCCAGACCCGGTTACTTCCTTTAATTTTTAAAATGAACAATGTAATATTCACTTGAAGCTAGGGTCTGAAACATGCATTTGTATCCATGCTGAGATGTTTATGAGTCTTCTTTCTCCAACTCATGTTAATGTTTTTCCTTTCCCCGACACTGCCTTCCTGTGCCATGTGTACCTTGCCCTGGGTGTGATGGAAGGCTCAGCTTTCTAACCCAGTTCTGAGGCCTGGCCTGCACTCTCCGAGGTCCCTCTGCTCAGCCAGAACTGTGATAAGGTGATTCATCACCCTTATATGGCAGTTCTCATATTTTAAGTGCACCCTTGCCTATGACCCACTTTCATAGGGTAGAGATCCCTTAGATGGGGAAAGTTGCTGTTTCCTATACCAGATGTCAAAGGATGCAGTGATAACTCAGAATTTCTATATTACAAGGCTCTGGGGTGTCAGTCTTCTCTCTGGGAGGAGGGCATTTCTACAGACCTTCCTGGGAGGAAATACATAATTTCTTTTCTAGAAAGATTTTGGATGTCAAGGAAAGACCTCTATTAAGCAATGATGCCTCAGCAGCAATTTACATTTTGGAAGTGGTCATTTCTCTTTTGAAGGAAGTGATACAGCTTTGTGCTTAGGTTGCTAGGATCTTAGTTGGTTCAGTATCTTCCTCTCTCATGCATCCATAGGCTGCTGGTGCCACAGTGTTTGCTGTCATTCTAAAAACAGTCTCGTCACAAAAACTCACATCAATTAACCAAACTACCACTGTTAGCTCTCTCTTCCTCTTTACTCTATAGGTCAGACCAGTCCTTAAGTCCAGTAGAATCATCCCTTGTAATTCTTTTTCTTCTTTACTTTTACGTATACATGTGCATGCATTTGTTGCCATACATATATGTATATGTACATGTATGTACAAATAGTTATTTGAAGAGAAGGAAACATGTGTTCCATACAGAAGAAAGTTGAAGTGCTGGGTTCACTCAGGGCCTTGTACAGCCCCCGTTTCTTTTCGTTTTTGTTGTGTTTATGTTTTTAAAGTGGGTGTGATGTTATTCTTGGTTGTCAACTAAAATTCAAAAATGGTTGGCACACAAGTGAGAGACTTTTTGCTAAAGTTGAAATATAAAGTGTCAGAGACATGAGGACAAGTCATAGAGGCTTTACTTGACAAAGCTCTGAAGACCTCCGACTGTCGAGCATGATCTTTAGACATCCAGAACAGCTATTGAGGCTCTGCTCGACAAAGTTCCAAACATCTCTGGCTGATCACCACTGCCCTTAAATATTATCTATGGTCCATGTCTAATGGCCTAAAAAACTATTTTGAAATCTACTTTTCTCTTAAAACTGCCTTTCTCTCTATTTCTAATTTTGAGTCCAGCCCTAATGAAATTTATACTGGAAAACTTTTTCCCACAGAACCTGCTGAAAGAAGGCATCTGGCCAAAGGCTTGAGACAATGAGTGAGTTTTGGCTCTGACTGTTGTGAGCAACCTGGCAGAAACTGTTTGAAAAGAACGTTAGGACTTTGACATAACAGTACCTAGATAGATATTGATAGCTACAGAGAAGTAAAACTTATTCTTATAATAAATGAAGTGTTTCTTTAGAATCTGCTTTGAGAGCAATAGAAGGTGTGCTTTAAGGTCATTCTTTTAGATATTTTACAATAGAAGACCCTTTAGCAGTTAGCTTAGGCTTGGATAAAGATGGATAGCATACCTGTTGGTTTAGGATTAGAAGTAAGTTGAGTTTTGCTTTGTTTTTTCTGTGTTAAGGATGTTTAGTTTCAGGTTATGTTGCTATGACAATTATGTAAAGACAATGGCTTAAAACTCAGGGTATCGATACCCTATGAGCATATACAGGGGGAGGAGGTCCCCCTCAGTCACAGACATAGGGGAAGGGAGTAGGGGGGGGGAAGCGGGAGGGAGGAAAGAAAGGGAGGATACAAGGGATGGGCTAACAATTGAGATGTAATATGAATAAATTAATAAAAATATTAAAAAAAACTCAGGGTAATCCATGATTAAACTTTCCTGAGTATTGTTTAATAAATAATAATAAGGTCATGATGACCATTGCTTGGATATTGATTTATTTTGCTGTGGTAGGTTATACAAAACAGTTTGCATTTCTTTGTTAGGTTGTTTTCTTGCTCTGTTGATTTTTAAATGCTCTGTTGATTGTAAAAGATGAAAATGAAAACATGATGTAATCTGTAATGAAAAAATTGAACTTCACTTTTTAAAAAGTACTGGGGTTGGCCCAAAGATATATAGAAGGAAAACCAAGTTCTCCTGGATCTTTCAATTTTGCACCACAATTTATGCCTGGACCTCAGTATTTCTTTTCTCTTCTGTTCTTCAATCTCTCCTTAACAATTAGTTCCTTTAATTAATTGTTCAACAACAGTTGGTTCCTTTAATTGTTCCCCACTGGCTCAATTCTCCCTACCAGAGAACCACCATGGTTTTCTTTTCTCTTTTCCAGAAGTTGGTCTATGGTAGGAAGATCCACTTCTACTCTGGATTTTTAAGGTGGTAAGACACTTGCCTTTAAGCCAGATCCTGAGGCTGGAGGACACACACCTTTAATCCAGATCGTGAGGCTGGAGGACACACACCTTTAAGCCAGATCTTGAGGAAGGAAGACACATCTGGGCTACACCTTTTTCTCGAAATATATA
>OU015755.1:93741945-93769106 GCA_907169655.1 Acomys percivali | reverse complement strand
GAGAAAGAGAGACAGAGACAAAGACAGAGAGATTCTGAAAGTGCTGACTAATACACTGGCTTCATAGAAACAGCATTTAATTGAGCCCTGTTTTTTATCCTTGACCGCCTCCACTTTTTACATGGTTAGACCATCCACGTTCAATGTAACTATTGTCACCAAATCAGTATAGAGAAAATTTTTTTAAAAAAAATCTATTTGTTGTGTTTGTTGCTTTCTTCCTTTCCCTTCTGCATTCTCTCGTTTTATTTAATCATTTATCTATCTCCTTGGCAAATAAACCATACTTCTTTTTTTAAAAAATAAATGGCTTCCCTTGAGTTTACAACACACACTTAGAATTAGCCTAAGTTAACAGATACACAATACAGCACTTCACATGGCATAGGCATCTTGCCACACAGCGTTGTCAAGCCCTCCCTCCTGTCTGTATGACAGTCTAACCACAGAGTGTATTAGTTCCTATGTTAAAATTCCAAAAACACAGTCACAGCTTTAAATAATGGTAGTGCACGTTGACTTAGAATTAAAAATAATAATCTTAACTGCAATGTTTTATTTTTAGCCTTTCAGTTTGATCCTTCCTAGGGTTCTTTCATGTTGTGCATTTTCTCCACTCAGAACCCTTTAGACATTAATCATTGTTGTTTTAAATCTCCCTATCTTAGTTTGATCTTAATATCTGGGACTTTGGACTGTTTTTTTCTTGACTGTTATAGTTTATCGTGATTTGTGTTTGAAAGCAAGACAGGATATATAAAGCAATGGGAACTCCAGGAAGTAAAGTTTCAGTTTTAAGTTTTCTATTAACCTGTGTAGAGAGTGGGCTCTGTTTATGTCTTGCCTGTCTTTGAGCTATGCTACAGTAGCTACCTCAGCCTATCCCCACGGCATGGGGAAGGGTGCATGTTGCAACCTTACAGCTTACTTTGTTCTTCGTGGGTCTGCGGCCTTCACTTCTGAGTTAGCTCCCTCCCTCCCCACTCGCAAGATCACAGGAAACCTAGAAGGAGTTACCACGATGGGAGAGACACCATCTTCCAGTCTCTTCACGGCTCTGGGGAAGTCCTTCCCAGCATTGTGGGCGCTTGCATGAGAGAACAAGCTGGACTGTTTTCACCTCGAGCTCTGCTTACATTCCTCATGAGAACCTGGTGGTTTTCCTGTACCTAAAGCCCCTTGAATTCCTACATCCATGAGCGGAGGTTGCTAGGGACTTGCACCTTTGGCCTCTAGCATTTCCTCAGATTTACCATACATGGTAAATCCTCAGACACTTAGTGCCTCAGCTTCTTCTGCTCCGGAAAGCAAATCTGCTATGACTGGACTTGTGCCCACCCCTCTAGATTTGGGGGATTTCTCTATGACCTTGTCTCTTGGAAGAACCCAGGGAAGTTGTTGAAAAATCTCCAGTTTGCAGCTTTATATTATTATAAAAAAAACGTGATTGGCATCTTTTAGGCCCTTTTTCTGTCAGTGCCGAAAACTAAGGTTTTTACCTTTTATTTTTTTCCCTCTTGAGTCTTTTTTGGAGTCTACTCCCACCTTACTTTTTATGGCTCATCTCTTTGCTTCCAATGCTCCCATAGAGACTCAGAACTGGCCTCAGTACTCCAAGCCTTTTACATTAGAATTAAGCCACTTCTATTGCTCCGTGTGCACTTCTCAGCTGTCAATGGCCAGTGTCTATCCTTGCTGATGAGAGCTCGGACTCTATGCTGATATTCGAGGTACGTCATCTCATTGCCCCCCAACCCCTACCCTACCTCACAACTATGCTCCGTGCTGGCTGCTTTGTTTAAGTAAAGCCTGCCTTTCCTTTTAGGTCCAGTCTGAGTCCCATTTTATCCAGGAAGTGCCTGTTACTACCATGCCACCAAGCCATTCACGGGAAGAAAAAGCAATCTTCATGAAAGGTAACACTGGAAGCTTTCATTTCAAGCACAACTGAACTGATGCATTGAGAACAGGATTCTCTCAAGGACACACAGTTGGTTGGATTCAGAGCTGGGCGGAAAGGTGCCTTGTCTTTTCTTTTGTCCACTAATTTTGCGTCTACCACAGTAGTGATTCCTAAAGGGCAGTGTGTATGTGGCTTGCCAAAGGAGTACGTTTCGTGTTGTTGCTTTTTTTTTTTTTTGCGGCTCACGTGATGCGATCCCTACTGGGTAGAGAAGAGCGGGAGCTTAACCACATGCGCGTGGGACAAACGCTTTCAATGCTGCTCCTTGATGGGAGCTCCCTTTGAAAAACAGCAACACTAGCAGAGTAAATCATAGTGGTGAGCATCCAAGCCAGATGTGGATAAATAGACCAGTGAGAACATTCCAGGAGAGGCTCCACCTGACTCTGTTAGGCTTTCTCAGAAAACAAAACAAACCAAAAATATGTTTTCAAATGCCTAGGATTTCAATTTCCATATAAAAACCATGTCAGCCATTTTAAACCTAAGTGTCTGTAGTTCTCAAGAAAATCAGTCAATGCTTTTAACTGATGAGCCATCTCTCCATTCCCCTATAAAGACATATTAATATAGACTTATATGCATATATGCTTTTTATAAAATTTCTATAAAAACGAATGTTTGAGAGTTAAATACAACCAACCATTCAGATTTACCTCAAATTACCCCCCCCCAAAGTAATAGGATCATAGGTGTCCATGTTATATCTCCATGACCAACATACCTAATAGAAATAAAACAGGAGGGTTGGTTTTAAAGGAGATTTCAGTCCACAATGGAGGGATAGCTGTGCCAGGGTCAGAGCGGCTATAGGGGGCCATGGCTTAGGCACAAGCTCTTGCTCACATGTTTGTGGGTCAAGAAGCAGAGTGAACGGTCCAGAGCCAGGAGCTAGGCTATGCCTTTCAAAGGCTTAGCCATATAGTGAAGTGCTTCCCCCAGGGTGTCCCCACCCCCTAAGCTTCCACAGGCCCCCAAAGAGTGTGACCAGCTGAGGGACAGGCTCTCAAAACATGAACATGCTGGAGGACATTTCAGACTGTGATCCTAGCAGTGGTTGATTTTCAACAAATTATTCCTCTGTTTTCTAAGGTTGTGATAGATGTTTTTACTTCTAGAATCAGAACAAAAATAGCATTTCTCTTTAAAAAGAAATGGAAGAAATACGAACAATGGGACGACTCTCTATTGGCTCTGTCAGGAGACTTTGATTCTGGGTGGCAGTTGCACCCTGCAAGATCCTTTCCCAGGAAGCCCTGCGTGTCCTCAGCCTTGGCCATGAGGTTCGGGTGGGTCTCACAGAGGAAGCCATTGTGGGAACTGGGCTTTCTGGCTTAGTCTGTTTCCAAAGGCATGATTTTGGGACCAAACCAGAGCGTAATGAAGAAAGAAGGGAAAATCGCCACAGGCTCACATCCCAACCCAGAGAGAAAACTACCCAAGAACTTTCCAGGGTGTTTCCCACTTGACATTTCCTTCCTTGACCTTTAGGCTTTGTGCTTAATTTCACACACTGCCCAGAGCTAAAATTAAGCATTATCTTTAGAAAAGAGGAGGAAGCAAAGAACTCAAACCATAGACTTCTGGACTTAAGAAGACAGACTGTAAGCCAGGCGACAAAGGGCCCACTCCACGCACAGTCAGTTCATACCTTTGAACTGTCCCCGCCCAAGTCAGAAGGCAGCAGGCAGCTTCCCAGAGTCAACTTGAAGAAACTTGGGAGTTATGGGGCGGGGGGAGAGGGGGTTCTTCTGCCTGTTCAAAACTGTGATATGTGGGAGCAGTAACAGCCACAATTAGAGCATTCCACAGTACTGCCATTGATTTTCCCTGACCTGCATCTAAACTCTAAAAATAGAGAAGACATTGATTTTACCATTAACATTGATAACCGTTTTGAAACTTGCTGTGATGGGGGCAGGGGGCAGATCCAGCCTGGAAGGTTGGATCTTACGGCTTTGAACTTTTCTATCCAGATTCCACCTCAGCTCTGAAAGCACCTCAGCTACTTCCTGTCCCCTGGCTTTAGTCAGTTGATTGCTTGGCTCCTCTGCAGGGCTGTTGCTTGGTGGGAGCCTCTGGTGACCCTCCAGGAGCGCTGGCAGCCCCTCCCCCTCCCTACCTCCTCACTCTCCAGCAGGCCAGGCCTGAGCCCTTAGCCTAGGCTGTCTGTGCACAGACCTCTGAACTTCCTGGAGTCAGGATTGTGCATGTTCTTTGCTGAGACCCCATCGGGTTAATTGTGCCATCCCTCTGCCTGAGTGACTCTGCTCACAGCGTACTGTAAGCCGTGAACACAATCTCCATCCATCTCTTCTGTCACTTCTAGCAGGTGGTAACGGTGTTGTGTGTCTGGTGAGCTCACAGAGTGAGGTGACACATGTGGACAATTTAGCCCTTGCAGGGTGGCACCCCCGGGACTAGTCAGTTAGTGTATAGCACAGTGCCCACAGCATACTAGGCCCTGTCCACCTTCCTGATTTAACAGTCTTCCAAGCACCGACTTTGGCCACACTGGCCTTCTCTCTAAAGCGAATTCTTTCTTAGCCCAAGGCTTTTGTGTAGTTTTTTTTTTCTCCTCCATGCCAAGAGCACATTTCTACAACTCTTTTCCTGTCCAGCTACTTCTGTCTTTCTCTTACTTTTAGTTCAGTTATCACCTCCTTTAGCAGGGTGCTTGCCCTCCCTTATGTGACGCACACACTTTATTCACTGTGGGCACAGTATAAGATTCATTTCTCCTGTAGATGCCTGATTTATTTACTTCTAATAGCCAGACTCTTTTACTAGCCTAGTATGTACACTTTCCTCTCCTCTCAGATTTCCGGACTCTAGGAAATTTTGAATGAGTAGATGAATGAAAACAAACAAACCTAGAAAACGGCCTTGCTAGCTAGCACAGACCAGAAGACCCTCTATGAAAGCCGAGTCCTCGTGCTAAGCAGCTGGTCTACCATTCTCCTTATGGAGAGAAACAAGATGATACGAAGTCCTTTGAGCTCCTTAGAATGAAACAGCCATGCATAAACACAACAGATAATCCTGTTTCTCTCCATGAATTCAAAATAATTTTTGAAAAGGAACAGGCCCTCTCAAAGAATCATACCCATGCAATCTTAGCTTTAAGTAGCAAAAAATCCCCAAATAGCTTCATGATCTCTAATGTAATGCAGATGTAAGGGGTAAGAATTTGATGGTCAATTAATTTAGAAAATATCCAGGGCCTAGCAGAGGTTCAACGTATTGACTTTGAAATTTGACTCAGGATTACAATTCACTCCCCCTCCTGTCTTCGCCATGCCTAAAGTATAAAAAGAAGGCTTGTAATATTGCGTATGGAATGTTCTAGAGGGGTTGCTAAGCTGTTCTTCATAAAGAAAAACACAACTCTTGGACCCAGTTTTCCGACTCTTTTCAGTTGGGATCATTTCTGAGTGTTGAAGTGGAGTGATATTAAATTGACATGCTTCTGCCAGCTGATTTTTGTGGCCACTTGAACAGACAGAGCTGGCATCTCCACACTTCATTAATCTTTGAAAGAAAGCAAGCTCTGGCCACTGGACTGGAGACCCACATGCCGGAGTCCGAGGGCTTGCTCCTCTTGGCTTCTGTCTGGATATAAAGCAAATGTCTCAGGAAGTTCTGAACAGCACAGCGTGTGCTTTCCTCCCGGGTGACTGCTCTTAGATGTAAGAACTAATATTCAACACAGTGGAAGCCAAAGCTACTGTGGCTGCAGGCAATGTGGTACCCAAGAGCCACGAATTCTGCTCCTCATCACAATCCAGTGCCTGTCGGATCTACTTGATGTTGTTGTACAAGATACTGGTTGTTCCCAGCAGCCAAAATTCTTCATGTCTTCCAACTTGGTACTTTTTGAACTTTGTATTAAAAATTTTTTTTTCTCCAGGGAACAAAGCACATAACTGGATTCTTTTGGTGACAGCTTTGTTGAGCTGTGCCTCTCCTACGTATACTTCAGTCACCAAAGCATACAAGACAAAGGCTTTTAGCATATCTAGAATGATGTAACTATCAGCACTGCCTCCTCCCATGAGGCTTGGGTCTGGAAACCTGGCTGTGATGGTGAGGGAGTAAAGAGAGGGCAAACACACAAATATACCTAGAGAAAGTCTGGGATTAGCTGAACTGTGTGAACTCTAATGGGGTGGCAGCAACTACCAACTACTGCAAAAATCCAGCCCCTCAGCACAGCATGTTTATTGTACAACACAGGGGACAGGGCTAGCTAGTCTTGGTAGGAGGACTCTATAGGAACAGTGGTCATTGGATTGGTGAATATTAGCCCCAAATGGACCCATATTCAACTCCTTCCCACACTCTCCTTTCCCCTAAACCCTGACCTATGTATTGTGCAAATGCAGTCTTCAGTTTGCTTGTAGATAGTGTGGAAATGTAACATTGTATAATAGAGCCAGCAGGCCTTTCCAACATGAAACTTCTGTGCTTCTTCAAACTCTGTGTTTAAAATAGAACTGGCTATTTCTTTTAACATCTTCTTCAGTCTATTTCAAGGGAATCATGATTAACTGAAGCTGAAAGATCATCCTTCACTCTTTTTTTTTTTTTTTTTTTTTGGTTTTTCGAGACAGGGTTTCTTTTTTTTCTCTCTCTCTTTTTTAATGTTTCTTTTTTAACTCATCCTTCACTCTTGCCAGTCCTTCATATTCTACGTTTGATTAGACATCAGTCTATTAAGGCTTGGCGTGCAGTATGTTTGTCTATGTATTTACTTTTGTTGACAACTGGTCTCTTAGTTACAAAATGCAGATGATGATTGCCAACCCCACACAGGAAACTGCGGGGAAGAAAAGGCACAAACATTCAGATGGTATTTGGAGTAGGGAGACGCGGCCCTCCACAAGATTCCCAATTATGTCATCTGCCTGAGCATGGCCTGTGGCCAGCGGGGGCTTCAGCAATAAAACAGGAGAGGTTCATATTAGTCAAAGCATGGGGCTGTGCTTGGAGTAAATGAGATATTCTGGATACAGTGCTTGGAAGGATGCCTGGAGTCAAAGGCGGGCCCAGCGATGCTGTCTCTTGATAGACACACAGAAGCCCCTGCTGCCTGTGGTTTTTCTCTTCAGTGCCTCAGTCACCTGCAGTCAATCAAAAATATTAAATGTAAAACCATAGAAAGAATAGCTTATGTTTTCAATTGTGCATAAAATCTCCTCCCTGTCCACCCCTGTCCTGCCTGGAATGTGGCCTACCCTTTTTGTCCAGTGGATGCCCCCCAAATATACAAGACATTGGGGAATACCTATGTGTTGGCCTCACTTTTGTAGCCGAAACGATGAAGGTCATGGGCACTGTGCAAGGCAAGTGCTAACGGGCATGGTGTAGGCATTGGATTTGAGGATGTGTGTGTAGGACACACAGCTATAGCTGGCTCTGGTTCGTTCGGTGTTCTCGGATCTTGGTACATATTCTCTGTGCCTAAGAGGGGGCTATTGTACACGTGGAGTGTACCTCACTTGTCTACGGTAGTAATGGGTCTGCACAACTGGCTGTCTCATGAGCAGGTAGAGGCATCTCCACCTGCATTTGCATCTTCACAAGTGTGGGTGTGTGTGGCGCTGGAGTTCCCCTTCATGCTTCTCCAGCAAGAGAGGGGAGCAGGAAGGTGCCCTTGGTGTTTGTGAGGATACGGGAGCTGTCCATTAAGAATTCAGTGCCATCCTTTACATTAGGTCTTCTGAAGGAAAGAGTGTGGAGTTTGCTGTTACGGAGGAGGATTCTATCAGGTGCTGACCACCTTTCTACTATTCACATTCGACTGAAAAACAATCCATTCTATCTGACGTGTTTCAGATACTAAACTGTTCCTTGGGCTCAGAGTCACCACTCCTGTGAGATTCCTTAGTCCATTTCTGTTTTTCTTTTCAGTGTTTGGCCAAGGGAGAAGGACTCACTGCAGTTACACACCCTTGTCACTGCAGGGCCCAGTGTTTTCTGGATCTCTCTAGACTCAGGGGCTCTGCCACAGAGGGCTGTGGGAGGACATGGGAGGCAGAAACGGGGTCTGCATGAATGCATGGTTTCTGGGGCCTTAGCTCAATCATGCTTGTAATGTCTGTTCTGCCTGATAAAAAGAAATCAGTCTTACTTAAATAAATTAGGAAGGAAAAAAATCCACAGGGCAACCTTATTATTTTTGAATAAAATCAACCTGTATTTATCCTGGTATACAGCCATTTCCAAAACACATTTTCTTTGGCTAAGGAGTCTCGGCCAGCACACAAGGAAACCCTAAACAGTCCATTCAGCTGGACTGCAAACGTGCCTGGGAAGGGAAGGGCTCTCAGAACTTTCACAGTAAAAGGCCCGCATGTCAAATCCCTTCTGCTCTGTGAATATCAGTTACAAAGGCACCAAGCAGCTTCCGGCTTTTACCATCTTCTCCTAACACAGACACCCAACATAATCACAAGGAGATTTGTGCAGCCCCCCACTCACCTCACTCCATCTGCTGGCTTCCTGTTATTTCTCCAGGCTTGGAAGCAACTGGCTTGAGCTAGGCCTGTGAGGCTGGAGATGTGAGACGTGCCCACTCTTGATTCCAAATGGCAAGGAGGTGGCTATCATTAAAAAGAGATCATTACTAATGACATATTTAGGAAAGTCAGCCAACAGCCTGCTTTCTTTTTTTAGCCATCATGAAAGACTGATGCAAACCAGCCAGTCAGCCAGGGAGCGGCTTTAACATAGTGCCAGATACTCCCCAGTAACAGTGCTGGAAGAAGAGCAATATAAGGGAACATCTATCCTCTTGCTGGTGTTTCTCCCTCTCAGCAACGTGATGAGTCTTGTCTAAGTAGTTACTTATGCATCCAGAACCATCAAGCAGAGATGGTTGTAGCACTGACCTTCTGGATCTCACAGATTACTAAGGTGCGATGGTCAGCCTGCCATCACTATAGCCAATGCTGGGGGCTGTTTACGTACCAAGAGGAAAGTTTTAGTTTGGGTCACTGTTTTGGAAGCTTCAATAGCTTTGGGCGAGTGGTGACATTGCATATGGCAGGCATTGAGATATATGTATATATACATGTATGTATATATAGATATATGTATATATTTGTATGTATGTGTATTTATATTTGTATGTATATATACATATATCTTGATGCCTACCATATACATTATATGTGTGTGTATATATATGCACACACCACACACACACACACATACACACACACACACACATATATATATATATATATATATATATATATATATATACACACACACACACACACATTACTATATATATATATCACAATTCTCACTCTAAAGGGAATATGAGATAGTTTATTCTGGAAACATTTTGAGTGACCATGGCCTGGGAAAACCAATTTAGGTTACCTCAAACTTCATGTTCTAACATGGGAGCAGTTTCATGAAGTTTTACAGATTAAAGAAAGCCATGAAACTGGGCAAGTTTAAAACACATTGGTGGTTACATCAGAAAGGCGGCTATAGGAATCTGGGGGAAAGCTGCAAAGCTGTAGACTTTAGATGATGTCTGATGACATCCTTAGCTTTGGGGATAGTAGAAGCTAGTTGTCTGCAAAGTTAATAGATTCTCAGAGGGTTGGTTTGTTTGTTTTGTTTTTATTTATTAGTCACGGAATGTTAGTTCTGACACAGGTACGGACAAGGAATGCTGTTCAGAGGCTAACGCTAGCCTGAGATAAGGTAGGTAACCTCTGGACCTGCCATACTCCAACCTCTCCACATTCTAATTGGCTGGTTTCTGTTGGCACAGCTTCTCTCGAGGAATTCTCATTCCCAAGGGAGAGTGTGGAAGAGTGAGGTGGCAGCCATGCTTCAAGAGGGTGTGGGTGTGGGCAGAGAGAGCAGGCAGCTGAAGAAGCAACACCAGCTGTCGGGAAGTGGGCTTCACCGAGAGCCACAGTGAGAAGAACTTGCAGCGGCAACTTGAAGACCTAAGCTCTCTCCCAAGCCCGCTCAGCTCAACTAGGTCTTCCTTCTCCCGGGTGAGCCTTAGTGAAGCAAACTGCCATATTTATGTAGAAAGGTGACCAAAGCCAAAGAGGAGAAAGGTGTTTCTAAAGGGCAGGCAAAAAGAAATGGAAAAGGATGTGAAAAGTTAAGGGTTTTGCCTTCTCCTGAAAAACTGATTAAAATTAAAGACCAGAATGCCCAGATGCGTCCCATAGAGACTTGAGAACACCCAGTCCCTTTCTGTTCACCCTGAATACTACATAGGCATGAATAAAAGCCATTTTAAATGTAAAACCTTGGGGAGTGTTTCTTCATCTCTAAGAAAGTCATCCTCTTTGAGTAAACTCTGACTTTGCTTGACTTTTGAAAAAATGTTTCAAAAAAATTCCTGAAAGTGTCTGAGAGAAAAAAACCATTGGAAATACAGGGTTATAGAACACAAAAAAGCGAGAGCAGTCTTTAGGGGCAGGGAGCAGGTGGAAGATACTTGGGGATTCATACCTTAGAGGAAGCACTGAGCAGAACAGATTGGAAGGTTCAGGGCCACAAGTCAAAGCAAGCCTTACCTCCTCGTTAGGAAACAAGTTCAAATATAGGTTATGGTAACCAAAAGCTTACATCTCACTATGGTGCAGACCCTCTGAGGTAGGCACTTGTGGCTGTCTTGCTTGAGCATAATGCTGCAGCCATAGGGCATGTAGGTAGCTGTGGTGGTCATCTTGCTTGAGGCCAGGTGCTTGGCTATCTTGCATGAGGGTAAGGGCCACCATTATCCTGCTCCTTGTAAGTTCTGTGGTCATCCTGTTTGCTGGTTTGGGGGCAATTGCAGGAGGCGGCTGGGGGCGGGGCATCCAGTATTCATTAAAGACTTGTTAAACTGCTGAGAAAGAGACATGCAAACTGGAAGCAGGTGCCAACATGTAAGGGGAGGTGACGGGCTGCCTAGGGAGGGAAGGGGGCGTGAGAGGCAAGCAGAGGCATGCTCTGGGACTCTTGATAACACTGTTGAGTGTTAAGGTCATCCTGACTGTAAGGAGAGTACTCCTTGGAGGTTGGTTCACAGGCTGTCATTGAGTTGCTGAGAGTAGGACACAGGTTCAGACAGCCCTAACTGACAGCATTTTGATGATTAGGTTTTACACTTTACAGTGATCCGGAAAGAACACACATGTGGTAGAAACTGAACTTCAGAATTTGCATTTGCATCTTCTGATGGGCTAGAAGTAGATGGAGTTTATGGCTTGCTCCTGATGCTTGGCTCGGGCAGAAAGCTGAAGCTCCCACAGTTAGCTGTGCAGGTGGAGTGAGTGGCTGGCTGATTCTCTGCTGCTTACAGTGTTGCTAAGCCATGGTCCTCAGGAGGTCAGGTGTAGTTCTTACTTTTTCAGCTAGGGTGGACTAGTTGGAACCAAGACCCCAAGGCGAATCTCAGAGCATTTCTATCACTGGAGACACATGTCTGGGGCTGGTCCGGGAGTTTCAAATGTATACAAAGACAAAGAAATGCTATGGATATCCAAGTAATCAATCACCTTTTCAGCAGTGTAACTCTTTCTTGAGTACCATTTCACTTTAAATCCAAGTTCGAAGTTGGGTAGATTTGGCTCTTTGACTTTTTTTTTCCTCTCAAAAATTTTGGACTATTGCTTAGTCGTTGTGTTTCCTATGGGTTTTGAAATGGGCTAGCTCATTTAAACAACATTGCCAGGCAGCTGACGACTGTTCCAGGATGGCAAATAATACGGTTTTGCAGGCATTCCGAGATTAAGAAAATTGGTCTTTCACGTACCATTCTGAGGAAGTTATTTGAGGATTTACACCAGCAAGAATAAAGAGAGATCAAAGAGGAGACCGAGGAATGTAGGAAACTGTGATAGGCTCCAGAACCAGGAAAACATCTGGTCTAAATTGTAGCAAGGGGTCAGAGGACCCAGTGGCTGTCCCTGGAAGGGAGTGGCTCCATCAGGAACACACAGCACAATGGGAAGGCTGAAAAAACCAGCAGGATCCAGGAGCTGCAGCAGCAGCTATTTCTGAAGACAAGAGGGGAAATGAAAGCGCTCAGAGACTCCTGGTGATCAGGAGGGAAAATGAGATACAAAGTCTGTGATTGGAATATGAGATAAATTTTAGAATGATATTTTAAAAAAAGAACTGTCAGAGCATAGGAAAAGAAACTTATTTATCTTTAATTTAAGAAATAACCTAGCCCATTTGTTGCTGAAGCCATCTCTTATATTTTTGGTTGTGAGCCTAGCCTTTAATGGCTGAGCCATCTCTCCAGCCCGCTGAAGACATCCCAATGCAATGGTAACCAGAGAGATACAATTTGCACACAAGCCTGGCCTGAGCAATGAGAATGATTACACAGTGAATGCACTGCATCCTGGAGGTTAATTGTGCAAGGCCACATGCCAGAGATTTTCCTAAAGATGACAAACTGAGGCCAAAACAAAAACAAACAAACAAACAAAACAGGAAGTGACATAGCTGAGTTCCCGGAAGTTCTGAAGAGGCAAAACTAAGGTCTTACTGTGAGACGTGCTAAAGCCACCAATTGTTAAAGGCAGCCTTCACATCTTGACAGAAGGCTGCAGACTTGAAAAGACTGAAGTGGGTGTCCTCATGCTTTTTAGTATAAACCCTGTCTGTAATTGAATTTATTATATTCACAGATAAAATTTACAGATGTCAAAGACATGGGCACAATTTTGTAAAACAACCTTGAGGGTTAGCTGGCAGATTGTAAGTGAACCAGAGCAAATGACACCATATCCATTTTTATGGGAAATATATTTTCCACCATCGCACATCAGAATTTCTCAGGGGTCTTCTCAGGGTCCTGCTCAGCTTGATGGTTTTCTTCATCTTCTTTTTCTGTCTTCTGGATTTATCCTGAGGTTCTTGGTATGGATGGAGGCAGAACCCCTAGCTTCCTCTACTTTAAAGGAAACACGCAGCATCAGCTTACATCTCAGACAATCCATTCAGGGTTCCATAAGTATACAGGGGTTTTCACTTGAGACCTGCTTTCTAATGACACTAAAGTTACTCAGGAAACATCTTCCATTGGTGCCTCACTGGGGCAAACCATTCTGTAGTGATTGCATAACAGACTATTAAAGTGAGACTCCTAAGCTTAAATTTCCCCAAACAGAGGCACAGCCATAATGAATATCAGGGTGATGAAGCTGCCAAGGATTGCAAATGAGCCAGGTGTTGTGGTATACTCTGGCAATCACGGCAGTTAGAAGGCTGAGTTTGAGGACAACTTGGCCTACATAGTGAGTCCAAAGCTAGCCAAGCTTTGAGGCAAAAGATTATCTTTTTTTTTTTTAAAGGCACGTTGAAAACTGAATTCAGACATCATTTGCCTCTTGCCTACCTTAAGGGCTGAGGGTGCTGCCATCAAGGGAGGCACCAGGTGAGACTGCTTAGGAAGAGCGTGGAAGAGGCATGGCCTCTGTTCCTGCTTCTTCTTTTTCTTCTCTTTGCGGATAAAAAGTGGCCAACTGTGAGCTAAGGAAAGGTACTTGAAGACTTGGGCCTTTGTTCCCTGAGCTGGAGACAGAGCTTAGTGTGTGCCTTTGGCTTTTAGAAGAACACAGAGACAAAGCCCTGTCTGCTTCCAAGATGGCACCTTGAACACCATTTCTTTTTTCCTAGAGGATAGAAAGCACTCCCCCCATCAAGCTTTTTTTTCCCAGTGACATTACCTCCTTCGTGGAGGCAACACATCTCATAGTACTGTTGCACAAAAAGTTTCCAACCTGTAGATGGGAGGGAACACATTCAGACTCTAGCACAAGCTTTGAGCACCAATGGAACTGGGGTGATAAAATCACTGAAAACTCGAGTGCTTAAGACAGGGCCGAGCTCCTTATTTGAGGGAGTCAAATAAAGCCATAGAACCCTTTTATGGTTGGAACTATGAGTAGATTAGGAAATTCATCCACAGAAGAAACACAATGGGAAAGTGATAAAATAAACATGAAGGTAGATTTCACTTTCTATCACGTGTGTCCAACTTACTGAGTTGATGGAATAATTTTTCTTGGATACAGTTGTAAAGCTTTTCAAAGTTAACTGGAGGCAGCTGGGCATGTGTAGGCACGTCTCTACCGTAGCATCCTGTGCTGAGTCAGAACCCTCTCCTTCCTTGTGTACTCATATTTCATTTATGAGCTAATTACTCTATTTATCCTTAGCATTTCTCTTCATTCAATCTTACAAATCTTTTGATTTGGGCTCCCAGATTATAAACTTAAATAGCATAATTCCTTAACTAATTCTGACTGACTAAATTAGATGCTATGTTTACAAACATACCCATCCCTGTGAATCTGGTAAACACAATTGTGACTACAATGAAGTTGGGGTGTTCTTAAAGGTTCCACGGTGGTTTATTAGATAGTCTTAAAATTCTTTTTTTTTAATTAATTTATTCATATTACATCTTGATTGTTAGCCCTTCCCCTGTTTCCTCCCATTCTTCCCTCCCTCCCACTTCCCCCTTCTCCCCTCCCCTATGTCTCTGATTGAGGGAGACCTCCTCCCCCTATATATGCTCTTAGGATATCGAGTCTCTTCTTGGTAACTTGCTATTCCTCCTCTGAGTGCCGTCAGGCCTCCCCGTCCAGGGGACATTGTCAGAAAAGGGACACCAGAGTTCGTGTGAGAGTCAGATCTCACTCTCTAACTCAATGGTGGAGAATATCATATTCATCAGCTAGGTCTTGGTAGGGGTTCGAAGTTTACTACCTATATTCTCCTTGGCTGGTGCCTTAGTTTGAGGAGGACCCCAGGACCCAGATCTGCCTGTCATAAGGTTCTTCTTGTAGGTTTCCAAGACCCTGTGGGTCCTACTATTTCCCCATTCTTCCATGCTACTCTCGCCTAAAGTCTCAATAGGATGACCTCTCCTCTGACCTACTTTCCTGGTAAGTAAAATTTTTCATGGTACATATCCCTTGGACTAGTGTTTTGATATAAGTGAGTATATACCGTTTGTCTCTTTTTGCTTCTGGGTGAACTCACTCATTATGATAATTTCTAGATCAATCCATTTGTCCACAAATTTCGGGAATTCCTTGTTTTTAATAGCTGAGTCGTATTCCATAGTGTAAATGTACCACAGTTTCTTAGTCCATTCTTCTACTGAGGGACACTTAGGCTGTTTCCATGTTCTGGCTATTATGTATAAAGCAGCTGTGAACATGGTTGAGCATCTGTCCCTGTTGTGTGGTAGGGCATTTTCTGGGTATATTCCCAGGAGTGGGATAGCTGGGTCTTGAGGAAGCTCTATTCCCATTTTTCTGAGAAAGCACCAGATAGCTTTCCAAAGTGGTTGTATTAGTTTGCATTCCCACCAGCAATGAAGGAGTGTCCCTCTCTTTCCACATCCTCGCCAACATGTGGAGTCATTTGAGTTTTTGATCTTAGCCATTCTGATGGGTGTAAGATGGAATCTCATTGTCATTTTGATTTGCATTTCTCTGATGACTAACGAGGAGGAGTATTTCTTTAAGTGTTTCTCGGCCATTTGATATTCCTCTGTTGAGAATTCTCTGTTAAGTTCCAAGCCCCATTTCACAATTGGGTTGTTTGGTTTTGTGGTGTTTAATTTCTTGAGTTCTTTATATATTTTGGATATTAAACCTTTGTCAGATGAAGAGTTGGTGAAGATCTTTTCCCAGTCTGTAGGCTGTCGCTTTGTTCTATTGACAGTGTCTCCTGCCTTACAGAAGCTTCTCAGCCTCATGAGGTCCCATTTATTAATTGTTGACATTAAGGTTTGGGCTGTTGGTGTTCTGTTCAGGAAGTTGTTTCCTGTGCCTGTGTCCCAGGCTCTTTCCCACTTTTTCCTCTAACTGAATTAATGTCTCTGGTTTTAAGTTGAGGTCTTTAAACCACTTGGACTTGAGTTTTGTGCATGGTGACAAATAAGGGTCTAATTGCATTTTTCTACATGTATAGTCTTAAAATTCTAAATAAAATATACAATTAAATTTGAAGTTCTCATGGTCACTCTAAAATGTCAATTTTTCTTCAATATAGCAAGTCCATAAATATCGAATGCTGAAAGTATAATTTCTAGATTTGAGTGCAACATTCTGACTTCTCATGCTTTGTGTCCTTCTCTCCAAGGAAGACACTAAGCTGACTAACTTATGTGAATTTCAGGAAGACATTCTAATGGATCTGAGAAACAGAATTCTATTGTTGTCCAGACAATTCTTTCCGCCAATTAAGGATACGATTTATTGTATTATGTGGTGACATAGTGTTGCTTTCTCAGCATGCTTGGGGTTGTAATACTAATCATTTCAGCTAGAATGTTGATGGGATTCTTGTCAGCAACTTCCATATGATTCATTCAAGCTTCTTGATAATTGTGATGTCAAAGAGTCTATAACTCAAGGGAGATTTTTATGTGGTCCAAGACCTTGTAATTCATGTCTCACACACTGCCTGTCTCCTTTTTTCTACTCAGGGACACATGTAACTTGAACCCAGGTTTATTGCCTTGTTATATTTCCCATATCCATGGATCTTAAGTTATGAAGGTAGATTTTCTGTCTATTTCTAAATGCCTGGAACTTGATGGGAGCCAAAATTCTTTCATTATCCTGGGCCACCCAACTCTTACATACACCAAAATGTTACCCAGTTGTGTTTTTTAATCTTATAAGTTACTTTCTCACTTTCTTAGTGATTTATGCAATGATAACTAAGAGATATGAATATGACACAGTTTGAGAAATTCAGTTGTAATCAGTTTTGTGGGTTTTTTTTCATTTGGTAGTAATGTAAAGTAGTTGGACAGGTGTTATTTTCTATTTCATAAGTGAATACATACTGTATGTGAAGAAGCAAGTTATCTTCCCCCAAACATGTAACAGAATCAAGACACTCAAACAAGTCTGATTATAAGTGTACCATGTATCCTATTGTCCACCTGTGCCTCTTCACTAGAGTGATTTGAGGGAGACTCAAAGAATAAATTCTGGGTGACTTTAACTCAACATACACCTCATTAGAATTGTGAGACATTTTCACCAATGCTGGCAAGCCTTAGCTCTTCAGAAGTGTTCAGGGTTAGGGCCTATTACCAGCATTCTTGATAATTCTAGAGTGAGCATCATCACATGTTGGCCACAGATCCTGGTTCCGGCTATGATGGTGAATTTTAAAATCAACTTGTGGGCAGTTTTTATATGCGTATGACAGCAGTCATAAGACTGTTTTCCAAAAATAATATTAGTTGCAGCTACAAAAGAAAAGACCATCTCTTCCTTATAATTCTAATTTTTGCTTATACATTATAATGTTCTACACAATAACAAAATAATGTATTTCTTAGCTTGCAGGAACATCTGTGAACAGATGCTGTAAGGTTTCTGCTAGAAACCCACCCCATGCCTCAGTTGCTTCTGACTGCTACCATTCAAGGCAGGAAGGGTCACTACACGGCAAAGTGTTATTTCATAGCTGATTCTTGAAGTCTTGGTTTTAAAGCACAGAGTCCAATTCTTTCTTTCTTTCTCTCTCTCTCTTTCTTCCTTTTTTGTTTTTTGTTTTGTTTTTTGATACAGGTTTCTCTATGCAGCCTTGACTGTTCTGGATTCACTTTGTTGACCAGGCTGGTCTCGAACTCACAGAGATGCACCTGCCTCTGCCTCCCCGAGTGCTAGAATTACAGGCATGCACCACCTCCCCCAGCAAAATCCATTTCTTTACAGCTCCTATATTGAAAGCTAATGCCTAGGGAGTTCTACACACAGTGGCTCTAGCTTAAAAATAAATTGCAAATATGACTCATGACCTCTCATGGGAGATCCTTGTTCACTTACTGGGTGTCCACACAATGACTCATAAAGTAGGGCTGAAACAGGAAGTACACTCTCAATGTAAAATCAAATAGCATAAATCTGATAGACAAGAAAGTGGGACTAGGCTTTAAGTCACTGTCATGGATACTGATAGCATCGACACTGAACCTAACAAATATTAAATGTGATCTCATGAAACTGAAAAGCTTCCCTTTGGCAAAGGACATCAACATTCATCAAAGCGGCAGGCTACAGAATGGTAGAATATCTGATAGAAGGTTAGTATCTAAAATATATAAAGAACTTAAAAAGTTGACATAGCATATAACCCTGTTAAAGTGGTATGCAAAACTAAGCAGAGATCCTCAAAAGATGAAACACAAATGGCTCTTTAGTGAGCAGGGAAATGTGAGTCTAAACTACTCTGAGGGTTCGTTTTACACCAGTCAGGATGGTCAAGATCAATAAAGCAAATGGCAGCTCATTCTGTCAAGTGAAGGATAAGAGAACCATTGGTTCATTGCTACCAGGAGTGCAAACTTGTACAGCCACTGTCTTAGTCATTGTTTGATTGATGTAAAGAGACATTATGACCAAGGTAACTACTATGAAAGAATTTTATTGGAGGCTTGCTTACAGTTTCAGAGATTTAGTCCATCATAATCATGGAAGGGAACTTGGTAGCATGTAGGCTGGTGTTGGAACAGTAACTGAGAGCTACATCATGATCAATAGGCGGGGTGAGGGGAGAGAGAGAGAGAGAGAGAGAGAGAGAGAGAGAGAGAGAGAGAGAGAGAGAGAGAGAGAGAGAGAGAGAAGACCCTGAAGACCCTGAGCCTGGCTGACATGGGCTTTTGAAATGTCAAAGCCCACCCACCCACAGTGACACTTCTCCAGCAAGGGCACATCTCCAATCTTTTTCAAATAGCACCACTCCCTGGTGAATAAACACCCAAATATATGAGCCTTTGGGGGCCGTTATGATTCAGACCACCACAACCACTATGGAAACCAATGTGGCTGTTCCTCAGGAAGCTAGGACCACAGCTACCTCAAGGTCCAGTTATGCTACTCTTGGGCTTATATCCAAAGGCTTCTACATCCTGCTACAGAGACACTTGCACAACCATGTTCCATAGCTGTTCTATTCATAATAGCCAGAAAGTGGAAGCAGCTTATATGTCTGTCAATAAAAAGATGGATCAAGAAAATGTGGTACATCTATAGAATGGTATAATAATAGAACATTATGCAGCTGTTAAGGAATGAAATCATGACATTCAAATGTAAATGAGTGCATTGAGGGGGAAAAAAATCATTCTGGGTCAGGTAACCCAGACCCCCCCAAGCACAAATATTCTATGTTTTCTCTTTTATGTGGAGGTTAGCTTTTAAGCTTTCAACATGTTTGCTACAATCTGAATAACCACTGAGGTTAGGTACCTACTAAGGTACTAGGGAGGAAAAGAGTGTAGGATAGGAGGATTAAATAGGGAGGAAGATGGGGGAGAAGAGTAAAGAATAGAGTATAGGGAGGGACAGCTAACAGTAAAGTCTATTAGAAAACCATATGGACACTTGCTACTCTAGAAGCATCCTACAGTATACATATATATGTATGTGTATATATATATATCACATATAAAGAGATTATACAAGGATTCTTGAAGGAGAGATAATCCTGTTTCTCAAGTGTGGAATGGTGAATGGTCTTGTAAGAGAACAGGTGAGGTTAATCCACTAGAAGACCAACCACCTTATGCGAGAGCTTAATTGTTGCCAGCTGAAAAGATCCCATGAACTAGAGGAGGGGCTTTTTTGGAGACTTGGGATAGTTTTGCCTGTTCATCGCTCCACACTGAGATGCTCCTAGAGAGAACTGCTGAAGGGAAGGCTTTGGGGCTCCAACTCCTGCTGAGGTTCCAGGTTCTGGTTACTCCAGGTTCCAGCAGAAGAAATCCTGCCAATTATGCCAGGAGAATCATTCCTCAGAACTGTGTTCCTTAATCCTCTTTTCCTATTGTTTTGGTTAGTTGGGTTATATGCTCGGTTAATAAATTGTAATAAAAATATTGGTTAAAAAAAACTGAACCTATAGATTCTAAATAGACTCATAAAATAGTAAGAGAGACAATGTCCCAACTAGATGCTTTATGCCGACAAGTAAAACCTCCATCTCCTAGAATGGGTTACATCTTATTGAGGCATTGGCCAAGGCGGGGAGTGAGCCTCCAAGGAAACCCTCAAGCATTACAGGGTATTTCCAAAGCTATTGGTTGCTGTCCACAACTTGATGGACAGGCCTTATTGCTGAAGTAATCACTTACTTATGTAATTGAACACAGAGAAGCCAAGATGGTACCTAACTAGCAGCTTCACTCTTAGGGATTAGCATCTATGGTGCTGGAAAGTATTCTGCATTCTACCAGAGGAGAAAGGTAATCATCAATATTTTTCCATTTACAAAACTTGTGGCCTGCAATAGTGACTTACAAGATACACTGGTGTAATAGTGGCACAGATATTGAAGTAACCACTTTCTGATTGAACTTCAGGCCTATTCCATGAGATGAAACCAATAACCTGAAACTGCTAAGCTCAGGCTAAGGACCTGAGAGAGGACTAGGGGGAAAACCTATTATTTATTATCCTGCTAAGGAAACATTCCAAAAAAAAAATAGTCCCAGTGACATTCTGCCATACCCATAGATAAGTGCCTTCCTCAGCCCACATCAGAGATGTTTCTTCTTGCAGTAAATGAGGACTAACACAGACTCACAACTGGATGATATGCAGAGAGTGAAAGGTTTTAGAGCACACAGTCCTAAGTGGAATGTTCTCACCAAATCCCTCCATTCAAGGCCTGGGGGATCAATGTGGAAGAGGAAGCAGAATGATTGTAAGGGTCAGAGGTGACAGATGACCTCAATGAAACAGTGTCTTCCAGACACACGGGCCTGATGAACATGTGAGCTTGCACAGACTGACCGGTAACATGCACAGACCTATACAGGTTTACACCAGATAATGTCCCAGCCCTGAGAGGGGTAAGTGGATGTGGGGTCACACATCTAACCAAGAAGCTATCTGCAGTTGATACCTGCTGGCAAGATCAGTTTTTTTTTTACAGTGGAATCTCACTGGGTTTATTTGCTGCACTTCAGGGTACATACCCTACTAATTCTAATACTAAGGGGCAGCTGTAGTTGGCTAATACAAATAAACTCAATTATATTATTGTGGACTTTTTGTTTCATTTTGCTTTGTTTTGTTTTTTTGTTTTTTCTCTAATTGGTCTTTTACTTGATTTGATTTTTGTTCTGTGGTTTTGGTGTGTTTCTTTTTTTTTTTTTTCTTTTTTCTTTTTAATTGTTGTTTTGTTTTCTGAAAGAGGGAAAACAACATAAAGTTGGATGAGTGGGGATCTGGGGATCTGAGAGAGAATTAGGGTAGGGAAAAAAACCATAATCAAAATATGAAAAAAAATTTCAATCAAAAGGAATAAAATAAGTAATCCAAGGATCATTTCTGAGAAGATTCTGTTCACCCCAGGGAGCCCAGCATCTGTGGAGGTAGTTGTTAGTCTTTTTTTTATCTCTGCCACCTCGTATCAGACACAGCAGGGTCATTGTCCCAGCACTACAGAAGCTGCGGATGGTCGCCAGATGCAGTGCATCTCAACCTTGTTTGTTTCAGGAAAACATGTGTTTGTCAAAGACTAATTGCTAAGACTGAGAGGAAAGACAGGTCTCCGTGCAAGAACTTGTCCCTCCCTTCTGTTTAGTCTCTCATCCCAAATATGTGTTTTGCAAGTTAAATGAATTTATCAGAAGACAGCTTTTCCGTGAAGGATGGTTTATCTAATTGCCCCCTTGTACTGCTTGTTCACCAGATCTTAACTGGTGATGGGATAGCTGGCAGAGACATAATGAAGGAGAAAAGTGTCCTGAGCAGCCTTGTTGGTTAACATTGGCCTCATGGAGGCAGAAACTGTAATGTCTGAATGTCCATCCACGTGTGACTTACATACAGTTACTGATTGCTTCTGCTACTTCAGAACTATGGAGACAGACTTGAATGTCATCAAGGAAAGGTAGAGACTATTATTATAATGCGTTCACTAGCCAATAACTTGTGGTTTTCCTTTCCCATAAACTTAGGAGCTGAAACTCAAGTGGGAATCAAGGCCATAAAACACACGGGCATCTATTTTATTCCCCTGAACCATACTGAAGAGTTTTAACTACCCTGTTCACCTCAAACTCCACCCTCCAAAAATTTCCACCCCAAATCCCCTTAAAGATTAACAAGCTGACAAACCTTGCTAATGTCAAAGAGAGGGAACAGCTCCCTGCTAACTGCCGGAAACCAACTCCAGACTTCCTCTTTCTTCAGTGGAGGACGCTATGTAACTGGTCAAAAATGTAAGGCTTCTTCGAACATGATGACTATTACAGGACCGAGATACAGGCTTCTCCTCTAGCCAGGTAGCAACACTCAGTCAATGAATCAGACCCCAGTCTGGTCCGATGTTCAGCAGGGAGATGATTTATAACGGGATACAGGGGCAGCCAGCGGATACAACCTCAGAGGGTAGATAATACAGACCAGCTGGGCATAGATTGTGACACTTCTCTCCCACTCCATGTCATTTTTTTCCTTCAAAGGTCTTGGAGAGGACAACCTGAAGACACAGAGCACACGGAGATTTAGGCTGACCAACAACTGGTCCTACTCCAAGTCCTCCTGAATCTGGTGTCAGCCCAAGAGAAATACTCCAACAGGAATCAAATTCAAGGGAATTTGTGTAATTCCAAAATATCACAATAGACAGAAATACTATCTCATTCTAATTTAAAAATAAATAGAGAGGATAGCTGAGTACATAAAATAATAGACTTAATTGCATAATACGTATATTGTCTTTATTGGCATAGCAATATTTTACTGCAACAAACGTTCTCAAGTACTATGCAAATGTTTTCTGAAGATTTGAAGTTTATGTATAGATGGAAGATATGAAAGATAACCTTCAAAGATAATAAAGCACACATATATTGTGTTCAGAAGTACACATAGGAAAAAAACACATCCTGAATTTCTATTGTGATTTTATTTTCCTCACATTAACTTCAGCTGACCCATAAACCTGAGGAGACGTGGGCCAACTGACTGTGGTCGGGTATCTCCACTGCATGCCCCTTTCTCTACCTTTCCCACAACACATATAAAATGTTCTTTTTCCCCTTACAACCTGCACAGCACTCCTGACAACAAATGTGCAATGTGCTTTATATCCAGACATTTTCCAGTTCTCCAATTTCCAATGAACACCATCCGTGTGTCCCAAAATTCATTTTAATTCTGGTGCTGCCTGAGGTAGCATCAGCTCCTACAGGCTAGAGGCCCATCTTCCCACAAGACATCCTACTGTGCACACGGCAGCCACAGATGCATGTTGTTACCTGCCTATGGTTGTGACAATCTAGATTTACATCAGACGTTACCATGACTCCTTCCTAAGAACCCCCGAAAACCATCCTTTTACTACATCACACAACCACTGTACAGGATGAGAATCGGGAGCCTTTGGATGGAGAGATGCTCAAGGGCCAGACATGGGAGGGGTGTGGAGCACCTACTGTCTGATTCTTCTTGTTTCCCAGGCCAGAAGCTCTTAGGACACACCACATGGAGCTGTTTTGTTGGATGTTTAGTTGCATGGAATGAGGCACGGACTCAGTCTCCAGCTACTCATCCTTCCCCAGAAGATGGAAGGTAGGTCTTATAAGTCCAGCCATCTACTCAAGCCCCAGGTCTGAATTTACTTCATCAGCTACCTGCAATTTTGCAAGCTACGACAGCACCTGGCTGATGAGATCCACAGGTGCAAAAAGGCTTAAGAACCTGTGGTTAGATTGGCCATTTGTCCTGAGGGGAAAATCGAATACAATTCTCCTGCTGAATGGGCATAGACTAAAACAACTTCTAATGACTTATTACTATACCCATAGATCTGCATATCTCTCAGCCTCCATCAGAGTTTATCCTTGCAGTAGTCAGCAACACAGAGACTCCCAACTGATTACTGAGGGGCAGAGTATAAGAGACTACGGACTGCTCAGCTCTTAAGTGGGGCATGCATATTATACCTTTTCCCCCAGGATCAGGAGGCAGAGGCAGTAGATAATCTTAAGAAAACTGTTTTCTGGACACAACAAGCCAGTTGCAAATCTAAACGCACAGTAATTATGACAGCATGCACAGCACCTGCACAGACCAAGACAGACCAACATTCTTTCATGAAGGGATGGAGCGAGGCTTGAAATCCTCCAAATCATTGGGGAGCTACCAGCATTGATAGCTGCCAGTAGTGGGAGAGTCAATTTTCTTTAAGGATATGGTCTCTGGTATGTTGACAATGCACTCAATACTAATTGGGCAACACAAACTCAATTTGATGGGGTCAGTCAGTGCTGGCAGTGACTCATGCTCTGATGGGTAGGGAGGGTGGATCTGGGCATTGGGGAAGTGAGTGAGGAAGACCAACATATATTGTGTGAATTTCTCAATGTAATAAATACAAATATTTCATTCCAAGTGAGTCACTGAATTAGACCATTAGACCAAAAAAAAAAAAAAAAAAAAAAAAAAAAAAAAAAAAAGATTGTCTTAACACCCAGAAAATCCCAAGAGATTTAGAAACTTTGAGTCAGAGACTAAACTCAGAGTCCAGCTGGGGCAGCTCTCAACTTGTGTGTTGCAACCCCTTTGGGAGTCCAGTGATTCTTTTACAGGGGTCACCTAAGACCATTGGAAAACACAGGTCTTTACACTACATTTCATAACAGCAGCAAAATTACAGTTACGAAGTAATACTGATATAATGTTATAGCTGGGAGTCACCATAGTATGAGGGACTGTATTAAAGGGTCATGGCATTAGGAAGGTTGAGAACCACTGAACTAGTGAAACAAAAGTTGTCTCTGGTACCTTTGCCATTTAGGAAATGATAAAGGCTCTAGGGAATGTGTGCCAAAAATTTAGAACAAAGCCCCAGGATTGTCATACCTCTGTAACCATGGAAATATGGTTCTAAGGCATCCATAGATAACCAAACCCACAACCAACCAAGGCTCTAGCTCAAAACTTATGCACATCCTCCTGCGTGCCCCAATCATGTCTGACCGAGCTCTCATACCTAAGAGGATGCAGGCACTGGCACTGCTAGAACGCAGCATCTCAGTGATGACTGCGCATGCTCGGCACTCACGCGGCGTTCCACATTTCGAATTCAGCTGGTTGACTTTGAATATACAGAACTCAGACAGGAAGTGCTGTATATACCGAGGGCCGTGTATTTCTCTCTGATCACAAAGGACCCACAGTCGGCATCATTGTGAGTCTCTAAGTTTTGTAAACCTGCTCATTTAATATGTTTCCCAGGATGCTTTGGTTCATTATCAGGCATCCATTAATACTAAAATCAAGCTGTCACAACTAAAATTATTTCCTGAAGTTCATGAGGAAGGTAGGACGCTCATTGTACAAAGGGAACAACTCTCTTGCAAACAAAGCCGGGAAGAGATAGGGCTCGACTTCTGTTCCTCAGGAGGAAATGCTTAGAGACGTGGGAGCTCCAGAAGACTCTCCAGGAACGCTCATACCACACGTTCCGGGATGGAACATTCTTCATGTGGGAAGATAATAGAAAGAATGTGCAGATATACTGGCGTCCATTAAGTATACAAGCCACAAACCTGTTCCCCAAAAAATGTCACCTAGAGATGAACCCAGCTGCCACAAGAAACTGTAACTGGAGTTGAGCAGCTCTGAAATAGGGAATTAGGGGGAAAGTTTTGGAGTGCAATCTGACATTGTTTAGATGTCCGTCTAAGCCTAAACAAACTTGAAAGACAAGTGCGGAGCTCTGTGAAAATGCCATCACTCATTCTGAAAGGAAAGATTAGGGTTTACAACGGGTAAAATAAATAAATAAAATAAAATAAAATAAAATAAAATAAAATAAAATAAAATAAAAAGAAGCTTCCGAAATGCATATGCTTGATACAAAAGAAAATGTGAAAAGAGAGAGCATGCTCCCAATTTCTTCCTTGAAAGGAAGAATCAATGGAGACTGTTTTCTGCTGGAAATTGATAATTAAACAGTGAAAGGGTTGAAATTAAAGTGTAATTGAATTGAAACAAGACTTGAAATTTGCTAGTTCATGGAGAAAATAACTATGCACTGTCCATATAGCAAAACAGAGGAAAAGAAAATATTTACTCCTATAAAATGGAGTAGGGAAGGAAATAGATGGACCAGGAAAGTAAACTACAGGTTTGTGGTTTTGTTTTTAAAGTAGAAGCCAACAGGTTGCATCTTAAAATAGGTTGGACATAGTCTGTGTACAGGGGGACACAGTGGAAACAGAGGGACTTTTATTTTTTATTTTTTAAAGATATATTTTGTTATTATGTATACAGTGTTGTCTGCTTGTTTACCTGCAGGCCAGAAGAGGGCACCAGGTTATATTATAGATGGTTTGTGAGCCACCATGTGGGTTGCTGGGAATTGAACTCAGGACCTTTAGAAGATCAGGTGGTGCTCTTAACCACTGAGCCATCTCTCCAGCCCCTAGAGGCACCTTTAAAAGGTTCACATTCAAAGGATATACGAATAAATGCTTGCTAAAGGAGGAAGTGCTTCATTTATCACTCCCACCACTCCCATCACCACCCTCTGGGGTTGGAACCCAGGGCCTTGAGTTTGGTAGACAAGTGCTTTACCACTGAGCTACCCTCAGCTCAGAGTCATGTTATTAATATCAGAAAATGTAAAATCCAGGGAACAATAATTGCTAAAAACACATGGGAAGTGTCCCAAATATGCTGGTTGGTTTTGCTGTCAGTTTGACACAGCTAGGGTCATTTAGGAAGAGAGAACTTCAACAGTGAAAGTGCCTGCACCAGACTGGTCTGCAGGCAAGTCTGTGGAGGCATTTTCTTGCTTAATGATTAATGTAAGAGGACTTGGTTCACTGTGGGCCATGCCACCTCTTGGGTGATGGTTCTGGATTGTATAAGAAAGCAAGCTGAAAAAAAAAAAACAAAAAAAAAAAACAAAAAAACAAAACTGTGGGGAGGTAGTGACAAGTATTCCTTCATGGCCTCTGCTTCAGTGCCTGCCTTCATGTTCCTCCTCTAACTTTCCTGGATGACGGAATGTAAACTGTAAGGTGAAGTGAACCTTTGCCTTCCCAAGCTGCTTTTGGTCATGCTGTTTATCACAGCAATAGAAATCCCAAGATATCAAACACTCAAACACACACACACACACACACACACACACACACACACACACACACACA
>OU015755.1:93730219-93741935 GCA_907169655.1 Acomys percivali | reverse complement strand
CACACACACACACACACACACACACACACACACACACACACACACACTTTCATGTTGAATACTCCACTTAACTTGGACTTTAATAAAAATGACAAAACCAGTGTTTTAGAGATAATTCTTTAACACCACCAGAACTTTCAAAAGGATGCCACTTATCTAGCCCTGAGAACACACATCAAATGGTAGAAAATTTGAAGAGTGGGGTGTGGCGAGGCACCTCTGCCACAGGATAAGGTCTGGATAGCAACCACATCCTGCTACAGTAGGAACGGGTGCTCAGTTCAGGATGGCATGGAGCTGGAGCAGGGGCAGGGCCGTGCTCCCTGGGATGACAATCGGAAAGGATTGTTTTGCTAAAGTCAGAAGGCAACAGTGGGGCACCTTTTATAAAACTAGGGGAAATGCAGATGTTTCAAATAGATGCAGCATTTTGATAAAAACAAAACAAAACAAAACAAAACTTCCCAGCTACACTGTAGAGTAGACGCGTGGCCAGGGAGAGGAGAAGGAGAGGGAGAAGGAGAAGAAGGAGGAGGAGGAGGAAAAAGAAGACAGGAGAGAGGAAATAACAGTAAGGGTGTTTGAAAAAACCACAAGGGAAACACTACTTATGTTTAATTGACATGCACTTGTAATACATACTAGTAGTATGTGTATCCGTATATAAATAATTTAAATGAAGTTGTACCACTTGGAGTGATAATGCTCCCCCTGAGAGCCATAGATATATCTAGCAAAAATGCCCAGTGACAGTCACGGGAAACTTTCATTTGATTCATTGATCACAAGGGTCCAAGATACCCCTCAGACAATAAAGGCTATTACCATTGGTATTAGTTGCCTCTGAGAACTTGCAGGTTAAGACCCTGTTGCTGAAGACACCACACACTTTGGACATGAGACTTGATTCATCTGTGTCTGATCCAGAAGCCTCCTCCCTGAGGACTGGCTCTCAATGTACCTGAAGGTTCTATGAAAACTGCCAAGGGAGGGAAGCAGTCCATAGTCCTACAGCTGTGACATCTATGAACCACGGTAATGTCCAGTGTGGCAAGATTCCATGGGTAGTGATAGTGGCACATTAATCTTGAGGTTAACAGTTGTGTAATTGAACCTGAATCTAGTTCAATAGAAGGAAATTCACTCCTGGAACTGCAAACCTAACCAACTGCTCATGGCCGGAGGTCCTAGAAGCGAACCTACTACTGCCATTTTTGTAACCATATGATTCCTCGGTGTGGTCTAAATACTTACCCCATTACTCACAGGTAAGCGTAGCTCTCACCCTCATCAAAGAAGCTCGTTTTTGCAGCCAATGGTCATTGCTAGAGAGATCCACAGTTGGTCAAGATGCAGAAGTTACTTCCAAATTTGTTTACTATTGTCTGCAGGCTCCCTATAGCAGTTGTGATTTTATGTCTAGATTTGAATTACTCACCAAGATACTTCATTATGGGTGTGCACAAATGAATGTGGACAAATACTAAAACTTCTTCAAATTCAAGATCTGAAGCCAGTCTGTTGGCAGCCATTATAGACCAGAGATCCCCAAAATGTGGCCCACAAATACCAAGGGTAACAATTCAGATCCCACTGACATGGAAGAGGATTATGAACAACTAAGGAGTATGATTATATGAAGTCCTTTTAGAAATACAGTACCAAATATGGAATTACATTACCCAAACTGACTCTGTAAAAAAAGCAATAATAAAAATATAAATAGTACAATTATTAAGTTTTAATTTATAATAAAACATTTTCTATCCAAAAAGAAATTCTAGTTGGATCAAACACTTAAGGAGAAACTACTGCTGATCTTACAACTCTCAGAGAACTCTGATCTCTTTAAAACTATAGGCCAAAGGAATGATGATCCAATGTAAGGCAGATACTAGACAGATGTTGTAGGAAACAGAAATCACCAACCAGTACCACAACATATTCAGCGTCAGCACTCTGCTTAGCTTCAAAGATCAGAATCAAGACAAAGGTGTTTTACTCTATAACGCCCTGGAGGCTTCAGCCAAAGAGATAAAAGCAAGAAAAATACATTTATAATAACTATACTGGATGCAAGGGAATAAAGTGATGTCTGTACTAAAATAAAATTACCATCTGTGTAATTAACCCAGTGAAAATTCAGCCATACAAAGAAAAATTAGCAATGTGGGGAAGGGGAGGGAAGCAAATATACAGAATTAATTGCTTCTCTTCTTGCCATGAATGAATAATTTGGACAATCAATTAAAGATATATCACTAATCACTATTTAAAAAATAAGACATTTAAGGGAAAAATTAAACAAAATATATAAGATTTAATACTTTAAGACAACCAAGAGAACTCAAATATCCAAATAAATGGATATTCATGGCCATGATTTTGAAATGTTAATATTATTTAAATGTTTATTTCTTTACATTGTGATCACAATTACAACGAGAAAGGGTTCTAGTTTTATAGTTCTGTCAGGTAATTCAAAAGTTTCATGTCAACGTAAAAGGGGAAAACTGGTTGCAGAGAGAGCCCTGTAGATCCATGGGGTAGATGGGACACCGACCGCTCATGATAAGGGAGCACGCCTCTTTATGCCCGTGGGGAAAGAACGGGCGTGTCACCTCCCTTCTGCCTTGCACAAAATTAAGAGTGATGTACATGCCTAAGCATCGGACATGAAGCTGTAAAGTCTCTGGTCGGAGCTGTAGAAGAATGTCCTCATTACTCCAGGAGCTGAGCCACCAGCTTTTCCCGAGTCCGTTTTCGTAAACCTCATCTCTCAAATCTGTTTCGTGGCGACTCCCTTTCCTCCCACGGTGATTATTTAGCTGAGGGGTGGTACTTTGCTGAGTTGCCTCATGTAGCCGTCTTATAGTACCTCCCCCGCCCAAAAAAATTTTTTTTTCCCACTTTGCTAAATTTCAATGTTTAAAACATTTCTTTTACTTTCATTGCTTCCCGGTTCTTTGTCCACCATATTTTTAATTTTTTGAGAATGTCATGTGTGTATATAAGATACATCTTGGCTAAAAACACTTGCTGCTTCTTAAACACTCACATTTTTCTCTCATTTGTTGTTGTTAGAATAAAGATGTGTGTCTCTTGCTGTGAAGGAACTGTCTCTTGCTCCACGTTTTCTCTTTCTTCAGCCATCTCATCGCGCCCTCATGCATGCACTTGACAGCTATTGCTCTTATTCTGTCGTCTCACTGAGGTGAACATTTAACTGCGCTTTCTTATTCATTTTTTTAAGTGATAGCTTTTTGAGTTGCCTCAAAAACGATTTAGACCACATTCTGTTGTTTTGGATTCAGCACTGGTTTGATTTTGATTTCAATGTTCTGTAACTGACGTTTTAAAATTCTCTCTCATCCTGTTTAAGGGGTGGTGTTTTTCCCCTCGTTTCTAAGTGGCTGCACTTTGTGTTGCTTCCAATGGTTAACCTGTAGGGTTTTTGTTTTTGCTTTTGTTTTTTCCTGCCCTGTAACCACATAAGAGACTCTGTACATTCTTTCCCTCTCAGAAACCAATGGAAGTGTAGATTATGATCAATTTAGAAAATTTCCCCTTAGGCTTCATAAAGAATATGCATCCCCCATTGGCTAAAACATTTGACATATCTGGTTGATCAACCTTATTTCTCTTATTACCCAATTATATGTGTTATGTCTGCTTGACCGAATGTGGTGCGTTGAAACCGCCAGCCCTCCTGGTTTGCTAATGCTGACTACATATAGACTCCACGAAGGCATTTCGCTGGATGGATAGTGTTTCACGCCACACATATCTGAATTGTGGTTGATAATTATTATTGAACGGGAATGATTTATTTCCTCTTTGAGGTATCCTCCCCCACCCCCTGGGGACCTTGTATTTAATACTGTCTAATGCAATTTTGTATATTTTAGTACATATTGTAGGTAGTAAGCATAAAAAAGTCTAGTTCAAACCAGGACCATAATATAATATACACATATATAAATACTTACTCTGTTAGGTCCATATATGTATAGTTCCACTTTGTACATATATTATGGCAAATATGGATATATGTAAGTATTCACACACATATGTATAAATACACACACACACACACCCATATATTGCTTGTGTGGCACTACTTTGGGGAATTTTTCTTACAATTATTGTCACATAGCTGACAATTTTAATTTAGAATGCTATTTTAAAAGTGTTCGGAGTGCTTTAGATTAGCAGATTTCAAGGGGGCAACAGTGAGTTCCTATGTGTTCTCCACCCAGCTTCCCCTAGAATTGCATGGCCAAGGTTGATACACTAGTTCACTCTTCACTCTTGCTCCTGCCCAAGGTTGATACACTAGTTCACTCTTGCTCCTGCCCATTCTAGTCTATAGCTTATGGGTCCAGATTATGTCAATATATTACGTTTCTTGTCATGCCTACGTGGTCTCCTTCAAACTGTTGTAGCATCTTAATCTTCAGTGGCCGATCTCACTGACTTCTCCTTTTTTTGATGACTGATACTTCTAAAGAACACTGTTCAGATTGTAGAGTGTGGTCTTTCCCGAACCTTCGGAAGCAGAGAAGAATTCTAAAATGCATGCATGTCTGGGTAGATCTCAGGGAGAAAGTGTTTTATGTGTGTATCTGGGAAGAAGAAACCGTCGTTCACATCAGAACCATCATTGCCTGTGTGTTTACAGGCCTTGGTCTCCCCAGAGGCCCTGTTGAGAGGTGGCGAATCCCTGAGGCTGGCTCAGCAGGAGGTCTTTGGGTTACTGGGTCATGTCCTTGGCCCATACCCCTCCTAAGTCTTTTGCTCCCTAACCACATAATGTGGCTCTCCTCTGCCAGATTCTGATGCCATGATTGTTAACTATGACACAGGCTGAAAGTGACGGGGCTGATCAGTCATGTACTTAGGCCTTGAAAACCATGAGCAAACTAACTTTTTTTTTCTCCTTGTAAAGACCACAAGCTCTGTCATGGAACTTATGACCAGTACAGAGACGAGGACAAAGCCTGGGAAAGAAGCGTATTTAGTCTTTAATCCCAGTGGACTTTCTGGGGGGTTGAGGGGACGGGTCCTGTCATTGTTCCATTTCCTTCTAAAAACCCAGATTAAGGCCAGGAAGCCACCGCTGACCTCAGCAACATTGAAACTCAGCACCCTGGAGCTGATACACATGGCTAAAATTGGGGTGCTGCTGAATGAGACGCCACTTAGGTCAGACAGAGCCGGTTAAGTGGCTCTGGGGCTGAAGCCTTTGTGGAAAGCTGACTGGCGTTTTGGTGTCACTACAACAGCTGCTTCTACATCAATGCACCCCTCTGTTAGAAATGGTGGGAAGGTATGTAACTTCCACTCACAGCCAGACGCTGTGGCGACAGGGAGAATCTGGGGACCGGCCAGAGCTGGCCCCGTGTGTAAGTGGCAGCTTGTACATAGATGCTGGGGCATTGCCAACCCTGAGTGTCTGAGTTCCAACAGTGCTGCTGCAGGACATCAGAAACTGCACGTATGGGTGTGCTGAACTCAGGGAGTCAGGAAGGTGAGGCTGAGCTTGGAGAGGAGTGATCCCGGCAGAGGTTCCAAAGGCTGCAGAAGACATCTATCTGCCTTCTCATCAGTTATGTTTCTTTTTTAATGCGTCTCTGGACAGTAAAGTCTGTGGGTCTGAAATTTTATCTGCAGAATCATAACCTAGTGGTAGTTGGAAATTAGACCTTTAGTCAGCATGTAGGATTGCTTGAGGTTCTAAGGCTGGGGCTCCCATGATGGCACAGTGGCTTCATAAGAATAAGAAAATGAAGTGATCTGTAACACTTTGTCTTCCTACCTCACACCCTCCGCCATGTTATGAACCAGCAGGAAGCCATCACCAGATGCCAATCTGAGGACAGCATTTCTCAGCCTCCAGAACCGTGTACCAGATAACTTTCTGTTCTTTATAAGTTCTCTAGACTGTGGTAGTTTCAGTTGTAGCAACAGAACACAATTGCCAGGGCGACCGTTCTGTCTTTGCTCTTCAGCAGGTGTGAATCTGGAACACTTTAATTGTTGTGTCTCAGCCAAAAAAAAAGGATGCTGTCTGTCCCCCAAAGTTGATCTATTTACCTCCCAGAGGGTGGGATGTTGACAAATTCTGCCAGGAAAACAACAAGTGAAATATAATAGAAGCATTAATTAAGAAATCTTCATGCCAACTAATTGCCCATTAGTCATTTCTAATACACATACACACGAGCCCAAAACAGGAAAAGGGGGCTTTTGAGTCTTGGTATTGTTTGGCTGTTCATTGCTCCACTTCAAGATGCTCCTAGAGAGACTGCTGTGTTCTGGCTTCTGTTCCAGGTTCCAACAGCAACTTTGGTCGTCGAATGCCAACTAATTGCTCAATTGTGGCTTATTGGGCAGAGCAGTGCATGAATAACTTTCTAAGTGATGAGCTCCATAAGAAGATGCAGTAGACGCAACCATCTTCATGCCAAACATTTCACTTAAAGCTCCACTTCCTTGAAATAATTTGGTGCAAAGAACATTGTGGGACCTAATTCCTCCTCATAAATATCCTTGTGTAGGGTGAGTGAAGAGGGGACTATAGTTTGATGGTGGGTGGGGACTGAGGAAATCTGTAACAGAAATCCAAGCCCACGCCTATATTGTGTTCTTCTCAGTAGTTAAATGAACCTCATATTACCTTCCCCCAAAGGACTATTCACACGGAAGTGTTAAGAAATGTCAGTTGGCCCTTGTCCCCTTTGACAGTCATATTAGTAAACACAGGCAGTTCCATAGGGCGAGAATCACTCTGGCTCTACTAGAGAGTTTATCTACACATCAGCACAACTCTTTCAAGCCTGCCCATTCTTCATAAACAGGTGCGTAGTGGCTTATGGGTAAAATGCTTCCTTGTCAGCCCCAGGATGAGTTATGAGCAGAAACAGTCAGCAAGTGTCTAGTTTGTGGCAGACATTATTACTGCCTCTGAACTTAAAAACACACATGTGGCTAACAATGAAGGTTACTCATTTTTCTGAGGGATGGGTCATCTGAAAGAGCAGAAGAACGTCAAGGAGATGGGTGCAGAGTTTGCAGAAATGAGAACATAGCCACTTCCAGTGGGTACTGACTGTGTGGCCGCTGACAGCCTGTTTTCTTATCTATAAAGTGGAGGTTCTACCCTGCATGCCTTGACCCATTCTGCCTCCTGTGGGGTGGGGGAGGTTCCAGAGGTTGAGAGAACTCTGTCATCTGAATATTCTTTATGGCTTGCCCAGTTCTGTCCTCCTGGCAACCTGACACATTCCCGTTGCTCCACAAGGGCTAAGGCACCAAGTCCTGCTGCTGCAGATTAGATGTAGGCTACCCCTATTAGGATGTGGATGACCCCACTGCCAGCCTCTTGCTTCCTGCTGCAGGACCATAGTCAGGAGCATTGCTCTATGTAGTAGTGTCTTAGGAAATGACTAAGAAGCCCTGAAATGAGTTAACATTATCATAATGGGCTTCCTTGTAGTGGATGTACACATATTTTTATTTTGATCCCAAACATGGGATAGGGAACAGACTTGTGAGAGAACAGGTGACGTTTATCCACTAGAAGATGAACCACCTTGTGTGGGAGGTTGTTTTTTTTCCAGCTGAAACACATCTTAGTACAGACTCATACACACACACACACACACACACACACACACACACACACACAAAAAAAAAAAAAAAAAAAAACCATACACACGAGCCCAAAACAGGAAAAGGGGGCTTTTGAGTCTTGGTATTGTTTGGCTGTTCATCGCTCCACTTCAAGATGCTCCTAGAGAGACTGCTGGGTTCTGGCTTCTGTTCCAGGTTCCAGCAGCAACTTTGGTTGACTTGCTGGTCTGCTGAAATCCTGCCAACTATGCCCAGGGAATCGCTCCCAGGAACTGAGTCCCAAAAGGTAGTCATCTTCTGTTCTCATTGACTTCTTTTCTCTCCTATCTAGGGTAGGTGGGTTGGAAGGGAGGTATAAGCCTTGAAGAACCTTAAATAAAGTAGGTTTGGAAAAGGTTGAAGCCTGCACTTCCTTCTCTGCAGCATCTTCCTTATTCACTCATGATCACTCAAACATTGGGAAATCATGAGAGTCTTCAAGGAGCTGACTTCTCAGGGAGAGACAATCTGTGTGTGAAGTCTAATCAGAAGGCTAAAGATCTTTGCCGAAACCCATACCTGAAGAAAGGGCAGAAAGGATTGTACCAGAAAGCCAGGGCTGATAGCAAAAAAGATGCTGTGGAATGTGGAATAGAAAATGAGTCCCATCGATAGAGATGACACTAAATTTACTACAACTTCACCATGTCCCAGGCAATGTGTCAAGTGTTTCTCATGCCCATTTCAATCCTCAGAGAGACTGACTCTGAAGGCTGTTATCAAGCCCATTTGAGAGATGAGGAAACCCTGACCACAGACCTACAGCCAGTAAGTGGAAGAACAGAAACTCAGGCTCAAACTCAGATGCCAGACCTCAGACCTTACAGCACCATTCTCGTCTTCTTCCAGATGAAACCAGAAAAACGTGGGCAGAACTGGAATTGGCCAGAAGGAAGGGACAGAATGGGGTACCTGCCCTTTTGAGTTGGAAGCCTAGAGTCCTTGCTTTCGCAGACTTCATCTTCATCAAAGCAATCCTTTCCACTGAATTCTTTTCCTCCCTACTAGGGAGCAAGGTCAGAGGTCTTCTGATGCTTGGGATTCTGGGTGGACCATACCCACATAAAAATGTCTTAAGCAAGAAGTGCTTTACTCCTTGAGTAAGGAAAAGTCCGGAAGCATGGAAACCTGTGGGCATTTTTGCCCAGCTATGCCCCATGTGCCTTCATCTGTTAGTCAGGATTCTCAGGACCCAAGCCTGCTGAACATTACTCAGAGGGGATACATCGGTCTGACTTGCCTGACCTGAGGTAGAATGGTCCATCTGCAGCCTGGAAAGCCAGCAAGACCAGGAGCTTCTCTTCCAGGGAAGGTGGAATTCTGAGAATACAGAGACCAGCGATGGAACTTCAACCTGAGACTAGAGGTCTGGAAGTTGCTCAAGAGTCTACCAGCACATCCAGTCCAGAGGCTGAAGAAGGGAGACTGACCTTCATAGGCAACTACAGCAGCTCAAGTTGCATTCACTCAAGAAGGCTCAAGTGTGTGGTTGGGAGGGCGGTCCCCTTCTTTCTTATACTAATTCTTTCTAGACTTCAAGTGTTTGATTGGTACGTCTGATGTTGGGGTGAGTCTATTCAATTCATTGACTCAGACACTAGATTTCCATGGAAACACCTTCACATGTCTTAGTGAGGGTTTTATTGCTGCGAAGAAACGCCATGACCCAAAAACAAGTTAGAGAGGAAAGAGTTTATTCAGCTTAAACTTCCATATCATAGTGCATCACTGGAGGAAGTTAGCACAGGAACTCAAGCAGGGCAGGAACCTGTAGGCAGGAGCTGATGCAGAGGCCGTAGAGGGTGGTGCTTACTGGCTTACTTCTCTGGGATTGCTCAGGCTACCTTCTTATAGAACCCAGGACCACCAGGCCAAGATGGCTCCACCCACAGTGGGCGGGCCTCTCCCCCATTGATCACTAACTGAGAAGACGCCTCACAGCTGGATCTCATGGAGGCATTTCCTCAACTGAATCTCTTTTCTCCGTGATGACTCTAGCTTGTGTCAAGCTGACACACAAAACCAACTACCGCAACATATAAACCAAAAGTTTGTTCAATTGTTTTTCTAGGAATTCTTCAATCCAGTCAATCTGACAACCAAAACTGACCATCTCACCACCTCTTCACCCTGTCATCTTAGTTCATCAGGGCTGCAAGATTCATGACTACAAGATGGCTACAATAACTTCAGGCATGGGACAGAGTTCAGATGCATAGGAAAGAAAGGAAGAGTTTTTTTCCAGTCATATTTGTTTGAGAGAAGAATTTTGATTAAAACTTCTTTGAAGACCTTTTCTTAGCCTTCAGGATCAAGGTTGTACCTAAGTTAATCACTGGTAAAGGAGGTTCAATTCTCCTGGTAATTAAACCAATTGTGAGTCACATCCTGGTTCAGAGGCTGCCTCATCTAACCTACTCACATGGGAAAGAAAAGTCCAGAACAAAACTGGAACGGTAGAAAATGAGAGAAATCAGGGAAGAGAGTGTATAGGGCAGGAAAGTCTGAAAAGACTAGAAGAAGCTCCCTGTTCGATTCTCTTGAATTCTCCTACTTTTAGATAAACTTTTATGTAAATTGCTGTGCTGGTTGTTTGGGGTATTTTGTTTGTTTGTTTGCTTGCTTGCTTTTGTATTTTTATTTTTGCCAACTGGACACAAGTTAAGGTCATCTGGGAAGAGGGAAAATTTTCAGAAAATATATTCCATTAGGCAGTTTTCCTATAGAATAGGAGCCCATTGTCCCACAGGCAAGTCTGTGGGGTATTTTCTTGATTAATGATCACTGTGAGAAGGAGATCCTACTGTGAGCAGCGTAAAGCCAGGCTGAGCAAGCCATGGGGAGCAAGCCAGTAAGTGGCATTCCTTCATGAGCTCTGCTTCAGTTCCTGCTTTAAGGTCCCTGCCCTGCCCTCCCTTCCTGGTTAACTACAGCTGTAAGCTAAAATGAACCCTTTGCTCCCCAAGTTTGGCCATGGTGTTTATCACAGCAATAGAAAGCAAACTAGGATGTCTGCCAATGTATACAACAGAATTAATAAAACCCCAAGAATGGCAATAGGAACTCTAGCCAGAGCATGGATGCCAGAGTGCTGTTTGCTTAGTGGCTCTGTATGATAGTGCAGCCCTGGGGTTCTGGTAAGACTCACACCCTCAGCTTATTATGTCACTCCCAAAGGACAGTCCCCTTATGGGGGCATCTTCTCACAAACTGCTATTCGAGAGCACAAAACACAAACCTGAAATACCAATGCCACTCACTCACTATCCAACCCCGCTGCTCTTCTGATCGCAATCCCAGGCACTGCTCAGATTTTAGCGTAGCAAACAACTGAAGCCTGTGTTACTCCTCACACAGTACACACAAGTCAGCTGTGCCACTTCATGGGAATCCTCACCCAACAACACTTAGGTATCCACACCAATGATGCTGGGGACGTCAGTGTGCAGGTGCCTCCTAAGCATTTCACTCTGTTGACCAACCTGGAAACAAGGACAGATTTTCAGCTGCTGCACAACTGTACAAGAGAATGCAGTTAACTGAACTCCCTTTCTGGTGGCAAACTGAGAAACTCCAACTAAATGTCCCTATTGAAATGTTTTAAGAATAGAAGCTACTGGGCATGGTGGCATACTCCTTTAATTCCAGCACTCAAAAGGCAGAGGCAGGTGGGTTTCTGTGAGTTCAAGGCTAGCCTGGTCTACAAAGTGAGACCAGGACAGCCAGGGCTCTGTAGATAAACCCTGTCTTGGAAAAAAACTAGGAAGAGGAAGAAGAAGGAGGAGGAGGAGGAGAAGAAGAAGGAAAAGGAGGAAGAGGAGGAAGAGAAGGAGGAGGAGAAGGAAGAGGAGGAAGGGGAGGAGGAGAAGAAGAAGAAAGAAAAAAGAAAAAATAGAAGCATACTTCAGAGAAATTTCTTGGGTTAGAAGAAGATAAAGTTGGTGCAAAAAATGCAAACGTGCTTGGTTGCTTTTCCCTGAAGTTAATTACTTAATACACACACACACACACACACACACACACACACACACACACACACACA
>OU015755.1:93700915-93716299 GCA_907169655.1 Acomys percivali | reverse complement strand
GAAGAAGAAGAAGAAGAAGAAGAAGAAGAAGAAGAAGAAGAAGAAGAGTGCAAATGGTACTAGGGTTCTCCTTGGTGAGGAGACAGAAAAGTTCACCCCTACATCCTAAGCCACACATGTTTCCTGTATGTACTGGTGAGAAGAAGGAGAAGGAGGAGAATCCCACATACATGCTTTCAGTCTTCTAGTCCAGCAGATTCAAATCTGTGCTGTGCGCACTAGAGTTAAGGTTAGTCAGCAACAGATGTATTATTCAGGGTAATAACGTCTCTGTTCCCATTAGGCATCCTTATACACAATAAGCCTTTGCGTCACCTATGAGGAACAAATATCAGACACTGAAATGTGCAGTGTGACATCAATAGAAAACATTTCATAACCATATGTCACATTGCATAAATGCCTAGTTAGGCACAAACACAACTATGCATCACTGAATGACAGTGAAGCCTTCTGAGGAATGCACTACCACACAGTTCTTGTTATGTGAACACGTACGTGAATGTGCACAGCTCATCACTGACTTGGACATTACAGAAAACACCTGACCCAGTGCATGACTCAGCTGAAGCTGGAGGTGAAGCAGGCAGCTGCAGAATCTGCATGTTCAAGCAGCACAGAGGCCTGGGTTCCTTTCCCAGTTGTCTGGAACTTACACCCTGTCTGTTAAGATGTTTACTCATCCGTGGAATTGGGATCTGTCCTTTCTTGACAATTCCCAGGGTGTTCTGATTTCTCTGATCAGATTCTCCCTTCCCCCATGCCATGTGCTTGGGGTCACCTGTTACATATGGACAGATGTGTCCCGCCTCAGTGATGTCACTTATGTGTAGCCAGAATAATCCTTCTGTGAGAGGACTACAGCTCACGCCTATTCTGGAGGCTTGGGGGGCCAATGTGCCACTGGCCTTTCTCACTTCTCAGAACTTTCTTGAAGGTGCAGGCTGAGCCTAGTGCTGTGCAGAAATGCCCTCTTTTTTTTATTAATTAGTTTATTTATTAATTTATTCATATTACATCTCAATTGTTAGCCCATCCCTTGTATCCTCCCTTTCTTTCCTCCCTCCCGTTTCCCCCTCTACTCCCTTCCCCTATGTCTGTGACTGAGGGGGACCTCCTCCCCCTGTATATGCTCCTAGGGTATCAAGTCTCTTCTTGGTGACTTATTATCTTTCCTCTGAGTGCCACCAGGCCTCCCCATCCAAGGGACATGGTCCGATATGGGGCACCAGAGTTTGTGTGAAAGTCAGATCCCCTTCTCCACTTAACGGTGGAGAATGTCCTGTCCATCGGCTAGACTGTGTAGGGGTTCGAAGTTTACTGCTATATTTTCCTTGGCTGGTGCCATCTTTCAGCACATGCATCAGTAGCTCCCCTTAGGCTTCTCTGGAAAACATGAAACCCTCATGCCAGGACTCCCCACACAAAAGAGCTCACCTAGGCCACTCACTGGGGACTTCTTTAGATGTCACCCCACATTTACAAGTAGGCCTTGAGGGCCAACTTTGAGCATTGCTTTCTGTAGGCAAAGCCCTTGAATGGATCTCTATCATGACAGCCAGTAATTTTTTAATCCTTTGATATTTGCAGCTGGTCTTTCATTTTATCTTCCCATGGAGACCAAGTGTCCAGTGGCCATGAATCAAGTCTCAGATTTTTCACCTTTTGTTTTGTTGTAGGTGCTTTCCTTGTTACTGTGCCTCACATCAGAATATGATGTCTCTCATATGAAAAATGTGGTACCCTGTCTGTGTGACAATATGACCATGCGTTTATTCCCATATAATCGGTCTATTATTCTAGGAAGCAGATGGATCTTGATTATTCTCTACCCAAGAACAGGAGGAAATAGGTTGGAGTGCTATACTGGAGACCATCCACGGTGTCCAAGACAGCCCAGAGCTGGACACTTAACTATCCCCCTCTTTATGGCTGTCACCTTGCTGTGCTAGATCTCCTTCTCCTAGGATGTACAAATGCTCCCAGATCTTCCTTCACTGCTGACACTGTTAGTGTAAACCCCACAACACAACCCCACTCCAAGTTCCACAAGGGTTTCAGATGGCTTTTCCTCCACATGAGCAGTCTATGTGGATCACATGTCGTCATGTGATCTCAGATCACGAGACCATGACCACCATCTCTTCTTTCCCCTCATGCCATGGCCATCTTCCCTGCTTTTCCCTCAACCCTGTCCTCATTCACTGTCACAGTTGCTTAAATACTGTCCAGACCTCCACATTCTTGTCTGCTGTGATCAAGTTCTTTCTCTGGTTCCATCTTACACTTGGCCTTTTCCCCTCCCCAAGCCCTATTTCCTTCCACTCTTACATGGCTGCCTCTCTTGAAATGTACTTTCTCTACTTTGTTATTGAACAATTTAGAGAAGCTGCTACCAATAGCCACTGAGGTAGGATAATTATAATAGCACCCCCCATTAATCTAAACTAATATATTACCCTCTGAGGGAAGCCCTCCTTGTACCAATAATCCCAAGGAGGGACCACCTTGTTTAATGCACCCACTCATCTACAAAGCAGCATTGATCTTCACCAATATGCAAACTTCTTTCATTAAGCACTATTTTATGCACCGAGTAAATCCTTTCATTTAGAGAATTTGACACCCCATCGAGGCCCATCAAATGCTCATTGGGGGAAAGAAGTAATGGGGGATCCAACCAGGCTAGCAAAAAGCTTCCAAGACAGGTAGAGGTCAAGTTTTTGAAAAAAGGCAGCTTTGTAAAATAGTTCAGAAGGAAGGAAATGTGTGCAGTTTGGCCTGAGTCCTGCCTGGCAGTTTTGGAGGAAAGAATTGGGGGCAGGGGGAGTGAGGGCCCCATGAGTAGTTGTCAGGGAAATTTTTACCCTCCAGAGGGAGAAGGAAAACCAAAAGAGATCCCTCATGTTCCTATTCATGCAAAGAGCCTAATGGCCAAGCGGGAACATTTGTTAGAGAGGGAATTGAAAGGAAGAGTTTAAAAGCTAAGACAGCCCGGTGACTATTTTAGAATAGCTCTCTAAAAGTCCAGGATAAATGCATGCCAGGGAGCTAAAAGACCTAGCACTTTAAGGCAAACAACAAAAGCGCACACACAACTCTTCATGGTCAACTGGCAAAATAAAATAGGTTTTTCTCCTGCCATTTTTCAAAAATGGAAAGACGGGCCAAGTGAAGAAAACAGGAAGGCATACACTAGAAATTAGACATGCCTAAAAAAAAGAATTTAAGGGAGTATAGCTGAGGGATTGCAAGCCTAAAAAATAATAGCCTCTTTATACCACAGAAAGTGCAAGGTCAGCTAGCGAATGTGGAGCTGGGTCAATGGATGCCGTGCAATCAAGACTCTGATAAGCCACAAAGGACACCAAAGTCCTAACAGAATACTTTTGGTGACTACTGGCTATTTGCCAGCATTGAGTTCATATTTTATCTACATTGCTTCACCAGAGCCTCATTACCTTTTATCATGAGTTGTGTGTGTGTGTGTGTGTGTGTGTATGTGTGTGTGTGTGTGTGTGTGTGTGTGTGTGTGTGTGTGTGTGAGAGAGAGAGAGAGAGAGAGAGAGAGAGAGAGAGAGAGAGAGAGAGAGAGAGAGAGAGAGAGAGAGAGAGTGTCAAGGAAACTGAGGCATGGAAATATTAAAGAACAAAGCCATAGAGCTGTTCAGGAACACGTTTCAGACATAAACACAGATTGGACATTCAGTTACCTCTTATGTCCTAGCCAGCAAACCATCAAACTGATCAGGGTCGCTGAAATAAATAATGGTGCTGTACAGGAAAGCACAGGGTGTCTGCATGAGGGCTCAGTGAAAACTGACACAGGGCCTCTGGGATGAAGGGATGGACACTGTGACCTAAGCCTCACTTGGTCCTGGCCCCCACCCCAAATTAAGCACACTGAGCTTTGATTTCATGCCAGCTAAGTGTGTGCCACCTGTAGCCAAAAGTAACCGCTGGTTAATTTTACAAATATCACAAGCTGTTGCGCATGTAACTAACTAAGCAAGCCTGTCTTGCTTATTAACTAAAACAAGGCTCATGCTTTAACCAACCCTTCAAAGGGCCAAATGGAATCGATAACCTGAACATTATTTATTTTGACATTATTTGAGACCCTTTCTTATTCTGAGAGAAGCTTGAAGAAATAACAAGGTAAATCAAAATAGAAAGCAAGAAAAGGAAGGGAACGTTAGAGAGAAGAGCAATAGCCAGGAATTGGGCTAACAATTTGCTTTGATGGTCCACAAATTTAAAGAAGGAAGCATTGCCAAGGGCACAAATTATAGCTCCAAGTAGACGGCAGCATGCTACTTGCTCTGGAGAACATTGGAGTTTAGCCTGGAAGTTCTTATGCACAGGACCACATGATTCAACTAAGCAATTACATCACTTTACCATAAGAATGCAGGAAAGGCCTTTAGTCCTGAGAAAGACACAGAGTGTTGCAAAAAAGAACTGGCTAAGGAGTCTCATGGGGGCAGACTTTGGTGCCTTTGAAACAATTCTGTACTATGCACACCCTCTTATCTGTTTGAGTCACTAAAGTGTTTTCATAAAGTGGCTTAATTCTGCAGAGGTTACAGATAAGCTGTCTGCTACTTACATGGAGAAGTGTGAGTATTGTACTGTGTGGTTCTAGGGACAAGGCAAATGTTTCAGATGATCTGGAAGGAAGTGTTCAAGAGTGACACTTTTGGATGACAGTGCCATATGATTTGATATATTATCTAGTTGCCTTCCATACTCACAGTAGGTTTTGTTTGTGATCTCAACCAGAAGTGCACCGAAAATACTCCTGCCATACCACCCGAATACAGCTGCTTCTCCTGTCATTGTTGAACAATATGGCTATACTGCTCACTCAGGATTTACAGTGCATTAGGTATTAGAAGTAATCTAGGGACGATTTAGCCAATAGAAAAGGATGTGCATGGTTGATGCAGACACTATGAGAATTAACTTTAGGGATTGCAGCATCTCTGCTCTGGGTACCCCTGGAGGGTCCAGCAACCAGCCTCCTATGTGTATCCATCAGTGGATGACTATGTATCCATTAAATATTTACTAGACACTATTATGTTCCCCTTAAGTGCAGCCTTAATTCCTGAGGCCCTCCAGTATTTATCCACATGGAAATTCCATTCAGGTTGACAAACCACAGTCCCTTTCTACCAGCTGGGCAAGATGGTAAATATTGTCGGATAATGAAATACGCAAGGTAGTTACCCTTCAGGCAAGAGGCACTTTCCAGAGAACCCCACATAATTCAAGATGAATTCAGAGAATTCACGTGAGAACCCGCGTTAGAGTAGAGTAAGGAGGACATGGATGTAGAGTCGCCGACTCACAACTGTCCGTAGGTGCTTTTGTTTTAAGATTGCTTTTTATTTGTTCATTTATTTTCTCAGCAGGGTCTCCAATATTTCTGCAGGTGTTTTCCCTAAAGTTACCAGCACTACACTTCATGACTGTGAGTCACTTTAGGATATGCTCCTTCATCTGATGTATTTCTAATGGTAGAGTGTCCCAGGTGCTTTTCTCATCAGCGGCCTGATACTGCAGTACAGTGAATGTGGTCTTGCTTCCTCTGTTCTGTTCATGACAGTGTTTGTTTAGGATTGCAATACTGGTACAGATTAAGAGAAAGATGAACAGAGTTTCTTGTAAGTGCCCAGAGACACTTCCTGAAAAAATACTTCTTAGGATTTTTGCCATAGACAGTGTATGTGGTCTCTGTTGCCTAGGTCTATGTGTCTCTATGTATGTCTGTGGCTCTCTGTGTGTTCCTGTGCATGTCTCTTTGTATGTATATCTATATGGCTGCCTGTATGTGCATATGTGTACATCTGTATGTGTGCATGTGTGTATGCACACGTGTGTGTGTGTGTGTGTGTGTGTGTGTGTGTGTGTGCCTGTTGTATGTGCATTTGATATTATTCTAGCTGGAGTTACACTGTGTTATGACAATATCATAAAAATCTTACTACCGAGTCTGCCAGTTAGGCTTAATATTTTGCAATTCTTAGCATTTTTTAAAAAAATATAAGATTTATGTACTTTATCTTGGCATTAAGTAAGACTGTAACATTTTGTGCTGCATTCTCTAATTTGCCTAACTCAAAATGTGTGAGCTTTGGGACAGAACAGCCATTAGCAGGACGGAGCCAAGGGCTAGAGCTGGCAGCCCAGCAGCCTTGGCTTTTGCTCCAAGACTATACCACATCTGTGTTAAGACTCATCCTTTCTGAAGCTGTAGAGTTAGGGGCCAAGGTTTAGAAAGCTGCAAAAACAAAGCCTAGGGACTAGGCCCCATGAGAAAAGGCTGAGGAGGACCTCAGTCAACGGATGCTTACTATTTTCTATCATTATTATGTTTTAAATTTTATTATTATTTTATCTGGGGCTTTTATTTTAGACTGACCTGCCATAGAGTGTCTTTACTGTGCTCTGCTTGACCCTTGCCTGCAAACAGCCATCCCATTGGGCCATTTGTGTGCATGTCAAGGAAGAGACGAAGACACAGCGAAAACCTTACCAAAAGGAGCTTTAAGCTCTTAAATAAACATTTCTTTTGGAAAGGAGTTTGGTACTTCTGGCCACAAATGTCACAGATTCCTCCAAATATAAGGACGATTTGGTCTATGCTCCGCATTCTTGCCCAGCAGTTCTTGCCCAAGCATCTGCATACACTTAACCATGGAAAGGCAAGAACAGAACGGAGAGTCATGCCGATGGCTCAGCCTGCGGGCTCTCAGCCTGCCCTGTTACCGTGGAGGCCATTGCCCAAAGAGAAATAAATTTCTCTCAGTTAAATGGCCATTTCAGTTTCATATCTGAACAGAAACAAGGCGGATGCATTTATTCTTCCTTCCTGAAGGAATTAAATGAATCCACAAGAACCACCTTGAACTTTGGTCAGTTTGGGATCACAGTGAAGGATAAGTGTGCGAATAGCGCCAGGGGCAGTTTCCCATCATAGTCTGTTGAAGTCTTGTTGTGTACCTGCCATTAGGTAGATTGTTACAAATCCAAGGTAAATATTCCTTATCCAAACTGCTTGGGATGTGAAGTGTTGGGATTTTGTTGTTGTTGTTTTGTTTTGTTTTGTTTGTAATTTTAAAGGTTTTATTGTAGTATGAGGAATTTTGAAATAGCTGCACAATGGACACCTTGGTGATGGGACGCAAATGTAAACATGAAATTTATCACGTTTCATGTACCGATTGCTTAAAGGTAACCGCATCTCATGTAGTATTTCAGTAAGTTCTGAGAGCTGCGTCTGTCACATGACAGATGTGGACCTTTCCATTGGTGGTGTCACTTCAGAGCACAAAAATGTCCAGATTTTAGGCCACGTGAGATCTTCAGGTTAGGGGCAGTCAGCTTCCAACTGTGATCTAATTCAATGTGATGTCCTAGGAACAGAGTAACGGCCAAGACCAGGGACTCCGATCTGCCTGTCAGTGCAGGAGTCTCAGGGTTATCTAGGTACTGGCTTCTCATGGGCCATGATGGCCACTGACAGGACTGGCCCCGGAAACTTTTCTGTAGGACAGTCAGACAGGTGACCTTTTCGTTAGCGCTTGTACGATTCATCTAAATTTATGAGGTTAAATAAAAACAAACGACAGTTCCAATATGTTCTCAACTTTAGCGAACTGAGATGTGACTAGGGAAAAAAAAAAAAAAACGAATCCTAAATTCTTTCCTTTTATTTTTCTGATGTGAACCAGGATCAGCTGAAGCTCCTGGAATTAAAATATCTTGGGAGTCAGCATCGGCCTCCTGAAGAGGTCACACTGCAATAAGCTCCGTGAAGCTCATGTTTACTGTTCTGTTCTGTCCTAAGCCATTTTTTCCCCTACAAATAAATAGGCAGGATTTTGGGGCCAGGTTCAGCAAGTTAGAGCAAACACACACAGTTCTCTGGTTTCCTTCTCAGTGGTGTCTTAAAGTGACTTACAAATGAGGGCCTTATCGGTTGAATGATCAAACACAGCCTAATAACAAAACTCAGACGACCTAATTAAATTTTAATCTCAGATAAACAGTGGGTAATTATTTGGCTATAAATATGTCTCATGCAATATTTGGGATATACTTATTCTAAAATATTATTCATTGCTTTTCTGAAACCCAGATTCGCTTGGGTATCCTGGAATGTCTCCAGCAAGCCTGCTCATCTGGCAACTACTTAAGATAGAAACAAAGTCCCTCGTGCTCCTGACTGCAGTGGATTCAAGCCGAGGCAGGGCCTGCTTCCATGGCAGAACAAGCTCACACCACAGACTCCCTCTGTGCCTGCTCACCTGTCATCACGTCACACACCTTGCATGAGGAGTGGCCAGGAAGAGGGCTGGCCACGGCCAGCAATGCATGAAAGACCTCAGCCCACCAATTGCTTTAGCAGATTTATGCTACATACATAAAGCAGATGGAAAAGGCTATTTCCTGAGTATTAACTAAAAGCCAAAATATGTCAAGCCTATGGGAGTGCTTTATTTTTTCCATGTTCTCCTGTACTACAAGCAACACACACACACACACACACACACACACACACACACACACACACTCACATGCATATATACACACACATATGCAGACACACACAAAGTGTGTAAAAGTATTTCTATATCTTAGGTCAAGGTTAGAAAGTTTCTATACAATTCCATCTTTGTTGGAACTGTGGATTTTTTTCTTTGTACTTCGTGTCCCTGTTTCCCTTGGCACTGTCACAAGATAAATTTCACCTCACATAGTCCTAGCATCCTCGGACATACTTATTAACAGCATAATAGATTTTTTTTCAGTGAAGTTAACGTGATACTGATAAAAGAGCACCTCAAACTTGCAGTTTCAATTGAAATGGCTGCTGCTCGTGTTATTTTAAGGAATTAATGAAGACATACGGAAAAAAGAAAGAAAAAAAACAACAAAGACAAAAACAGTTACCATGCCCCAAACACTAAAACAAGGAAACAAACACATGGTTTGTGAAGGCATTGCCAATAGGCAATGTAAAGGTGTGGTCAATAGGCAAAAGTAGCGCTGTGGCTGCATAGCCAATAGAAAGGTAGCACTGTGGAGGCATGACCAATAGAAATGGAGTACTGTGGAGGCATGGCCAATAGAAAGGTAGCACTGTGGAGGCATGGCCAATAGGCAAAGGTACCATTAAAATCCTGTCAGACTTGAAGTCACTCCAGCCCTAGAACCTGATGGAATAAAATCCGACTACATGTGGGTTAGGTGAACCAGTCCACTTCCCTGTGTTACACCACGAAGAAGGGAGGGAGCTCTGTTGTTTCTTTGTTTGTTTTTGTTTTTGCCTCATGGCCCACAGGTTCTTTCTCTATCCAGAAACTCAGTCCCAGACGGCCACTGGGCACACAGTGCCTTGGGTGGGAGTGTGTTGCCAGAGCATGCTGGGATTTTCTCTTGAACGGGCATCTTCACCAAGAGCATGACAGGTCAGCTGTGGTTCTAAGTGAAACCAGAGAAGACTTTCAAATAAACGTACAAAAATAGACACTGTGTAAAATTCTGTAACATCGTCAAAACCACAATTGTTGATCAACTTGATGCCAAAAGCAGTGTTTTGGGCTTGGGTGTTTTCCTCTGTAAGTAACTCTTTTTAGAAACCATTCTTGGTGTGAACGAAGTGTCTTCCTTAATTCATTTCTGCTATTTCATTTTTCATTTGGCCCTCAAGTGGCTTCAGCGTTGTGCGAGATGCTCTCCTTTCCGTGTGTATTGTCAAACCCAAACCAAACTTTTGACCTGACTCCAGAAACAAGAGTGTGAGGGCAGATGGCAACCAGCTTGGTCCTCACCGCTTATGCAAACCAGCTTCTGGGGAGGGTTCTGGGGGAGGCAGAGCACCAAAGAGGAAGTTAACTGGACTCCCGAACAAATGAGTGCAATATGAGGGGGACCTCGGGAGGCATTTGGTGTTCATTAGCCAGCATTCGGTAGCTGCTTTGTCATTTTTCTTGTTTGTCATAAAAAATAAATAGACTTTAATAGATGATCTGACCTAGCAGGTTTTGGCAACAACGTAGACTGCATCCCATTATGATCTCAATGGGTGTAATTTAGAGTAAGATGGAACGTGAAACCATTTCCAGTGCACATCGGGGAGTGAGTGACATAGATTTAGTCCCTGATTGTGCAGAAATGAAAACCAGTGCTGTCTTGGATGTGTATTAAATCATGTATTCTGTTTTATGGAGTTTGGGCTATAAACAGCATATTTCAGAATAATTAACCCTGTCATTTTTTTGACTTAAAAGTTTGTTTTTAAGAATAGGAGTGTTTTATGTAAAAAGCAGAAGCCTAAGTGCCTTAATAGATTGCATGAAGGCCAAAAGAAACGCAAAGGGCAGGTCCCGTTAACTCGCGGGTCAAAATTACCATCAGTTAGCAAGAATTAGGACAGGCCCAGGAAACCCAGGGGAAATTGTATGCTTGATGAGAAAGAGCTGGGATTCCAACCAGGGCCTCTTGCCTGCCTGCCAGAGCTGTGAGGTGAGTGGCCGGTTCCCAGGAGTTGCTCCTTTGAGCAGGACACATTGGATAAGCAGCTCCTTTTCCACAGAGCCACAGCAGGAATGGATTAACCTCTGTGGCAATCTCGGGGCCCCTTATCATAGGCCTGCTCAGATTTTCTGCATGGTGGGTGACACCTCTTGATCCTAGTCACTCGCAGGGGATTTTCCTTGAGATACAGTTTTTGATTTGTTCTGGATTTGTAGCCTACACTTAGTTTTCTTTGTTCTCAAAATTCAGGAATTTCCTCCATGCAAATTCAAGAGGTCATTTGCCTGTGTAAAACTCCTAAGTCTTGGATGAAGCTCTCCTCATGTTCCGGGATTGGAGAAGCCCTCTGTGCAGACTCCTCTGTTTCCCAGCAGCCATGGGGGAAATACACTCTTCTTTCCGCTGTGGATTGAAGAAGAAAAAGATCAAATGATAGGTTACCTGGTTAAAAAAAAGTACATCTTAATAATATTTGTTAATGAACTGAGGCATGATTAACAACACATGTATGACATCCAACTTCTTGCCAAAAGAGGGACATCTAAGAAGTCCAGACACAAAGACTGGGTGGCATGCTGAAGGGTGACCAAGCAAGTGACAGACTTGAAGATGGTTCATCGAATTCCATTCTAGGTGACTTGGTAGAGAACACCTAACACTTCTTTCAGATTCTCTAATTCTATCCTGATTCTTTTTCCACATCAAAGCGGCATCAGCTAGATCATTGCTCAAGCCCACATAAGATTTGCTTCATGTGCTATCTATGAATGCAACGGATATTTCCAACCCTACAAATGTTCTCTTGCCAAATGGATGGTTTTGCTTATGAGGTCAGTGATCCAGAGAGAAAACTCAGTATTTACCTAGGAAAAGGTAAAAACACAAACACTCATCAAATAGGTACTATTCCAAAGGACAGCTGAGAGAAGAATAAAAAACAGCTGAAGTTCGTCTGTAGTCCTCTTCCCAAGTTACCTACATAAATAGGAACATCTCTTATCTGATGTGTCAAATGGGCAACTTTGGCAGCATCTCACTGCCCTTTGAGTCAGCAATGGAAATCCTGTCTGTGACTGATGATTTCACATAAGGTATCCAAAGCCTACAAAACCCTGACTCCAGTTCCTTTGGGGACGGGGGAGGGAATGAAAAACTGGCCATACAATTTCAGAAAGTTGGCGCTCTTCTTCTACTCTTAGCACACTCCTGTGGCGCCAAGATTGTTGGTCTCATTTTGCAGTAAAAATAACTGTGGTTCAAGAGGTAATAATTTGCCTTAGGTTTCAATGGCTTCCGTGGGGTGAGGCTGGGATTTGTGCTCAAGAAAAACAAAACCAAACAAACATAACATGACTGTGCAACGTTTTTCTATCACACTCGGGAAGCAGCCCCAGTAACAGACACGCTTAGCCCGACCACTGAAGGCTGGAGCCGCCTCATGGCACGGCAATCACACACAGGAAGTTTAGTGTTCACAATCTCAAGGACCAAGAATGATGATTTTTGACCTCAACTGCATGAAATTTGTAGCAAATTTAACTCTTATTTCAGTATTGGTGTTTTTTTTTTTTTTTTTTTTTTTTGGGTTTTTCGAGACAGGGTTTCTCTGTGTAGCCTTGGCTGTCCTGGACTCACTTTGTAGACCAGGCTGGCCTCGAACTCACAGCGATCCGCCTGCCTCTGCCTCCCGAGTGCTGGGATTACAGGCGTGCGCCACCACGCCCGGCTTATTTCAGTATTGTTGTATTTATTTTATACATGCAGCAATTTCTTTCTTTCTTTCTTTCTTTCTTTCTTTCTTTCTTTCTTTCTTTCTTTCTTTCTTTCTTTCAACAGAATAAATCAAACCATGATGGGATTCTATAACAAACTAGCAGAGAGATGTGGATCTAGGCTCACCTGCTTCCTCACTACGACTAGGAAGCGACCTTGACCTCTCCCCCATGAAGGATGGCATCCTGGAATTGTGAGACAAAGCAAACCAACCCTCTTTTCCTTGTTTGTTTTTGGCCAGAATATTTTATTACAACATCAAGAAAAGTAATGAATCCACTCCTCCAGAAAGTTCTGATCCATAAAGCCATATGTGCAGGCTACGCATGTTTAAAAGTATGTATAACATTTTCATAAGCCAGATTATTCAGACATACAGAAATCGCTACATCACTTTCTCTACCGAGCAACATTTAAAAAAAATTTTTTTATGTGTCAGACAGATCTCATTATAGGTGGTTGTGAGCCACCATGTGGTTGCTGGGGATTGAACTCAGGACCTCTGGAAGAGCAGCCAGTGCTCTTAACCGCTGAGCCATCTCTCCAGCCCACATTTTAAAAAAATAGGTATGTTGTTTATTTCCCATGGTGTTTTTCCAATAAGCTCCCTTAAGCATCTCACAAAAGGGTGCTTGATCCCTATAACCCCAGCTAACCCTGAACTATATCGAAATGCCAAGCTTTTTATCAGATTAATTAGGAAAACATGGTATGTCACTTGCATTTAGTTACAAATCAGGGCATCTTCAAGCAGCATTTTGTTTGAGAACTAGCTGCTTTCTTTTAACAATCACCAAAAGTCTTTGAAATTTTATACATGTCTAAAACTTTTGAAAAATCAAAAACAAAATGTAGTCTCTAGTCTAGCATATATATTGTGAAAGTTCTCCTATTTTTATCTATTGTTTGGCTTCTTTTATTTTTCAATGTTAAAACAAAACTGATTGCCATCTATTAGACTGAAAATCTCTGGAGTGTAGAAATTGATACTCTTAGCCTTTGAGATGTGTGTGTCCCATGAACCATTGCTCCAATTAAGACATCAATCACATCCATCACGCTACTCTCTGTCCCTGTGTAAGCCTCCCTCCCACCCCTGTCCACCTACCCCTATAATCTCTATTGCTACATATCAGTTTGCATTTCCAGACCTGCATATTTGGGGAATCATTCAGAATGCATTTCCCGGTCTAGCCTCTTCATTTGAGGCTTTGGTTGATGTATGTTTACCTATTAACCTCTTAGTGGGCATTTAAGCTGTTTCTCTTATTGTGTATGAAAAGTTCTTAACCCCATACTTTCTTTGTTTTTTAACATGATTTTTGACCTCAGAAGAGACTTCAAACTGGTTTTCAAAATGTTTACGCTCTGACATTACCAGTAGCTGTGTAGAGACAATTCATTTCCTGCGTATTGTTTTTAACAGCTGAGGCCAGTCTCTTTAATTCCAGCCTTTCTACCAGCTGCTTAGCTCATCGGGTGCTGCAGGTGCATTTTTTCTAATTAGCAGTTTGACTGCATTTCCATGTGGACTGTTGCTGCCCTTCATCTGGTGTCTATTTTCTTCTGAAGTTTAAGAGCCATTCATATGTTCTGAGTGCAAGTCTGTTAAGTGCTGTGGGCTTCCCAAATGCTTCATGCAAGACTCTAGGCAAGCTCATCATCCATTTATTATGGTGCTTTTCAGAGGAAAGAAGGCTGTGTTCTGTGAGGGCCAAGTCACTTTTCCTTTCATGGCTCATAATTTTACTTTATAACTTTAAAATATTTTTGCATAAACAAATATCACAAAAGTTTTGTCCTCTGTTTCCTCTTTAGGAATTTTGTAACTATGTGTCCATGTTTAGATACAAGGTTCCTTTTTATCTAATCTCTCTATCCTATGCATGGATGGTATGTTTGGAGTTCATATTAAATCCTTTTTATATGGAGTCTGATAAAGTGTTGCTTTAAAATACTATTATTTCTACAATGAGTTACTTTACATCCACATCAAAAATTAGTTGTTACTATACATTTGGAGAAGCTTCTTGATTCTCTGTGCTGTTTGGTCCCCTGGGTTGTTTGCCTGTCTTGATGACAATACTGTATCAGTGACATTAATATCTTGAAATTAAGTACTGAAAGTCCTGTGTTCTGGCTACCACAAGTCCTTTGTTTTTCTGTGTAGACTTTAGAACAATTTGTCACTTGGGGTCTGTGTGTATGTGTCTTTGAATCCCATTGACTTACCTGCCAATGTGTGGAAAATGACTTCTAAACAATGCTGTGTCTGTTGACCATGAGCAAGGGACATTTTTCAACTTTCTGGGTCCTACCTCATCTCTACTCGGTTTGTTCTGGAGTTTCCAATGCACGGGTCCTTCATAGCTTCTCTTCAGTTTGCCAGTGAGCATGTCAAACACTGCAGTCCAGGGAACTGCTGGTAAGCTTCATATCCTAACACCTCACTTATTAGGTCTAGAAGGCTTTTTCTAAGTCTAAGTTTGTAAGATTATGTGGCCTCTGGGTTCTTTGCTGTCTGACTCTGGTTAGACCTTCCAGTTCAATCCGGCATAGAAATGACAAGAGTAGTAACCATTGTCTCCTTCTTGAGTTTACATGGGAACATTCTGTTCCCACAATAAGCTCAATGCTTGCTGGAGTTTTCCCACAGAAGTTGAGCAATTCGCAGTTTCCGGTCAGCTTCTATAAGAAGTCAGTGTCACATTTCTCAAGTGGTCATCTCTTCTACTGACAGGATGACATATGTTGTTTCATAGAGTACTGATAGAGTGAATTGCATTAGGTGACATTTTAGTATTAGACCAACCTTGTGGTTTGAGGTTCAATTCACTAACCATAATCTATCCATGCATTTTACATATGGTGGGTTTGGTTTGCTCAAACAATGTCCATAATCTTTATGTATGCTTGTGGATCATGCTGATCTTTCGTTTTCTATTATTTTCTCTCAGAGGATCCAGATATCAGCTGTGGGGTCTTATTCCTGTGAGTTGGATGTGTGCAAATGATTTCTTGCTAAGGCAATTAACCTAGGAAACTGGGGTAAGAAAAAACACT
>OU015755.1:93683202-93700905 GCA_907169655.1 Acomys percivali | reverse complement strand
AAAAAAAAAAAAGTACGTGCAGATTAGTTTTTACCAACTTGAAAATCAGAGTCAACCGGGAGGAGGGAACCTCAACCGTGGAACTGCCTTCACCAGACTAGCTTGTGGCCATGTCTGAACGACATTTTCTTAAATGCTAACCAGGTGGGAGGGCCCAGCCTGCTGTAGGCAGTGCCATCCCTACTCAGGCTGGCCTGGGCTGTATAAGAAAATTAGCTTAGCAAGCCAGAGGACACAAACCTCCTTTGCAGGTCCTGCCATGATATGCCACTCTGGCTTCCCTCAGTGATGGACTGTAACGCCTAAGTCAAATAACGCCTCCTCCCAACCCCAAGCTACTGTTGGCCAGTGTCTTGTCAATGTAACGAGGACTCTAATCTGAATGTTTATAATCAGGAAATTCCTGTGCTGAAGCCCTTCCTGAAAATGGATTAGCAGAGCTCTCACTGTGGGGTTGGCACTGGGTCAAGGAGGCCAGAGGAGTTTCTCCTCACCTTCCCACCTAGTAAGGAAGTGACATTCCCCCACCCCTCCACACCCACCCCTATGATCCTGCTGTGGACTGGAAAACTCAGGCTTGATCTAGATTTCTGGCCTCCAGAAGAGTGAACAAAAAGTCTTTCGCTTATAAGCCATCCACTTTATGATACTTTGCTATAGCAACCAAACAGACTAAGACACTCATCACCTTTTAATAGTTGTGTGTTTGTGCATCTCAGTTAGGGTTCCTACTGCTGTGATGACACGCTGTGACCAAAGCCACTTAGCTGGGAAAGGGTTTATGTGGCTTACACTTCCATATCATTGTTCATTAGCAAAGGAGGTCAGGACAGGAACTCAAGCAGGGCGGGGACATGGAAGCAGGAGTTGATGCAGGGGCCTTGGAGAAGCACTGCTTACTGGCTTGCTCTCCATGGCTGCTCATCCTGGTTTCTTGTAGAACGTAGGACCAGGCATCTTTCTTCCTTTCAATTGGTCTGCATGTCTGTAGCCATGCCAGTACCATACTGTTTTGCATGCCATGGTTTTTAACATATTCCGAAGCCAGATAACGTAATGCCTCATGCTTTGTTCATTTGTTCAAGATGAATCTGGCTAGTCAGATTTTTCTTTTTAGTACTTATGCATCGATTTTGTGTACCACAACTGCTGGATTTGTTTCATAGCCTAAGTGGGTTTGGTAGACTCTCTGGAGTTTTCTATATGCAGACCACATCATTGACAGACATTGACCTTGTTATTTTTTCTTTTCCAGCTCAAATGCATTTTCTTTCTCTTCCCTAATTACTCTGGCTAGCTCTTCCATTGCAGCACTGACTAAAAGTGCTAAAAGTGCCCATGCCTGAATGATTCCAGACCTTAAAGGGGACGCTTTCAGCTTTCACCACACAGAGGTGTCATACTTTGTGACTTACTACATATGGCCGTTAACATATTTAGGTTTGTCAGGTCTTCACACACTGTGGTCATGCGGGCTAGTTTTAGGTCAACTTGAAACAAGCTGTTGGCAACTGGGAGGAGGAAACCTCAACTAAAAAGAAAAATGCCCCCATAATGTTAGGCTGTAGACAATTAGTGATGAATGGGGGAGGGCCAGACTCATTGTGAGCGGGGCCATCCTCCGGTTGGTAGTCCTGGGTTCTGTAAGAAAGCAGGCTAAGGAAGCTATGAGGAACAAGCTAATGAGCAGTACCTATCCATTGCCTTTACTTCAGCTCCTGCCTCTGGGTTCCTGCCCTGTTTGAATTCCTGTCCTAATTTCCTTCAGGGGTGAATAATGATGTAGAAGAATAAGCCAAATAAACCCTTTCTTCCTCATGTTGCTTTTGGTTATGGGGTTTCACTACAGGGACAGTGACCCTACCTGAGACAGGGGTGTTCTCTGTGCATGTCGAGCCATGCTGCGTCTCTAGAAGATGTCTTACATGCTGCAGATGAAAACCCTGTAAAGTGCTCTTGGGCTCAGCCCCGGAAAATTCTGTGAGAATCTTCATATCCACCTTCATCACGGCTTTTGTTCTTGTCGCTTTATCTTATATTCCTATTGGGGTAATAGTGGTCTTACAGGACTTGGAAGGAAGGATTCGGTTCTCTTCAATTTTTTTTTTTGGACTAACTTAAAAAATAAATAATAGTTCTTTGGTTGAACTTATCAGTGAATGATGCCATCTACAGAGGCTTGGGCTTTTTTTTTCCATGGGAGAATTTGTATTACTGATTCAACATCATTATTTAGTGCTGGTCTGCTCAGCATTTCTATTTCTTCATGATTTAGTCTTAGTAAGAGGCATGTGTTTAGGAATTTTTCCATTTCTTCCAATTCATTGAATATTTTCCAGTAGTTGTTCATAATAATCTCTAGCTTTTCTTTGCCCTCCTCTGGTATCTGTAGTATTTTCTTCCTTTTCATTTCTGTTGACCCTTATGTGAATCTTTCATTACATATATATTTTTAGTCTAGCTAAGTCTTTCTCTTTCACTCATCATTTCTTGAAGAATAATTTGCAGTTATTTTATCATTCACTTCTTTTATTCTAATATTTATTATTTATTTCCTTTTGATTGTGAATTTGTTTAGTTCTTATGCTTCTAATTCCTTGAGATGTACAATAAATTTCTCACTAGAAACCTTCCTGCCTATGGGATGTTAGTGTTAATTATTATGCAATGTCCTCTTAGTGCTGTTTTTCCTGAATCCCAGAGGCTTGGGCATGTTATGTTTTCATTGTCAATTTCCAGAATTAAAACAAACAAACAAATAAACAATTTTTCCTTAATCTAATGGTCATTCAGAAGTAGCTTGTTTAATTTCAATATTGGTGTAACTTTAAATTTTTTACTGTTACTGATGTCTACTTTGATGGCACTGTGGCAGAAAAAGACACCTGTTGTGATTTCAGTGGCTCTTGTTGCCATGACTCCTTTTGATGTACTCTGGAGAAGTTCCAGGTGCTGATGAGAGGGAGTGTGCACTGTGTAGCTATTGGGTGGGATATTCTCTAGATGGATGCTGCATCCATTAGGTCTTGGATACAGTGCAACCTCAGTGTTTCCTCAGATACAGTGTAATACCAGTGTTTCCTCAGATACAGTGTAACCTCCATGTTTCCTCAGATACAGTGTAACCCCGGTGTTTCCTCAGATACAGTGAACCCCAGTGTTTCCTTAGATACAGTATAATCCCAGTGTTTCCTCAGTGTAACCCCAGTGTTTCCCTGTGAGGAATGTCTCCATGGCTGTGAGTGAAAGAGTGGCATGCAGGATCCTCCCCGCTATTGCCTCCTTTGTTTTCTATCAATATTTACTCTGATGTTGGGTGCCTACATTTTTAGAGGTGTTATTCTCTTTTATTAAACTGACACCCTTTATCACTGCGCATTTATCATTATGTATTGTCTGTCTCTTTAATGCTGGTAAATGAGGCATATTTTACTTCATATAAGCATAGCAACTCCCACTTTTTTGCAATCCGATAGTATGTGATTTTTATTCCATCCTTTGACTTTAAGTCAATGCACATACATTCATATTATGGATTTTGATCACATTCACCCTCCATTCACCTCATATCCCCCTCCTACTCCCTCTAAACCCCTTCTTTTTTCAAACAGGACCAAATCCTCCTCTTAATGCCTTGCCTTGTTTTTTTCAGCATCACACTGAGTTTAATTAGTACTGCCTCCATGAACATAGGTATGTGGGAAAGGGTTACTGAAATGATGAATAGACTTCTTACAGGTGGCTACACCAGTGATGAAAAACAAGTTTCCCTCATCCAGCAGCTGTACACTGCCAATGTGATGAAAATTTTAGTTGAGCTGAATTCAAAAGCAGTGGACCAATGTATTTGTCAGGAGAAATTAAAAGACCACATAGCACTTAGAATGTGGCATGGCTACTCTACTCGTTGCCTTCAGCAAGACTTATAGTATGGAAGCATAAAGTGGAGAGGAAAATGTGCAGCATGCAGTTTGTCAAGGAAGGGAATATGAGCAAACTTAATGCAGTGAAAAGGTAGTGGTGAGCAAAGCAGACATTGTCTTAAAGAAATTAGTGCTGTTAAAGAGAAAGCTAACAAGTTGCCCAGGGGCAATTGGGAAGGTTCTAGGGTTTGAAAGTGCAAATGACTCTGAAAGTCTTTCATTTAATAAGTGTGTGCATAAGACAATAGACTCTCCAGAACACTCTGCTCAAACAGGACTGTGTATGGGGATGGGTTTTTTTCCCCCAGGTTCAGCAACAAAGGCACACAGAGGCTAGTCAAGAAGTGGTCCAAGAGCTGGCAGCAGAACTTATCACCCACGTGGTGCTTTCTGGTGATCCTACAAAACATAAGAGCTATTAGATCATAGAGGCTCACAAACAGGTTCTGCAAACAACGACAACAAAACAATGTGTAACAAGATTGAGTCTTCTGAAGACAGATTCCTATGGGTGAAAGCAATAAAACCAAAGTCCTAAATTCAATGGAGTTCCTCACGATGATGGAGGCTTCAGAAAAAGGTATTCCTGCTGAGAAAAACTACAGATATGAATGAAGCTGGCTTAAGGGAAAAGCCACAGGTATTGAAAGCAACAAAACTATAGGTATGAGCCACCTATACCCCCAGGAGCCTAGAGGCTGCCACAATACATCCTGAATGTTTGACATGAACTGTAGAATTTGATGTTCTAAGCTATTGGATTCTGGTCTTACTTTGGTTCAGTCATTCCATGTTAACTTACTACAGCCTCTTTTGTATTTCCATATATAGGAAATATGTAACTTGGTTTTAAGTGCTTTATTTTATAGGGCTTAATAGTTAAACAATTACCTCGAGTCTTAGAAACTAACCTTTGGGCTTTTGAACAGTGAAGGTACTATGATGACTATATGCATTCTTCATTTAAAATGAATGTATTTTACATCATGTGAAAGTCATACTAAAGCTATTGTTTTTTAAAATTACATGTATTATCTATAGGCCTGGCTAGCAATCAATCAAGACACAGACACTTGTTATATTTTAAAATAGCCTTAGTTAACCTGGGACAGGGAAGATATTAATCCTCTAATCTACCTCCCATAGTGAGGCAGGCATGGGATTCCTGCCTCAATCCCATGCCATCTGTTTCCAATAACTTCTGTCAAGATATCTCCCATCCATAATCCCAAATACTTGTTAATATTTTTCATCTGGGCCGGATTCTCCATCCACACCACTGGCCATGTGCTTCTCCTCCATCTAACTCATAGTGGCCTTCCTCTCTTCACTTTAGGCCTTTCTCTTTCTCCTTGTGACAGTCTTTTTTTTTTTTTTTTTCTTTTCCTGAATTCTTTTCTCTCCTAGACCCACCTATCTCCTTTGCCCTGCCCAGGTAGGATGGCTTTTTATTAAACAAAAGGTGGGTCACACCAACAGCAAGCAGTAATTAGCATCAAAATACATCAGACCATCCCCCAACGCTAAAACCTGGTGTAGAACATTATGGATTAGATGTAAAATGTACTTTACAGGCAGGGTCACGTGTTTGATTAGTTGGTCCCAAGCATATGGCACTGTCTTAGATGGTTATGTAACCTTCAGGGGGTGGGGCCCAGCTGGATGAAGATGGTCCATACAGGCTTTGATACACTTCCCACCCAAGCTCTGTTCTTCATGGTTGGTGGTATGGAAGGCTTCAGGCATGCAGACAAGTAGCTTCAACATGCCCCTACCATCTTAGATGAATCTCTTTCCCATGATTCTATCCATGATAGAATCATCATGGCTAATCTTGGTTGTCAACTTGATATGCTGGGCAAGAGAAAACTTCTGTTGAAACTGTCTTATCTGGTTGGTCTGTGGGCATGTTTATGGGAGCATTTTCTTGATTGGTACTTGGTGTAGGAGGGCCCAACTCACTTTGGCAGTACCAATCCTAGGCAGGTGGTCCTGGGCTGTATAAGGAAGGCATCTGAACAGGAGCCTAAGAGCAGGTCAGGAACAGCATTCCTCCATGCTCTCCGCTTCATGTTCCTGCCTTGAGTTCCATCCCTGGCTTCTCTCAATGGTGGACTGCAGTCCATGTTCCTTCTGGACATGCTATCTATTGCAGCAACAGAAAGCAAACTAGAGCATCCCCTATAGGTCCCCAATAGGTACATCCCCTATAGGTACTTGCCCACAGCAATGAGAAAATGACAATACACAAACACATTCCCCACTTGTATTCTTTAAAGCATGTGTATCATACTGACATCATGTTTGCCAGCACTCTCTTTTGTAATCTCACCACTAGCACACATGCACCTGAAAGGTCTAAACATCTAGGGAAGATCCAGGAAGTACTTACTACATGGTTATATGCATTTTCTTTCCTGAAATATTACAAATATACAGAATAGATGATGAATATATTCAGAAAGAACAACAATCAGAACATACAGATAGAAATTCAAGAAAATATGAATCTTTCCATTAATGGTACCAATTTCCCAGGTCTCCCTCAATGATGTGAACATAAAAAAAATTACATCATTTATTAATTACATGTTCTTTCAAAGTTCTTATGCTTCAATAAACAACCTTAATACTTATCAAAACACAGACACAAATATTCACATACAAATACAATATTTATATGCATTTACACACACATATATACACACTCACACATATGTTAAACATGTGTACATCCACATAATACAAACATACATACACATGTGCAAACATACTCATACACATATGTACATGAAAACACATGTAACATCACAATCATGCAGGTACAGACACATACCACACATACACATATATACAAACATTCATATACACACAAGCACATTTATACATATGTATGTAATTGTGCACAATATATTTATCCACATATGCACACATATATATTCACAGGCAAAAATATACACACATTCACTGGTTCACATAAACATACAAATAAACACATAAACATTCAAATACATAATAAATGATCATATTGTGTTGTCCTTATGGTCCTTGCTTTTTTTCCTTTCAATCATGTCTGTGGAACCTACATTTTAAACAAACGTCTCAAAAATTTTTTTTGCAAAGAAACCTTGATAATTGCTTTCTTGGGGCTTCTGCATCAAAATAAAAAACTGTATTATCGTCTATTATATATTTTCAGGCAGTTCTAAGTCAACTTTGAGTTCTTCCTCATCAGAGACCTTGAACCTTAAGAATGAATGGAGTCTGATTTTATGAGAATTATTCAATAACATTGTTATACTTTCATTTGGGGCCTGCCATCTGTCTCCCTTAGATACAGTAAAACTACTGCTCAAACGCAGTACTTAGTGGTATGTGGTTGGTGCTTGGGAGCCAGTTAGCGAGTATATGAAGGTGCAGATAGTAAATCTAGTATGTGGTTGGATACCAGAAAGACTGACAACACACACGGGCCTATTAGCCTGGGAGTCATAAGTACTGAATGTTCAGGGGACATTAACGGCAACAAGGGATTTTTTTCAGCCTCTCACTCCATTGCAGTGCCCCTCAGTGTGGCAGGCCATGGAGGCCAGTGTGCTTATGTACACTGAAGGGCCTTCTTGCTCCTGGTAATAAAGCAGATGCAGCAGGCTAGCAAGAAAGGAAATGAATAAAAAAGACAAACCAAGCCAGCATCCTGCTGCCGGCCCCTTGTATCTACTTACCTCTTCCAGGACTCCATAGATTCCCAGATTCCTCTCTCCAGTTGAATAATAAAAACACAAGGAATGCTTAACTCTTCTTTACAGGGTAAGGCTCACTTTTCCTGAGTTCTACAGAGCAAAGCAAATGAAGGTTATAAAAGTATACTTTAGGTTAATTTACCTTCCTTAAATGCAGATACTGGACTTGAAAGACCCATAGTGAAGCTTGAGACTATGAGTAAAGGCCTTCCAAGGCTTTTTAAAAAACATAATAACAAAAACCAACCAAACAGAAACAAAAAAAAAACCCAAAGTGGAATTATGAGTGGAAGAAGGGTCAAGCTGAAGTGTAAAGACAAGGGCGGGGCAATAACTGAACTAGACAGCCAGGGAACCATTGGGGGGGCAGGGAGTATAAACAGTCCACCAAAGGGGCCAAGTCCAAGTTTTCAAGCTATCTGACATGGGTCCATGCCTGTGGCAGTCATGGCATCCTGAGGGAGGAGCTAAGAGTGGACCAGGCAGATGGACGTTCTTTCCCTATGATTTGCTGGCTGGCAAGCATCAGTCCATCCTCTCCAGGGCCTCAGCCTTCCAGAAGCCACCAGAAATAAGGCATAGACAAAGCTACCCCAGTGATGGGGGTGGGCAGGAAGCATTGCAGAAATTAAATTCTTCAGACTAAGAGTTGAAACACTATTGTGTTTTTTTTAAATGGTCTTTTGAATAAAAAACAAAACAAAACCAGTCTCTAAATACACCACAAAGTGTCTACTTTGTGGAGAAAAGTTTCTGCCCTGGACAGTCATGCATTCCTGGAGTTTAAACCTCTGGACCTAGAACTGTGCTCTGTCATTTGAGTCCACAGATGCATAGATGATGCATCTGCGATGAGCAGACCTCCAAGACCATGTCACTCACTAACTCATTCAAGTCCCTGATATAAACTAAGTTAGGGCCCAGGACTTGTGTCAAAACACCAGGGCAGGGACTGTGGCACCCGTGTCAGGGTTTGATGAAATCACCACAAAGCCAAAGGATACATAATATTCAAGATTTAATATAACAAGTCAAGGTAAATCTAGTTTAGACTTTATCGATTTTAGGGCAGACACAGTAGTACATATTTAGTAATCCCCGTACTTGGGAGGTGGCTGCACACAGGGTGGGAGTTTGGGGCTTGGCTCTGCTACATAAGGAGTTTGAAGTCAGCCTGGGCTACATAGGACCCTGTATAGACTTCTGTAAGAAGGCTCCCAGTCTGTTGGATAAATTGGTGATTCTATCCACAAAGTTCATGTGGCATTTATTTTTTTGCTAAGATTTCTCTTTCTCAGTCTCAGCATCTTGAACAGTTGGAGGAAGGATGCAGGTCCCTTCCCTTAGAGCCAAATAGTTACTGCAGTGAACACATGTGCTTATCTACCTTGGGAGCCAGTGTGACGGATGGGGCAGAATACGCTTGCTCACTGCTGCCCATGATGAGCACAGAGTCACACAAGACGCTGGATTAATGCTGGCTGAATGTCAATTCTTGGCTAAAAACCAAAAATAGACCCAGAGGACAAGGACGGTGGATGGGTGTGGCTTGAGAGAAGAATATCACGCCTGACTGTTCAGACCTTTCTAGCCAGCCAAATACTGAAGTTCTGTTTTTGGAAAAACAAAACAACAAAACCAAGGCATTTTAAATCTTACTACCTCAAAAGCAAAATCAATAGCAGCTAGCTAGTAATACTGAGTGATTATGGCAAATTGATCCTATGATATAGGAAAACCAGAACATTTTAGCTTCAAATACTCTAAGACTAGTAATTGCAGAAAGTCCATTAGCAAAGCAATAAAAGTGAGAACTAAAAAGCAAACCGTATTTGGATTCAGGGTATCTGTGAAATACTGTTAAATGCTATTTAAGTGTCCTGAGGGGATCGATGTGTGCCCCAAGGAAGCCCAGGAGCAGGACAGGAGCTCACAGAAGTATTAGAAATGTTGAAAGAGACAGGAGAAAGTGTTACCAAAGGAAACAGCGGTTAGCGATTGCTGGACAGAGTTGCATCACTCTAACTGGGGGGAGGAGGGGGACAAATGACACACTCTGTGGCTGGGGACCCAGGGAGTGGACATACAAGTGTCACCCCTGTGGATGGAGACATGGGGACAGGATAAAGAAATGCCACTTCATTGCTGGGGACCTAGAGAGAGATCAGTACACTACTGCTGTGGCTGGGCCGGACAGGAGGAGGCGTGTTGGGACTCAGGAGCCCAGGTTGTGGTGCAGCACCCTGGATGGTGGATCTGGAAACCTTTAGGGACTGAACAGTTGAGCAGTGTGGACAATGGAGAAATGAGCTGCCCTGAGCTGTGCCTATGTAGGAAATAGCTAGCTCAGGTGGTGAAAGGTGCCCCAAGGACTGAAGGAACACAGTTATTTCCTCTGCCCACCAGTGTCTACTGCTGGAACTGTAGAGGGTGGGCTGCAAAATTCTGGGCAGAACAGGGTCAGGCTAGGAAAGAAATATGAGGCCGGGGGGAACATATGAGCCTTGCAAATGTCAGCTAAAGAAGCTGTAACCTTTTGTCTTGTGAAAATGCACACACAGGAGACAATGACACAAACCAATACATCAGTATATGACTGACGGGTAATGGATTACAGATCTCGCGAGCGCGCGCGCACACACACACACACACGGTGTGGCCCACTTACCTCCATTTACAAAATACTCTGTAGCTCATTGCAGGAAGAGAACAGCTTATTGATTCAAGGGAACCCAATTAATCTACCAACAGTGTAATAGCCACATGGAAGCTGCTTTTGCTTAAGGCACCATTTCCGGTTCCAATCCCTGGGCTCACGAGGGAACTGAGGTCAGGGAAAGCTGTGTGGTCTCTACCTGTGTGCCTCTCTACCTGACTTATCACCTCCACTCCTCCCTAAGGCCCAAGACACAAAATTAAGTCCATTTCCAAACGATGCAGTCCCCTTGGATCCCAAGGAACCAACCGTACCTCTTCAGACAGATCAGCCAGAAGATGAGGAGAGAGTCTGTGCTGGCCAGATTGGAGCAGATTGTCTTCTAAGGGACCAGATCGGTCCCTCCCTTCCAGGTCAGTGGTGAACCAATTGGCACTGAGCCGACCAAGGCCTTAGAAGTGCAGCTGAGACAAAGATGGGCGGTGGAACGCATCTCACAGAGGACCGCTTAGTTGGGCGTCTTTGCTACCTCTGCCCAGTTCTCAAGTTTAAGCCTAAATCTGTATCTGTAGCCTGAAGATGCTCCTGAGGTCATTGAACTCTTGAGCCGTTCCTCTTTCCCAGAATTTGATCCAATGCCGTTTTAAGATTTTTCTACCCTTAACTGCCATGTATGTGGGGGGGATGTGGCTGAGCCTGGCTTGTTGGAGCCCTAGAGCTTCGGTCCTAAAAACTCTAGTGACAACAGAGGCACGGAGGACTCTACCCAGCCAAGAATCCCTCAAAGCACTCAGAGAGCCAGAGAACGGATGTGCGGATCTTTAAAGGACTCGGGATCTTGCTTTGCTGGTTTCTGAGATGCAAGCCGACTCTTCGGAAATAATTTAAATCACTAAATGGGATTTCTAATTCTAACTTCTGTGGATGTTTGTAACATAGAAATTCCGATTGCTAAGACTCAAGTTTTCAGCTCAGGTGAAAATCCGCTTAACGCAATTGATTATCCATTCTGAATCAAGCAAATAAGGGATATTCCCAGCATTTACAATATCCTACAGCTGTTACCTCTTCCTGCTGCCAAAGAACTTTCATCACTCAAAGGTCACTCCATATCCGCTTACTCCTCCTCATGTCCAACGCAAGAGCATTTTAGATAATTGCAACCATGTGATGCTTAAATCTTTATGCCTCACTTCTTTCATTAATACATGTAAGGACCACTTGTACATTGTAGCGCATATCGATTCTTTTCGCAGCAATTCAGGGCTGTATAATATTTCATTGTAGGGACACCTTTTATTTTGTTACATAGTCACCCATCTCTCGATGCCCCTTTGGGTGGTTGCCACCTTTTGACTCTTGTGAGCCCTGTTGTGCTATGAATATTCACCCGCAGAATCTATCTGAATGTCTTTGGAGGGTAAATTTAAAAGCGAAATCAGCAGATCATAAAGTGCTCAGATATTCACTTTAGGAATCCCCAGCTACCCCACAGCAGAAACATTTACATCCCCAGCAGCCACATAACTAAGTTTTCCTTCTCCCCACCTTTTAAGCCAATGTGCAGTGTAGTCATGGTTCCTTGATTTCTTAAAAGGCACACAGCTGCCCCGGTGGGAACGAGAAGCCATTGTGCTTGCTTTCATTTTTTTGAATAACTAATGACATGAAGCACTTTTTATGCACATATTGATAGTTTTTATGATGCCATTGGAGAAATGCTTTTCTGAGTCATTGACCACTTTTTGTGTATTTTGGCTTCATGTGGTTCCAGGAACTCCTTGTGCTCTGCACATTAGACCCTTATCTGAGGTGCAATGTGAAATATTTCAGTAATGTTGTCTGATGAACAAAGCCTCTGATTTTGATGAATTTCCCCTCATTTACTTTAGTTTTGTTGCTGTGCGGCCGGTGGTTACTTGTAAGAATCATTGTTAAGTCCAAGGTTGTGACAATTTGCACTGGGGTTTTCTTCTAGTGGTTTTGTGACTTCAGCTCTTACATCTGGAGCTGTGAGCTGCTGTCAAGTACCTTTGTCTGTTGGGTGAGGTTGGGCTCCGGCTTCCCTCTGTGTGGTTATCTAGTGGGTCATCCCTTGTGTTGACTAGACTGCTCGTCGTGGCTGTCAGACTCCACTCTGCTTCTGTACCCAGCAGTGGAGACTTCACTCCTGCCTTCTACCCATAGCCCTTCCTTTGAGAGGTGATTTTTAAACCCATGCCATGCTGTTTTAATCACTAGAGCAAGCAGGGAACTGTGAGTCTTCCCGCGCCTTATTTTTCTCCAGGACTGTCTTGGTTTTACAGAATCCCTTGAAAGTCCTTATGAATTTAGTGTTGTTTTGTTTTGTTTGTTTTTTTAATTTTTGAAAAAGAAAAGACAATGGGAAGTTTTGTAGGAATTGCCTGGAGTCTGGAGATTTCTTCCAGCTGTACTGGCGTCTGAACACAACGAAGAAGCTCACAACCTCCACAAAGCAGAATTGTGTCCCAAATTCACATTGTCTTTCACTTTAGTCTGCTGCCTTTACCCTGATCTTAATATAGTCCTGGCTTTGTTTGTTTGTTTGTTTGTTTGTTTTTGTTGTTGTTGTTATGATATCACAACTGGATTGCTCTTCATGACCTTCTGGGCTGATCATCGTCATACATGGAAACACAGGTGCCTTTCCTGTGTTCACAGTGAACCGGCACACTTTGTGCATGTGCTCAGTAATACTAACTGCCTTTCAAACAGATTGCCCCGAGTTTTCTGGTAATAAGAATGTGCCATCTTGTGAAAAGAGAGAGTTTTACTCTTCCCTTCCAAAGCGAATGCCTTTATTTTCATTCTCATGACTAATTTCTGGCAATGAATTTTCAGACAATTGGAGAAGATATGAAGGCAGGCCTCCTTCTCTCGTTCCTCTCATGGCTGAGCTGCATTGGGTTTTCCCTTAGCATCCTTTATCAGAGAGAACTGTTCTTCCATCCCTTTAAGCGGTTTTCTTTTTCAACTCGGGGACATGATAGGTTTTATAAACTGCCTTTTATAAATATGCTTAAGTCAGAAGGCTCTTGGAGTTCATTTCTATGTTCTATCAACATGGTCTCTTACAATCTTTCTTATATTGAAGTACATTGCATTCCTGGAGTTGATCTCACTTGGAGGTGATATACAATTGTTTGACTAATTTAAATAATGGAATCAACTCAACATAGTTAAACTCTTAAAGACAGGGCAACAATCTGTGGAGAAGGTTTCCCGGCTATGCCCCTCATGGAGTAGGAAGGACCAAGGTTAGGAAGACAAACAGAGAGGTTAGGTTATCTTTATTGGATTGAAGGAATCTCCCAAAATAATTACCATATACAGTCTTTAAATTGCCAGAAAACAATGATGTTGTTGAAATCCCACCAGGTGGTGACCCTTCATGGCTCCAGCTGAGTGACCTAGTTCACGCCCTCAGGATCTAAGAATCATGAACAAACTCAGGTGCTAAAAATCACAATTAAGCCACTTAAACTGCTAAGTGGGTCTTAGTTTATAAATCTCTGTACTACGGTTGGTTTGTGTTCCTACTATGACATTGACTGGCAAGCTGTGTGAAACCTTTGCATGTTTAGCAATCAGATTACAATCTCGGAAAGCTCCTTAAGTCAGAAGTCTGGAAAAGACTCAGTGAAGGTATGGCCTTCAATGGCTGGTAGTGCAGTTGAGGGCTTGTAGAGTTGAGGGCTAGGCATCTCTCTTCCTCCTTATCCCATTCACTCTCCCTCTCCCCTCTCTCCTTCTCTCTTTTATTCAACAGTACAGAAAACATCACATGGGGGGAGGGAACAAAATTCTTTATCGAAATGTTTAACCAGGTTTTACAAGGGATTAAGTCATTGGCTCCAACTATCCCCAAATGACCCAGAAACAAACAGTGCTATAAACATGACTATTTATCAAGCAATAAGCAAATGTGTTCAGCATTATCCATAAACGTGTTAAACATTGATGGTTGATATTCATTTTAGGAGATTGCTTTCGACCTCTGTATTTGATGCTTTCAGCACATGATACACCTGCACTGTTCTGGGTCCAGGGCATGGGAGAGTGCATAAAGTAACATTGCAGCTAAGTATCACCTTAGGCTGTAAAAGTTGATTACTTGGGAAAGCTAAGGCAAGCAGTATGATTGTTACATTGCTCTCTTAGAGGCAGGCTAAACAAACAGCCTGGCTACGCAGGAGGACAGCAGTCGTAAGTGACCTCAAGGTGTGTTATTAACTCTGGCTGTGAGGCCCAGCAAAAGTCCCAGTCTCTTGCCACGGAAGAGATATTTTTATCATAATACTGCACTGCCACAAAATGTCAACACTCTCAGTACAAATCTATAAAGCCTGTCTTCTGGAAAATAATGTTCCGTTTTTGTTTGTCTGAGTGTTTGGGGACGCTATCAGAAGCTATCTTAAAAATCAAAGTCCTCCCAGTACCTGTGGCTGAGCCCTCCCTGCTCTTTGCTTTTTCAGGGGCCCACCTCTCCAGTCTGCAGAGCACAGGGCGAACAGCTGCTTACCCCTTAAATGAACACAAAGATACAAGAATGGTGTCCCAGTTGTGCTAAGGGATGTCTCACTGGATAAATAAAAGGTTGCTCATTTATTTATGATGCAAAAAAAAAAAAAAAAATCCATTGCTTGTTCTGCCGAGAGAATCATCCATTATTGATTCAGAACTCTGTGCTCCCAGCAAAGCTTTTCGTGTGTGTGAAGGCATGTCTGTTCTTATTACTTTAAAACACATAATTTTCTTTTTGATTATGGTGGATGCTTGGTCTCAAAGTGTGCAGTGTTATAGTAACCTGCACATTTGATAAAAGATTTTACTTTATTATAGCGTTATTACCTGAACCTTCTGCTGCTCTGTAGATAAATGCCTGGGCACCATGATGGATGGATACAGGACTTCATTCAACCTCCCCCCCGAAAAAAGGAATCATTACATCACTAGCTCATTAATTACATTTTACGAGTAAATATCCCTGGCATCTCTGACTCATGCTACTTCTCATGAGGGTGTGACTGGGTTGATGCTATTTCTCAAGTGGACATTACAGCCTCTAAACTCTGAGTTTTACCTTCTCAGAGTTTTCATTGGCTCTGGCTTTATTACATGTGTCACCGTGCGGTCAGATATGGATGTGCTGGTTTCTGTAGTCCACGTAGAAAACATAAGCCATTGCAATGTGCTGCTTTTCTGGTCCTTGTTCTGTGCCCAGCACAGGCTCAGCACAGGGCCTTTGCCACAGTGCTCAGACTGGCTATATGAAGGAGTGCATACCAAGCAGGAATTACTTCATACAGCTCAGTGCTGAAGGCTTTCTTGCTAGAGAGTATGCAAAGTTCTCTTTCATTTAAGGCTCCTGTCAGGAGCAAAGACTCTAACCCAGCATAGTCAGAGAGATTTAAATAGCAACTAACAAAGAACAAAATCTGATTCCCTGCCCAGCATCCATTCTTGGGCTCCCCACCCCCCCTTGACCGTGGCAAGGCCAGCGTGTGCACGGCTCAGCTTGCCTTTGGGTGAACCCAGTGAAGGCATCTGCCCAGGCGCTCACCTCAAGACTGCTCTTCCAGGCAGCTCCCTGCTGATGACAGAGAATAGGAGGGATGAGATGCAGGCTATTTCTGCCTACGGTAAGGCTCTGGGAGCAGCCATCTTCCCTCTGGAGACACAGGTTTCTTTACAGAGCCCTGCACTCTGATGTTCTTCCTGCCATATCTCCCTATACCCCTTTCTAAAGAGCCTCGCCTTCTCTTGGTCCATCTGTCATTCATCCATCCCCCTCAGCGGGCCTCTCCCACCTCCCATCTAATGTTTCCCGGCAGGAGAACCTGGACTGAGCATTCCACTTTCCGCTTGTCCTTCTCCCGTTCCTGACACTGTCCGCTATGTCCTGTCCATGTACCCGAGGTCTGTCCCCTGCCCGACAGAAGTGCCTTTTTCTCCTTTTCCTTCTGCGTGGCAAATCAGAAGAAGGAAAGAATGCTACAGATCCCATCCCATTCAATGGGAGCCTCCATCAGGAGCAGCCCTTCAGCTCCCTCTGTGCCCTGGCTCCACTCAGAAAAGTGGTTGCTGCAACTTCATGTAGAAGGTGGGGAGGCCGGACAGGTACATTCTCCAAAGGAAACAATCAAGGGTGACATGAAGTTTGCAAGAAAGAGTGATTTCCTCTCAGTCAGTCTTTGACTTTTACCTTCTCATTTGCATTATCGCGTCATACAGAATTGCCGTATCGTCCTCACTGGGAATAAGTACTCCATAAACGGTCCCTCCACTGTTTATGTGCCCATCCCTCCCTTTGTGTATTCCTCCTGGAACCTATAATCTTACAGCTTCAAGCTGGCCAAAGCATGTACAAATAGGAGTTCTCAACACACAAACACGTCCTTACTTCTCATGGAAAATCTCTGTCAAAACATTTGGCTAGGCCAGCAAGGTGACTTGGTAGGGTGAAGGAGCTTGCTGTGCAGGCCACGTGACCTCAATTTAATTCCCCAGAACCCAATTACAGATGGACATCGAGAACTGACCCAACAGGCTTGACCTCTGACATCCATACGAGCACTGTGGCATGCATGAACATGTGTATGCAGATGTATACACACACACACACACACACACACACACACATACACATGCATGTGCATGCACACACACACACACATACACACATGCACACACACAATTAAAAATGAAAACATTTGCTGAGTGAAGAGCTTTCCATCCCATTGGGCCTAATAGCCTGCTGCCAGGAAACTGGTTAAACTCATAAGATGGAAAAGCAATTTCCAGGGAAGTCAGGATGGAGCCTTAACTAGATGTAAATTTTAGGTAAGTAGTTATGTGGCTTCAGGATTATCCCTCATGTTGACTGGTTTATAATTATTGAGGGTGTTTTCCTAAAATTAACCCATTTAATAATGTTGATGAGTTTATGGTCACTACATTTTTCTGAACTATATTTTTAAAAGATACTTGTTAATCAAATACTTCATTTTATCTGAGATTTTCTGATGATAGACAGAAAGCAAAGTGGGAGAGATTCCGGGAGGGCCACAAAAGGTATTATTTCTAGCATTAAAGCATATTATGTCCTGTTATATATACCTCAAACACACACACACACACACACACACACACACACACACACACACGCACAAACACACACACAAACACACACACAGGCATGCATGCACACTTGCACACACACTCTTGTGCACTACATGCACATGCACAAACATACACACATATGCACACTCACACTTGCACACACGCGCACACACACACACATCAAGAGTCATTCAGAGGATGGCTATGCTAGGCTTCCATCTGCAAGCATAGCAGAATA
>OU015755.1:93657188-93683192 GCA_907169655.1 Acomys percivali | reverse complement strand
CCCCCCCATGCACGCACTCATACACACAAGCACTCTGCCCCTGATGCACACACTCATATATACAAGCTCCCAACTCTACACGCTGACCTGCCTTGGCATGGGTCAAGAAACTGAGGCACAAAGGCTAATGAACAGAGAGAAATCTAAGATTCACACACCCAACCATATACTGATATACTGTCATATTCTGTCATTATTTTAGGGTTTTGATCACATAAAAGCATATAGGGACCTTGTTGTTTATGATCCAGTGACAAGGGATTGCCACAGAGGACGTAAGAGCGGTCATGGGAAATGGATTTCTATTTCCCACAGAAGCGTGTAGATGGCTGAGTTTAGTATTTGTTGCCAATGAATCTAAGAGGTGGCGGGGGCAGCGGAGGGCAGAGGGGGCGGCGGGGGCGGCGGGGGCGGCAGGAGGGATTCAGCAGCTCAGATGGGAGCTTGACCTTTGACTCTGTTGTCCCTTATTCTTTGAGCCTGGTGTAGAATAAGTTTCACCTCTTTTCCTGTGTTTCTACAGGCGCATTTCCACTAGGTTAGCTTCAGGGTCAGAGGAAAACCATCCAGACCTTTGAGGTAGCAAGACTCTAATCAGTGGCTCTCAATCTGTAGGTTGCGACCCCTCTGGGGTCTCAAATCATATACCCTGCCTATCATTTATTTATATCATAGTCCATAATAGTAGCGAAAATTACAGTTATGAAGTAGTAACAAAATAATTTCATGGTCGGGGGTCACCACAACACAAGTAACTGTACTGAAGAAGAGTCATAGCAACAGAAAGGCTGAGAAACATTTAGAGTCTAACTTAGAGGCAGAGCCATGAGAAAAAAAGGAGATTTTTCTTAGTCTCAGATTCTTTTCTTGTCCCTCTTCCCAGTGCCCACCCTCGTACAGTTTGTGTTGGCTCTTTCAGAGGCGGCTGTGCCAAGTGAGCTACCGGCTACCCAAGTGACTAAGCCCATAACTCCAAGGCTGATGACAAACCACCAGCTCCGTTCTGATGGAAGCCATGTGCCTGTGACTTGATGTCAGTGTCAGATGAGAAGAAGTAGAAAAGCTTCGACGTCCCATTCCACAGGGTTTGCCCGCAGCTCATGAACATCAATTGCACGGGCTGCCCCGGGACTGCCCGTTTCTGAACTCTGTACAAATGTCCCCTTTGCTGAAACTCACAACTGCTCTTGTTTCTTCTAGACAAAAAAATAAGAGCGATCGTCTTGAACCTGAAGCCATACGTGTGACATGCTGCCCACCCAATATCGTACCTCCAGGGAACAGGTCACCTTCAAGGCATGAGAATAATTCTGGGCTTTGTCCACTATAATAAAAAAATAGTAGTTGTGAAACCTCAAAGTCACCCCCAGTGCCTGTGGCTGATTATAAACAAAGAGGAGGGTCTTAGTGGGCTCGAGGCTGGGGCCAGGACCACCATCTCAGGCCTGAGCATAGGAGGCTTATAAAGACCCTTATTGTTTACACTGAGTCTCTTTGATGCCCCCGCAGGAAGCGCCCTTCACAAACAAAGTCGCCTCTGCCAGCCCTTGGGGAGGTGGGGAATTGCTTGCCCAGCCTCTGGTCTGTGTGTTTAGACTCATGCCACACCGAATTTCATCTGGGAGGAAAAGCTGTTTCAGATGACCATGAATAGCAGCTTTCATCAGCTGTCACTTCTCATTACAGCCAGCACGACGTGGAAATGAACTAGAAGCGGCCGAGCCTGGGGACGGGAGCAGCCCTGTTTCCAATGGCTATTGACTTCCTTTGTCCTTTTTTTGAAGAAGTTCACTGGCCATTGACTTTTCCACCCCCTCTTTTTTTTTTCCCCCAACCTCATCTCCTTCTTAGGTCAGAGGAAAACATGGTCCTGAAGGCCAGGTCACTTCTGGGACTCTGCTTGAGTGGTCTCTCCCTGAGCAAGCAGTTAGGAACCTCAGCCTTTTCATACGGACTCAAAGAAACAACTATATTTTCTCTATTGGAGGAAGCAGAGCACTGGCAGTACGAGGCAGATGTTCTGTATGACATCACCAAGAGACTGACTCAGGATGATCCGGGGATCAATGCTGTAGCTCTCAGTTCTCAACCTGTGGGTCATGACCCCTTTGGTGGGGGTCACATATTAGATATCCTGCATATCAGAATTCACATTAGGATCCATAACTAGCAAAATTACAGTTATGAAGTAACAATGAAATAAGTTTATGGTTGGTATTCAATACAACACAAAGAACTGTGTTAAAGGGGTTACAGCATTAGCAAGATTGAGAACTACTTCATGATTGTTTTTAGTAGCTGGGGTTATACAGTGAAACATTATCTTAAAAGGAAAGAACAGAAAGGAAAAGAAAAAAAGAAAAGAAAGAGTAGCTACTAATTCATTTCAGTGACATTTTTATAAATGTGCATTTTAAAAAAACCATAGAGAAAGCCCCAGGCTATATGAACAATGCTTGCCAATTTCCTAAATGTAATTGCTTTCACTCAGGCAGCTCTCGGGGTTGTCTAGTCAAAGCTGAGGAGATGGGAACCTCTCGCCCTACTTCTCCAGAAGGGAAACTCTTCCACACCCTGACACACACGCAGGGTCTAGAAAACTGGATGGTAGGTAGTCCTGGGAGTTTCTCTTCCATAGCATTCTTGATGCTAACAGGAAGGTAAAAGAGATAGTTATACAAGTGCTAGGAGGGGCGGGTGGAAGCGAGGGCCATGAAAGCGCTGGAGCCTTGGTGATATGGAGTAAACAATTTGAGTGCTAGCCTAAAGCCAAACAAGTGAGAAGAGCCTTTTATTGGCCGCAGTTGAGTCATGACACAGAGAAAAACAGAACTGAGGAGCTGTCTTCCTGGCCCTGTTAGAAGTTACCAGATCTGATGTACTTGCCAGGCAAGAGAAGACATGCCAATACCTTTAAAGAAACCCAGCCCTCACCGGTTACTGTCCATATGGCTGATTTCCAAGTTTTGTTTCTGTGCTTGTGATAAAAACTTTTAACTAATAGCAACTTGTGAGGAAAGAGTTTATTTGGCTTGTGGGTAATAGTCTATTACTGAGGGAAGCCAAAGTAGGAACAGAAGGTAGAGACCTGGAGACGGGAGTGGAAGCAGAAGTCATAGAAGAACACTGTTTACTGGCTTTCGCAGCTACTCATATAGCTCAGGCCTGCCTGGCTAGGGATAGCACCACCCACAGTGGATGGAGCTATCCTAGAGCAATTAGCAACCAATAAAATGCCCTACAGACAAGTCCACAGGCCAACCTGGTGAAGATACTTCTCCAGTTGAGGCCCCTGCTTCCCAGGTGTGCCAATTAACAAGCAGACGCTAACTATGATGTTGTTGCGGCTAAAGTAAATTTCTGGAAAGAAAACTTACCCTCCAGCTTGTTACGAAGGAGAATTTTTGTGGGGATTGTTTAATGATTGGTGCTTGATTGAAAAACACTGGCATAAGGGCTGCAGGTGATGGGCTCAATGTTCTTTGAGATAACCTGGAAAAAACACCTCCCATGAGGACAGTCAGATAAAAAAGAACAAACAAACAAACAAACAAAAACAAGTTGGCCATTTTTAGGAAAATATGAACATAAGATAGACACCAAAGAGTTGAGTCATTTGCCCTCTGTCAGCTCTCTCTGCAGGGTGCCATGCGAGTATGAGAGACATTTAGCACTGCCAAGCAGGTCCCCATGTTTCTACTCTGACGTCCTTCACCATGCTTGTCTCTATTCCTATGTCCTGCATCCAAACAAACCCACAACATAGGAATATATAAAACACGGTTATAAATAAGGACAGAGCTTGAAGTGTTAAGACACTTCAGATGAGGCTGTGAGAAGAAGTGGAGGTAACTTCGAGTTATGGAGCAGCAGAATGAGACGTAATGACAGCACTGGAAATTGGGGATGATTACAGTATAACCAGTGGAGGAAGGAGGCGGAAAAGAGCACTGGGAAGCATCCCAGGCAGCACACAGAACAGGCCTGGAGTCTGGGAGGCATGGCTGGGGTGTAGGAGAAGGTAGAGGAAATCGTGAAAAACAGTAATTCAGACAGACATAGAGAGAAAGATGGAGTGGCTGGACCTCACTCTGCAAACAAAGCGATAGTGAAAATTTTGGACAAAAGGGAGATTGTCAAGACCTTCTGGAAGATTCTTTGCAGTGATAGCATGCAGCCAGGAAGACAAAGGTAGCAAGATCCTACTTCAGTGGCTATTCTAATAAACACTGAAATGCGATCTTCTCAGGGTGACATTTGCATTGAATGAAAAGGCATTGATGAAAAGGACACATGAGATCTCTAGAGCCAGCCATGGAGACAGGCTACTTCTGCCAGGGCTTGGAGGTGACCCCTACTAAGTAACTGCATCCAGGAGTAGGGGTGACCAAAGGAAGCAAAAATAATGAGGTTCAGTTGTCAAACTTTCCTATTTTTTCCCCTGCAGATGGCCAGCCCCTATAGGAATATTGCGACTTGCATCATACCCCTTCTCTCCTAATAATTAGGTTGGGAAGAAATGGGGTGGACTTACTGTGGGCATTGTAAAAAGAAGTGCAAAGCCATCTTGCTGCCTAATGTGGTAGCTGCCCAGAAGTGCCTTACAAAGTCTCAGCTTTGAAATGCCCTGTGACTATGCACCTGTCACATATCAGAAATGGTAGGGCAGCCATTGAAGGCTCTGGCACCAGACCAGACAGGTTGAGGTCAGGACCCACACACTCCCCCTTTCTTATCCTTACGCCAACATGTGGCTCTGCTATATCTTGGTTTCCTCTTTCATAAACTGATGTTTCTTAAGAGCTGGCTGCAAAAGATAGTTAGGAACCTTGAGAAAGTAACAAGGAAGCTTAGAATAGCATCAAACCCAGAAAAGGCAGCTGGTAACGATTGGCTGGAATTGCCTATCAGTGTCTCCTTACTGAGCATTTGCCTCTGTCTCTGTCAAATAAAAGTTCAAGGTCCTTTGACATCCAAAATAGACCAGGACTTTGAAGGACCTGAAACCAACCTGCAGAAGTATGTCCCCTGCTACTTGCCATGGATGTAGTCTTCATTAAGTTTTCAATTTGTGACCTCTCTATCAGAGTCACTCTGTAGAGACTTAGCAGAACTCATAAGTTCTTCTGAATTTCTCCAGCTCTCCCCAACTTGCTCTTCCCTTCCCCATCCCTGCCCAGGTCAAACCATTTCCCTCACAGTGTGAGGATGTGATGGATGCATTTCATGATGCACTGCTTTGTTTGTTTGTTTTATTTTCATGGTTTTGGACTTCTTTCTTTTTTTTATTTATTTAATCACTTTACTGCCTGATCCCAGCCCCTCCCCTACCCCCACCCAGTCCTGCCCTCACAGCCCCTCCTCCCCATTCCTTCTTCTCAGAGAATGGGAGAACCCTAAGGGTTATCAACTCACCCTGACACCTCAAGTCACATCAAGGCTAAGCACATCCTCTCCCACTGAGGCCAGACAAGGCAGCCCAGCTAGAGGAAAGGAATCCAAAGGCAGGCAACAGAATCCAGTCTGTTATTAGGCAACCCACATGATGTCCATGCTGCACATCTGCTACATATGTGTAGGGGACTTAGATCCTGCCTATACAAGCTCTTTGGTTGGTGGTTCAGTCTCTGTGAGCTCCCATGGGCCCAGGTTAGTTTCCTGTGGGTCTTCTTGTGGTGTCCTTGACCCCTCTGGCTCCCTTAATCTTTCTTGCCACTCTTTCACTAGACTGCCTGAGCTCAGCTTATTGTTTGGCTGTGGGTCTCTGCATCTGTTTCCATCAGCCTCTCAGAAGACAGTTATGCTAGGCTCCTGTCTGCAAGCATAGCAGAGTGTCATTAATAGTGACAGTGGTTAGCTTTCAAGTTGGGAAAGTCATTGGTTTGCCATTTTCTCAGTCTCTGCTCCATCTTTATTGCTACATTTCTTGTAGGCAGGACAAATTTTGGGGTCAAAGGTTTTATGGGGGAGGGTTGGTGTCCCCTTCCCTCCACTGGAATCCCCACCTGACTACAAGAGGTGGCAATGTCAGGTTCCATATCCCCCATGGGAGTCTAGGGGGGGTGACCCTAGCCGAGATTCCTAACAGTGGAGAGTGTGGAATCATGAGCCACTGCTTAACAGAAGCATATAGTTCCTTCTGTCCTGGGCTGAAGTGCTTTTAGCATCTCAGCCCATTTGCTGCTGTGGAAATGGGACACCAGACAGCGCTTCCTTTTGTCACCTCCACATTCTGATTGGGCAATGCCCCAGAACAGCCCTGCCCAGATGGCAGAGTGAGCCCAGGGATACTAACAGAAAAACCGAAGACTGAATTCTGCAGTTTCAGAGAGCCATTTGCAGTTGTGTGATGAAATCTTACACTTCCCATTTCATTGGGATCACAACTCATTTTCCTTTTCTAATGTATCCACACAGTATATGCTAGATGCCCACAGCTGTTGGGAGGTTAACAAAATCTGTATCCATCTACCATTTATTGAATGGTGTTGGTAAAAAATTGTTCTGTCTTAATTGTAGTGGATTAAATCTCTTGTGTCTAACTAGTAAATCAAGCTTTCTTATACATGGGCACGTATAGAAAGACACATAGTATATCTAGGGTTTGGCATGGTATGTGGTTCTAAGGATCCCTTTGGGACCTGATGTAACCCTTGAGGGTAAGATGGGGCTTGTAAAATTGGAACTGGCTTGTGCTGACCCTTGAGCACTGCCCAATATGCCACACAATACGAGTACATTTATGTAGTGGATGTACCCATGTTTTTGTTTGTATCCCAAGTGTGGGATGGAGAACAGACTAGTGGGAGAACAGGTGATGTTTATCTACTAGACGACAAACCACCTAGTGTGGGGGCTTGGTTTCTGCCAGCTGAAACACATCTTAGTACAGACTTTGAGAGGATATTTACATAGGCCCAAAACAAGAGACAGGGGGTTTTTGAGTCTTGGTATTGTTCATTGTCCCACTTCGAGATAGTGGCTCCTAGAGAGAACAGCTCCAGAGAATGCTCTGGGGCTCCCAGTTCCAGCTGCTGTTCCAGGTTCTAGCAGCAACTTTGGTTGAATTGCTGACCTACTGAAATCCTGCCGACTACGCCAGGAGAATCGCTCCCAGGAACTGAGTCCAAAAAGGTCTACTTTTCCTGTTCCCATTAACCTCTTTTCTCTCCTATCTAGAGTAACTAGGTTGGAAGGGAGGTATAAGAATTAAAGAGCCCCAAATTAAGTAGGGTTGGAAAAGGTGGAAGCCTACATATTTGTCCTTCCAAACAAAATTGGGAAGCACCAGTTAATGCACTGAAATATCTGATGCTGTCTGTTCTGGGTCAATAGGTAAGTCACAAAGAGGTAAGCATAACGCTAAGCAGACTGCTTCAACAAGCTGCAGCAGAGACTCAGGGTACCAGGGAAGAGAGTAAGGCAGCATGGATAAGATGAGTCACTCAGTCAGACCAGGTGGTACTGCCGTCTCCTATAGAGGACCAAAGGCAGACTGGTTGACATCCAGTTGACAAGGCCAGTGGGCCTGGAGAATGGATGGCCAGTGGAGGCCAGAAGCTGCAGTGGGAGGACTGGGTTCCTTTCCTCTTGGCCTCCAGTTTCAAGGAGGTGCTAGGAGCGAACGGGGTAAGCTTGCCTGCTGTAGCAGCCTTGAAGCTGAATGCCTCTGGCTTTGCTGGGAGAGCTGATCTAGGCTTGCTCTTTATTTTCCGAGTTGATAGAACAGGAAGTGTCCAATGGCTCTCCCCTGCACTATGGAGAAAGACAATGAGGATGTGAACAACGGGATGGTGGAATGCTGGGGACTGAGTCTCAGGGAAGTTGGGACAGCCAAGGCCAAAGCTTGCTTTGAATTCCCAGATTACACTGAATTGAAGCATAGAAGATTAGCAAAGACTTCTGCATTGCATTTGACGTTCCCTTGACAGTCAGGATCCTTTGTTTATTTCCCCTGGCTGCTCACATTGAATTCTCGGATTTGAGCTCAAGAGATGAGAAAGGATCAAATTGCTTTTACTGGCTCTTAAATCCTAAATTGTTACAAAACTTAAAAAAAGAATGCATATCTTATTGAGTTTTTGTGAAAAAAAAAAAAGATAGTATAGGCTGTAGGTGTAGTCAGGGTTTACATGAGACAATCTTAGTGAGGATGGCCTGGAGAGCTGACTTCTCGGATGGTTCCTCTATTCTTTTCAAATATCTTTCACTAGGAGCATAGGGGAAAGGTGGAAAGACCCAGCGGTTTCCCAAAGTCTTTAACTCCATCCCATATCCCCCTTTGAGGCCTGTGGAGAGCTTCAGTGCATGCCTGAAGGCACGAGCAGAGGGACGGCTGACTGCTGGGTGCTGGAAATGTCAGCACTCTTCATAAATCCAAGAGTCTACCTGGGCAGCTTGTTGGCAAATCCCATCTCTGCAGTCCAAGTGGAATCCCACCCTTCTGCTGCCAGTTTCCAACTTAAAGCACAGCCCCCCCACCCCGTGTGACAGGATGGTCTCCAATCCTCGCTTCTCCATTGGAGGCAGCTGTGCGCTCATCCGGTTCCTCTCCTTGTTAGAATATAAGCCAAGATGCACACAGGCAGAAGGCTTGTGTCGGCGACCACCATCAGCAATGCATTAGAAAGCCACGACCCATCCATGCTTCGCAGCTACAGCTCAGCCCAGTGGGGGAAAAAAACCACATTTATTACTACATTGCAAATGCTTGATGAAAAACCTAGTTTTCTCAGTTGCTCTTGGGCGTAATGGGGCAGAAAGAGAAGGAAGTTTCTCGCCTTCTTAGGAGTGGCTGGACCAAGCATTTCGTTCCTAGTCAGTGTTAGTGTTAACTGGCAATAGGTACCTGATTGATTGGGCCAGATGGCTGTGATAAAGGACTGGTGGATGCAAGCTTCCCTGGAGGTGGAGTGCTGTGTGCCCACTGGGGCATCCCAGGGCTATGGAGCAGATGTATTTCCTGCCCTGCTTATTTCACTCAACTTCTGTAACCAAAGAGGTCCCTGGTGACACATTCCTCCAACACTTTCTAAACCACATTTCCCAGGAAAGTCTTTCTGAGGTGAAGTAAATGTTAACATGAAACACAGTGAGGGGGCCAGGTCAGGTTATGCCAGGGAAGGTTGTAACAATTCACGCGGTGCAGCCGACCCTGCAGACAAGTCCGCTGCCTCCACGTGGGAAGTGTGGGGCCAAATGAGTCTGCCAGTTCCTTCAGGCAGCATGTCAGGAGCAGAGGCAGAGGGAAGCCTGGCCTTCACAGGAAAGGCCACACCCAGTGGCCAAAGATATCTTTCAAGCCTCTTCAGGAAGATGCTCCAACGTCTGAAGTGGTTAATTATTAACTATCATTGAGATGCACCAGGACTCTCCCCCCACCAGGCCTGATTGTAAGAGCCTTGCACAGACCTTTCCTGAATCTTTTCAGTTATCTGAATATAATGCCCCCACTGTTTCCATTTTCCAGATGGCAATAAAGTCCGTTAGAAGTGACATCACCTGCTTTTCAGCCGTTGGAGAACCTAGGTGGCACCTGGGTATCTGCTTGTACATGACAGTCCCAGAAGATGAAAGCAGTGACGAGAAACTCCCATGGGGAAAGGCACAGCTCTTGGTTGGGATCCAGAAATCATGTCCATCTTCCTCTTCCCTTCCCTTCCCTTCTCTTCCCTCGCCTCGTTTTAGTCCTTTTCAGCCCCCAACTTCTGAGTGGGGTGGGGAGATGACATAGGTCCAAGGGTTGCACCAGCTTCAGTAACTGAGACCATGAGGTTGAGAGGATCCTTGTGTGGGGGTGAAAACAGAAGCCCGGTGTGCACACTGAGAATCCTTCAGTGTCTCCTCAGTGATGAAACTGATGGCAGGTGAGCCTGATGCCATGTACCCTGCAGTGGCACAATTGCTTTCTGCCTGCACCAGCCAAGTTTATAATGGTTCGTCCCCACCTAAAACTTAGGCAGAAACTCATCCCCAATAAATTGGGCATCTATTGATAGCTAACACCGATGCTCACCAGGGACAAAAGTTTGGTCCAGCCACTAGACCTGAGAAGGCTAGGAACCTTCTTTTGTTTCTGCCCCAGTACCCCCAAGAGCAATTGAGAACACTAGGGATTTTTCATCAAGCATTTGGCGATAAATGTTGGTTCCGGGGTTGAGCTGTAGCCACAATGCATAGATGGGCCATGGCTTCATCACTTGGTCCACCATGGAGTGGTTTGTGGAGCACTTTCTTGCAAGGTCATTTGGTCACTGAGAAGGATCAGTGCTCCATGGAGCTGGTTTCATTACAAGAACAGGCACTTTCTTTCTGCTTCCTTGCTTGTCACTTGGTCTCTTCCACTGTTCTCACTGTTCCTGCTGTGGGATATGTAGCCATGTTGTAATATGGCTTGAGACTCTCTCTACAGGTCAGATAGATGAGGCTGCTGCTTTTGAACTTGTGCCTCTGAAACTGTAAGCCAAAGAAAGCCATTTTCTTTCTGAAGTACCCAGCCTCGGGCATTTTGTGATAGAAACAGAAATCAAAGACACTGTTTCCACAGCGACCTGAATCATAAAGTGATATCTCTGGATTGTGAATTATGAGAAGTATATGGTCATATGACATCATATCTTACTCTTACCTCACCAGTAATAATGTTGTTCATTTGTCCTATGGAGCTGAGAACTGATATAACTGCACTGGGGTCCTGGATGGGGACCCAAAGACGTGTTTCAACAGAGTTGCATGAAGTGCTTGTCTTAAATGTCAGCACAGCACTGACCTGGCTCTGTGGTGTTCTGGTCCAGTTTTAAGAATGCTTTTGCCTCATCAGTGAGCCAAGAAGTAGGCGGAGTTAGGATTGAGTGTGGATTGAGTTAAGGGGGAAGACAAGGCCAGACAATAGGAACTTCCCACCAGGTTAATCCAAGCCTTAGGGAAACAGTGCCTTAGACTCAGGATGCTCTTATATAAGCCACATGAACACAGACTTCAGTCCCTCATTTCCCAAAGGATAAAAGAGGAGTAACACACACCCTAAAGTGACACACTGATCCATTCCTCTTATTGTTTATTGTTTAGGGCTCTGAGTGATCTCTGTTTCTGGACAACAGACTATGGCAAGAATCACACCACACAGCATCCACGGATAGGCTGCACATTGCATGGCTCCACCCACCTACCTGAAGCTCTCTATGGATAGGCTGCACATTGCATGGCTCCACCCACCTGCCTGAAGCTCTCTATGGATAGGCTGCACATTGCATGGCTCCACCCACCTGCCTGAAGCTCCCTATGGATAGGCTGCACATTGCATGGCTCCACCCACCTGCCTGAAGCTCTCTGAAGACATTCTTTCCTGACTTGGAACAAGTAAGCTTGTTGAGGAAGTCTACTTGTTAAGGGGCTGAGGATGGCCTTGAGAAACTGCACGAAGCCTGTGGTTGCTAAGAGCAGCATCCAACGGCTAAGTTGGGCCCCAACTGATAGCAAGAACTGGGTCCTCAGTGCTAAAATCCTCAAGGAGAATAATTATGCATTTACCTGAATGGACTCAAGTACAGATTCTTCTACAGAGGAGTTTCTGGGAGAAGATGCAGCTTGGCTAACCGCAGGTCGGTAGACCCTAATCATAAGACAGAAGAAAGCTGTCCTTCAACAACTGACCTGTAGAGACTGGGAGGTAATAAATCTGTGGGAACTTTATCTGCAGTAGTACATGAGACAGATACAAGCCTCAAATGACAGCAATAAATATCTCCAGCCAGTCAGTGTAATGCAGTAAATATTCCATGCCCTTCAGTGCTGCTGTGGTTTGAATTATATCTCCTGCAAGATGAGTCAGAATCCTAGTTCCGTGCATGGAAATGTGAATTTATTTGGAAATAGACCTTTGCAGATGAAATCAAGCCAAGATGATATGTTGATTAGTTTTACATTACTTGACAGAAGCTATAGTCATCTGAGAGGAGGAAACCTCACTTAACAAAAATGCATCCATAAGGCGAGGCTGTAGGGCATTTTCCTAATTAGTAATTGATGGAGGAGGGCCCTGGGCTAGCAGTTCTAGGTTCTATAGGAAAGCAGACTGAGCAAGCTATGAGGAGCAAGCTAGTAAGCAGCATCCATGGCTTCTGCATCAGCTCCTGTCTCCAGGTTCCTGCCCTGCTCGACCTCCTGTCCCTACTTCCTTTGGTAGTGTGGAAGTGTAAGGGGAATAAATTCTTTCCTCCTCAACTTGCTTTTGGTCATGGTGTTTCATTACAGAAATAGAAACCCTGACTAAGACGGATAAGATCATCCTGGGTTAAGGAGAGTGAGACTTGGAGGCTGGAGGAGCAGAGACCCTCAGAGGGAAGATGCCCACATGAAGACAGAGGCAGAAAAAGGAGTCCCATCACCATAAGCCAAAAGTTCAAGGTGGCCACCGGAGGTCCTGGAGCTTCCTGACTGAAGCTTCCAACTGTGCTCACAGTATGTCCCAAATTCCTGAGCCATGAAAGGAAAGTAATCCTATTTGCACTTCTTTATTAGAACAACCCTAAGAAACATAAGCTTATAAATACTCAAGACTTTTAAATCTATGTTCTCTAAGGTGATAATATTTCAATACACGGTTAGATATGTATTGTGCAGGTACAAATAAAAGCAATGGAGGAAAAAATTAAGAATGTTCCTGTGTATACATGTACTTGCTAATATAAATCACATCACATAGGCAGGGTATACTTCCAGATACTAAATGAATGAAAGAGTATTATTTTCATGATGACACAAGAACAAGGTCATGTACTCATTTCTTAGAACATTCTCTGCTACCACAGAAGAATAAACTTGATTATAAAATATAGCCAATTAATCCAAAGTGAGGAAAAGTGGGAGTAGACAAAGAACAGATGAACCAACTAGAAAGCAAGGGTCGAGATGAAAAACTTAACCTCAACTTTGTCAATGATTGTATTAAATATAAATGGCCTAAATACTTCAATTCAGATTCAGAGGTTGCCAAACCAATCTAGATCTAATTATATATGAAAGAAACTATTTTAGCTATAAGGGAACAAATGAGCTGAAGATAGGAGGACAAAAGAAAAGATTTCCCATATTAATACCAACCAAAATAAGGCTTGAATGCTTATATTTAATAGCAGAAAAATAGATTTAAACAAATATTATCTTGAACAAAGATTATTTTATAATGATAAAAAGGTCAATCACTGGCTAGATCTGGGTAGGGGTTTAAAGTTTACCGCCTGTATTGTCCTTGGCTGGTGCCTTAGTTTGAGCGGGACCCCTGGGCCCAAATCTGCCTAACATAATGTTCTGCTTCTAGGTTTCTAGGACCCTCTGGATCCTTCTACTTTGCTATTCTCCTGTGCTTCTCTCATCTAGAGTCCCAACAGAATGTCCTCTCCTCTGTCCCAGTTTCCTGGTATGTGAAGGCTTTCATGGGACATGCCCCTTGGGCTAGTATACAGATATGTCCCCTGGAGGGGGAGACCTGGTGGCACTCAGAGGAAGGACAGCAGGTTACCAAGAAGAGACTCAATACCCTATGAGCATATACAGGGGGAGGAAGTCCCCCTCAGTCACAGTCATAGGGGAGGGGAATAAGGGGAAAATGGGAGGGAGGGAAGAATGGGAGGATACAAGGGATGGGATAACCATTGAGATGTAACAAGAATAAATTAATAATAAAAAAAAGATCAATCACCAAAGAAACAGAGAAATCCTGAATGAACCTACTAGAACTTCAAGACACAAAAATTAAAATGGAGTATACTTCTAAGAAAAAATATGAAACTTCTTGAAATATTGGATACACTTATTATCTTGATTATAGTGATACTTCAGTGGGTATTTGCATATCTAGCAATATTTAAGACTATACACCTAAAAAACACAAACTGTTTGGCAAGTTCAATTACATGCCATAGAGCTATTAAAAGTGTAGCATAACTCCAAGCTAGAAGATGGCTCTGATGGTAAAGTCCTGCTGTGCAACCCTGAGGAGCTGAGTTGAGATTTCCAGCACCCATATAAAAAGCCTGTAATCCCACTGTGAGGAAAATGGGGATCCCCAGACTTTGATGGCCAAATTAGTATGCTCAGGTTCAATGAGAGACATATCTCAAGAAGGAAAATGGAGAGCAACTAAAGAAGACACCTGGTATTGACTTGTATCCTCTATAGGCATGACAATATTTACACACACGCACGCACGCACGCACGCACGCACACACACACGATCACACACATATACACATGAAGCATATTAGGAACCTGAAAGGATTAAAATTTTTAAATTGTTTTATAAAGTCCAGTTAATATCTATCTATCTATCTATCTATCTATCTATCTATCTATCTATCTATTCATTTCTGCTTTATGGGACAGGGTTTCTCAGTGTAGCCTTGGCTGTTCGGGACTTATTTTTTAGACCAGGCAGGCCTCAAACTCACAAAGCTCCACCTGCCTCTGCCTCCTAAGTTCTGGGATTAAAGACATGTACCACCATGTCCGGCCAGTTAACTTTTACTTAGTCAGAAAAAAAAATGTTACTGTTGTGATTTTTGTAGACTAGAAGATTGTTAGTTATAGCTTATTTGCATAAAAGAAAGAGCTGCATTAAATTCAGAGTTTTGATGAGACTTCTTGTGAAGAACACAAGGCTAATATTAGCATTGAAGTCCTGCTCACACCATCAGTAATGGTGGGCTCTTTAGGCACAATGCTCAAGAAATAAGTATCAGACAATTTATAGTCACCATCCTTGTGAGGTATGAAAGGCCTTTACTGAGTGGAATTTAAAACACTAGCAAATTTATGTTTTAAGTTAAAACAACACAGAAAGAGAAATGCCCTCCATAAAATATATTTAAAGACATGTTTCATACCTTTAAACTTTTTATCATAGAAAAATATTTTTATATAACATAGAAAGATAAAACATGGTGTAATGATACAGTTTAAAAACTTCATTTGAAATGGGAGCCTGCCACTTAAAACAAGATTTATTAATTGGGTATTTTTATCCATAATTTCCTTAGTGCTTTTCTTATGGTGAACTCACATTTCATGCATTAAGTAGCTTCTGGCTTGAGTCTTTGGGGTGAGCAAAGCTGCAGAATAGGGAGAGCTCTTGAGGAATGTGTCTTGAGTGAAACCCTCCATCATAAGAAGTTGTCAAGAACCAGCATGAGACAGAAGTCCCTTCTCCACTAAGGGAGCAGTCAAGGAGTTCTTTGAGGTGGGCAACATTTGGTAGGCTCAAGACATTCATATCCCTGCAGTGGGTAAAAGCTACTTTTTTGGTGACTCAGACATGGAAAGGCTTTTTTAGGATCCTAGAAAGGATGTTTGTAAACTATTAATGATTGTCAGACAGGACCAGAGAATTGGAGCTTCAGAGAGTCTCTTTTCTGTAGCACACACCAAAAATATTTCTACTTTAGCAAATAGAAAACAAATTGCGCCATACGAAAAGCCACCACCCCGTGTGGCCTTTCAGCTCCTTGTCCACTAATATGGGAAGAAAGTTCTAAACTAAACAGCACACTTGGATTGACTGAGCCACAGTGCTGCCTGTCACAACACTCTACTCACACGAGTGTCTACAGTTGCTGTGCACAGAGACTTAAAGTAGAATGGTGGTCACCAGGGGCCAGCAGCAGCAAGAGTGGGAAGTTAATGTTTAATGAGTGAGGAGTTTCCGTTCAGACTAGAAATGAATGGAAATAATGGTTCTAAGACAATGTTGTTAATGTAGTTAGCACACTTATTCATACATTAAGAGGTTAGAATGGTGAATTATATATAACTGTAATATAAATTATTTAATATATACAATTAATATATTATATAATCATATATTATAATATAAATTACATATACTATTATATATTACATTAAATATATTATATAATATAAATAATACATAGTATTTTAATATATGAAATATATTTTTAATGAATATATACTCATTAAAATGTTTAATGAGTCCAAAAGATGAAAGGGAGTTGAGAAAATGCCCCCAGAATCAGAGTGAATTCCCACAAATTCAGGCTGATCCACTTCCTGCCCAGAAAGCAGCCTTTCCTGTTGTCCCCAGCACCTGCCAGAGAATCCTAGGCTCAGCAGGTACAGGAGTGGCTGAGCACAAGTAAGAAGCAGAACCCCATTCCTAAATGGTTGCAAATGGTGAGTTCTCTGTAGAAAGGCCTGCAGGTGTGGCTCCTCCCTGCTTGCCTCTTTTGCAAAAGTGGGAAGGGCCCCAGAGGCACAGGAATGCAGCCCGCCAGTCTGGAGCAGAGCCAAGAGGAGAGAGCCACAGTAGTTAGCGCAGGAACGAGGTGAGGGCGGGGCAGTCTGTAAATTAAGGGGCAAAATGGATGGATCGGGAAGGCCTCCGTTTAGAAGCTGCTGTTAAGTGCCCTCTCTGAGTCTTTCTTACAGGGCTGTTTCAGAAGCAGGGAAAGAAAGGTAGGGCCCCCCCCGAACTCAGGGCTGGAGTAATGTTAAGATGTCAAACAAGGGAAGAGACGCACAGACCCACAACTCAAAGGCTATGTGTGATGTAGTCTCCCACAGTGACAGCGTGATTGTTTGTGAGAAGAAAGAAGGATTTAGTGGCTATGTGGCACAGATATCTTGGTGGCCTCGGAAGTGAAAGTGTAGGTTTTTTGCCTTTCTTGAGACATGTTCCTGTTCTGTAGCCTAGGCTGGCTTCGAACCAGCGCCCCCAAGTTCCAAGATTACAGGTGCTCATCAATATCCATGAATAACAGCAAACTTTGGCCATAGTTCCCAGTGCCTATGAGGACAAAAGTGATAAACTAAAAATGATGCTCATTTTTAAAAAATAGAATCAAAGTAGTCACTGCTGACAGCTCCACTCAAAAATATCCCCAGGAGCTGGAGAGATGGCTCAGCTGCTGAAAGCACTGTCTGCTCTTGTGGAGAACCCTGTTTTGGCTCCCAGATTCCAAGCGGCAGTTGACAATTATACGTATCTCTAGTTTCAGGGGATCCAATGCTCTCTTATGGCTTCCTTGTTCTGCACATGATGCACATATATGCTCGTAGGTGAAACACCCACATGTGTAAGACTTGCTGCAAGTCTGGGCTAAAGAGTAAATCTCTCTCTCTCTCTCTCTCTCTCTCTCTCTCTCTCTCTCTCTCTCTCTCTCTCTCTCTCTCTCAGCATCACTTCTCTCCCCAGAGAGGTGAAATCAAAATATGATTCTCAGAGAAGTGGTGCTATCTAAGTGAATGAAGGCACAGAGGGCCACATAAGCCAAGAGTCTAGTTACATTGTTCACGATCATTCTCATCTCTAGACTCAGTAACACATGCTCATGGGAAGCCATAGCCCTAATGAAGATGATGGGTTGACAGGGACACACAGACCCGGGAGCAGCTTCAGTTTCCTAGAAAACAGCCCAGAAGCAGCAGGGAAGACAAGGGCTCCACAGTAAACTGACAAGAATCAGGTGGAGAAAATGGGGACAGAGACAAGTCATTAAAAGGGACTTCCTAGATACAGTAGGCATGACTAGAGAGGTACCGGACTGCTAAGACACCAAGGTGTAAATACTGAAAACACGGTGAACAAAACCAACAGTGGGCACTGTGACTGGGGACGGGGGAACGGGGAAGCGGGAACCTAGAGGAAGCTGGTGGAAGAGACGCACCTCCAATTCTCTGTGCACCCAGTGCATGTAGCTAGGGCTAATCAACGGTCATCCTCTTGATACTGAACTTTTCATCGATGACCTCATCAAGTCGCAGGGGCCAAGGGCTCTGAAAGAGACCAGGATTTATGAGTAGGCACAGAAGGTCCAGCTCGGCTCTTGGAAGACCCTGTACAGTTGAGGCAAAGGCCGTTTGATGTTCCTGTCTTTCACATTAATAGGCAGAAGAAGATAGCTTCTTCCACAGGGAAGTGTCCAGCCAACACAGCTGAAGGGCAGCAGGAAGGGATTTTTTTTTTTTTTTCTTGTGACAACTTACCCTGGAATGGAGACATATTCTGAGGGAAGTAAGGAATCCTAGAAACAGAAAGATAAAGGTTGAATAATTTGAAGGGGAAATGAAGTTTGATAGGGAAGCAAAATCATTACCAGAAGGGAGAAATGGTAATTAAGGGTCTCACTGAAAATAAAAGAGAAATACAGAATACATGCACAAACTTTGACATAACAGTTTTAACACATGTTAAAGCATGCAAGAGAAATAGTATGAAATCAAGCTAGAAAGTTGGCTTCTAGTTGTAAGAGCTTCTATAAATCATTTGTGGGCAGGAGTGGTTCTGTGGGGAAGGGAAGAGAGCTGCGGTGGATCACATAATTTATTTTAAATTTATAATGAAAGGAAAACATATTCAAGCCTTAAGCAGAGTGTGATGGTGCTGTCTTGTTCTATAGGAATGAAAGTCTAGCATCACTATTATAAAACATTCTGTTAGTAACAGCACAACTGATGCAGGAATTAGGGCCAGATCCTGCAGTCAGGGATAAGAATGAGGTTTGCGTCTAGGGGCGTCAGATGATGTCCTTGATAAAGGACCTTTGTCTCTGTTGAAAAATTACAATGAAAACACTAGAAAGCCACTCTGCATCCTACTGTTCTCTGCCTGTTTAGTGGCTAGAGGCTTGAAATAAAGAACTTGGAGCTTCAGTGCTTTCTGGGAAAAGAGGTGGGAGAGAGATACCACCACCAGCCCAGCATCAGAGACTCTTTCAGAGGGGAAAGCCAAGTTGTTGGCTGGATCCCTCCTACTGGTGGTGAAAGGTGACGTGAGACACTGGAAGCCACCTTCTAGTGAGGTGCCCTTCTCCTCCTGAGATTGTGACTCACACTCTGACAATGTCTCATCCTCTCCTTCCGGGACATTTTCTCATAGTGCACATTTTCTCACAGGCAACAGACATGATATGAAGAAGTTTATTTGTATAGGCATGGGAGAGCAAGAAAGAGGGAGAGGCACCCCAAGAGGAGAGAGAGAATGAGAGACACAGAGAGAACAAGAAAGGAAGAGACAGACAGACAGACAGAACAAGGGAGAGGAGGAGGAGATGGAGGAGAGAGAGAGAGAGAGAGAGAGAGAGAGAGAGAGAGAGAGAGAGAGAGAGAGAGAGATGGGTTTGCTCTTTTTATATCCTGGGCAGGTGCACACCAAGTGGCAGGCAGGTAATGACATCATAGGTTGCTAGACAAACTAGGGGCAGGTATGCTAACAGAATGTTCTTGGGTGACAGAGGCACCTGCACCTTCCTAGGTGTTGGCATTGGGCATACTCATTGCTTCCTGAGAGCTGAAGCTGACAGCAGCTGCTCAAGGTAGACTATGAGGCTTTCCACAGGAATCTGCAACAGAATAGGACTATCACTGAGTATGTCCATTTGGAAAGGTCAGTAGAGTCAGGGACCGAAGATCAGTCACACCAGCAACATATGGTTGGAGAATGCGACAGACAGAGATGCAAGCATGGAAATAGGACCCATTGGGTCATTCCCAACAAAGACAAGATTCCAGGGGTGATGAACACATTAAGAGATATCTGGAGGGCATGGACCAGAGTTTGTCAGCATGTGGAGTAGCAGAAGCTGGCATCAGATGAGAACTATAGCCTACTCATTTTCCATCGATCAGAGCTAACCAAGGGCTGGATCTTATCACACTTTATTCTCAAGAGCACCTAGACTGCCATGGCCAGACATGAGGGAAGGAAAAAGACTCAACAGAATATGTTCCGCACTGACTGTCACTTTTTATTTGACAATAAATCTAGAGGAGAGTCAGTTGTTGAGGATATAGCTATTAAAAGAATACCACCAAGGTGGAAACCAAACTGAAAGAATTTGGGTTGTAGCCTAATGTTGCCTAATATCTCACAATGGGTCCGTTTATTAGAAGCAGTTTCTACTTTTAGTTTTATTTCTTCCCAGCACAGCTAAACTCCACTATGTTATCACTACATTCAGGATGTTGCAATGTCTCATAATGTCCACAGACCCATTTTTTTTTTTTTTTGGTCAAGTCTTAAAGGGAAGGCCTGCCATCTCATAACTCCATTATCTAATAAACAAACCCTTTAATGTCCCTATTCACGTTCTCCACCCACATGGCTGAGACTGAATACAGATGTGTCTGCACATCAATAATGATGTTTCAAGGGCCAGGGATGCTACAGTAATATTGATGTTTCCCTAAGGGGCTTGAGGCTCAGGATGGTGAAGTCCTTTTCTTCTTTGATGCTGCAGAATTTGAGTGAATTTTTACAAAGAGGTTTGCATGGGACCTAGTATTCAGTTACATTTGCCCTATGCCATGGACACTTTCCCTTGGTTCTACAATAAGAAGACACAACATTCTGGGTGTCTATACTTTGAGGTACTAGGACTTTCTCTGCCCATCTTACAACTATTTAGCAGCCTGAGACATCGGTAGCAGTATCACGTCATCTGAATTGACTCATGAAGAAGAAATAGCAGTGTTTCTTTATCTCTAGAACTCTGTCTTGTCATTAGACAAGAAATACTACCATGCCATCATGCGCACAAATCGAAAAACTGCAATATTTGAACTCGAGAGTGCCTGTTTTGTTGAGTCATTCCCCCCGCCCCTGAGGTTTGCTGATTCTAGTTCATGGAAATGTGATTATCCATTTGGGAGGAGCTGCCCCAGAAACTGTAATTGGAAAAGCCCAATTCTATTCTCTTCTAGTACTTCTCTTGGAAAATGACATCAGATGTGGATCTCCTCACTACAAGTTCCAAAAGAAAATGCTGGAACAGTGGCTGATAGAATATTACCCAAGCATCAGTACAAATTGTAGCACTTGGGCCTGCTTCAGAGAGGTACACTGGCTTCCTTGTAAGCCGGGACCTCAGCATGGTTGACAACTTAGTTGATGCCATTCTTTGTTGTGGAGGTTCATCTGGCTAGCACAGGACATTTGGAACCATTTAAGACGTCTACCCTTGAGTTATCAGTAGCTCTTCCCTCTGGGAGACAACAAAAATGGCCTCTAGACATTACTATGGGACGGTAAATAATCTTTTAAGAACCGGACTCTTTTTTTTTTAAATTTGTTCACTTTGCATAAGGACTGGACTCTTTTTTTTTTTTTTTTTTTTTTTTTTTTTTTTTATAAGGGGTGGTCTTTTTTTTTTTTTTTTTTTTTTTTGTTCACTTTACATAAGGGCTGGACTCGTAAATCTTAATATTCTCATGTATAAAGCAAGGCTAGCAAGAGTGGAACATTGTTATTTACAGTGAAATATGTTACTTAAATTTTAAAAGATTTTCACAAGCATGAGCCCGACAGACACACACACACACACACACACACACACACACACACACACACACACAGAGTGCTTCCAGAGGCTAATGGAAGGCATTGGATCACTCGGACTGGACTTGCAGGTGGCTGTGATACTCCAGTGTGAGTGCTAGGAAGAGAGCTCAGTCCTCTGGAGGAGCAGCCATTGCTCTGGACTACTGGCAGTGGGTGCCTGCTGTGTGACTAAGAGCGCATTAGTATTTTCCAGACCCATTAGTGGGTGGCAGCTTTGATATGGCTCAGTATGACTCATCTGGGATAACAGACCAGGATGTTATGAGAGACTCCGCCCACTTACATCGGTAAAACTGGGAGTTGGATATTTACAGGTGCATTTGTGTTTAAACCCTCTATTTGGATGCAAAATGGATATTTGAGCCACAATATCATTAAAGTTATTTTAAGGTTGAAGAGCCTACCAAAAACAAAAACAAAAACAAAAAAACAAAAACAAAAAAACAAAAACAAAAAGAAAATGAGGGTGGGATTAATTCTATTTTCTAAACACTTACTAACACCCAGATGTTAAAATAAAATAGCTGGGCCTTAGGTCCTGAATGATACTCTTATATGCCATACCCATGATCCAGAAACAAGAAGCTCAGCCTGGAGCTGCTGTCCTGAACAACAGTTCAGCTCAAAGAAAGGCATAGGGGGTGGTGGGTGTGGCTCTATGGAAGACAGCTTGGAGGAAGGAGGGTCCACTTGTTCCACCTGAGGTCAAAGCTAATTGTTTGGTGTAGCTGAAGGGACAGCATAAACGGGAGGTAGATTCCAGTCACAGCAGGCAGGAGCTCTTCACTCAAGGCAGAAACATTTTGTCCCCTGGTCTCTTGGTGAAACTGAGAGAAGCCCAGTCTTGCTACACATTTCCTAGATTCAACCTTCTAGACGCCTTTAGGGAATCTTATATGTTTGAAAGTTTGCCTGGAGGGCTCTTTTCACTCTTTCCCTAAACAGTGTGGACAAAAGCACTCACAGGCAAGAGATCCTTCGCACTCAGTTCTGTTCTTTTATTGTTGCTTTCCATGGGAAAAGAAAGTTACGGAGTGCAGCTGTTAGATACAATTCTGTTTTTTGTGCAAGCCACTTTTGCATAATGGCAGGCGGAGAGAGGGGGGTTACAAGAGGCAGAAGCACAAACAAACAGACTAAAAGATGTGCAGGGCTTGAAATGCGTCTCTGGTGGCTGCTGGTGATGGCTCACTCACATAGACTGAAAACAGACTGTGGCGCTGAGCACTGAGCGCATAGAAGTGCAGGAGACAAGGTGGAAAAAGTGACCTGAGTTTAGGGCTTGATTCCCATAAATGAGATATCAACAAATCAACCTGAAGATGGCAAAATATATAGACACTTAAAATGATGTGCTCACTTCATTTTAACCCCGTATTAGTCTTCTCAAGAGACTTGTACATCCCTGATGGAACACCCGTGACGAACTACAGCCATCCAGCACAGGGTGAAACAAACTTTAGTTTCTCTTGATTGACAGCAGAGAAAAGTAGGACATTCTTTTAGTATAGTTGAGCATATTAAATGTCAGTAGATATTGATGGAATAGCAAATATGTTCTTCTTGGTCTTCAACCTGTGATAAAATGTCACCGACAGAGTAATTATGAATGTTTTATATAATCAGCACATATGTGCTCCTCGCTAAACCAATTTAATTCCCATTACTGGTAATCTCATTAATACCCACTCAGAGATCAAGGAGTACTCTTAATAAACTATTGATTCATTTGAGCCATTTAGACAGCAGATGGGAGGTAGGAGCAGAGGAGAAGCCACCAGCCCATCCACAGGCATGCTTCTTAGAATATTTTCCAAACACTAATGAGCATTAGGTTATAATTCATATGAGAAGGAGATAGGGGGAGAGTGGGGTGGATAAAGTGACTGAACGATAGACCTCAATCTGTGAAAATTGGAGGAGCTGGGAAGGATTGGTTAACTGAAGTCAGGCATGAGATAACGACAGAGAAAGGGAGATTTTGTTTCTAAAAACAAGGAAAATGGAATTCGTATTTAGAAATTCTAATTGAAGTGAGTTAAAAAAAAAAAAAAAGTCCAGTCAGCAACCAGGTAAGTACTACTCTGGTACACTATTGGTTGTTACATCTGTCCATCTTCACTCAACAGAATTCCATCATCTCTCTGGAACTCAAATGGCCACCCATCGGCCAGAATTCCTTGTCTCAGCATGCTTTGATCAGCCAAGAGGCAAGATGGGCTCCCCAGAGAGTCCCCATCTCCGTGATGTCCTTGAATACAGCTATGTGACAAGGCTGAGTGCCATAGGCCAGCCCGGACCTCAGACTGCGGTGAAAAGCCCGCTTGGCCCTTTCCGGGTCACTCCGGAGCTTCTTCTAAAGTTCCAGGTGTCTTATGCCTTCCTGTGGGGGTGGTGGCAGGGGTGGTGGCGGGGGTGGGGGTGGGAGTGGGGGTAAGGCTGGGGGTAGGGGTGGGGGTGGTCATAAAATAGAGAAAAAGCTGCAGACAGGAGTTTGTCCAGGCTCGACCATCCAGCTTTAAGATTATTCATTCAACGTCCCTGAGACTCAGTTTCCCTTATCTCTAACAGAGAAAATGGTGGTCCCCATGAACGCACAACAGGCTTGCAGCAGTTGTGTAAGGATCACAGCTACAAGCGAAAGCTGCCCTGTGCATACCCAGAGTGTCATTAACTGGGAAGTGACTTGCGAGAAAAGTGGCACAGGAGAAAGCTAGAAAAATCAAAGGCCGGGTCCCAATTCTATCAGGTTTCTGTACTTAACAAAAGAGAGGGTTACCATGGGGATTTTCTTAGAACAGCTTAGTATTGGTGCTTATCCTTTATAAACGAGTGCTCAGAACATAAACAAACTGAAGATGTGAGTTGCTTAGATACACGAAATCTCCTTTCCTGCGATGCGCATGTTTGGTGCTGGTTATTATCCATCGGGGACAGGAGAAAAAAAAAAACAAAAAAAAAACCACTGCAACGTATACTTAATACACAAATATTAAACTGTCTTTTCTCTAGCGACTGGTACAAAAATATATTATATTTTTATATTTTTTCTTTTTAAATTATATCTGCTATCCGTCCCAGCCAAAGTCGCGGCCAGTCATCTGGTAAAACTTGAGGTTGAAGGGCCTGTAAAAGTCACGCAGCTGCCGCAGCACTTCGCGCGCAATGGCGGGGTGCGCGCGCCCCTTGGTCTTGCCCAGGCAGTGCGGCTTGCCGCTGCCCTCCGCCTTCTTGAGGCACGGGAAGCCCTTGGTCTGATTGAAGTAGAAGTGCTTGTCAGTGATGATGCGCTTGAGGCCCAGGAAATCCTGCACGCGGCGCAGCTCGCCTGCTGGGTCGCTGACCAGGCGCTCCCCGCTCACAAAGAGCATCTGGCTGAGCGGGAAATGGCGCAGCCAGGGCTCCAGGTGCTTGGCATACAGGCCAATCTGGATGGCGCTCCAGGACGTGTCTATGAGGCCCGCGCTGCGGTTGCGGAACGTCAGGCTCTCGAAGCTTGGAATATCCGGCCGCTTGGACAACGTCTGAGTGTAATCCGAGATGGCCCTGGTCACGGGGTCGCGCACCACCACGATGAGCTTGGTGTTCTTGGACATGGCTGAGATGCGTGCGGGTGCCTCCCTGGTCACGAAGTAGCTGGGCGTCTTCTCCATGGTGATCTGTCCCTCCAGGGATCTGGGCATCAGGTCCCTGCGGGAAGCAAGAAGACATGTTAGAATCTAGAGAGTGGGCCGGGTCCTCTTCTGGACTCCAATAGCTGAAGAAGCACCCGATGTGGGTTCAGACTTCCCCTGAGGGTTGCAGTGCCAGCTGCCTGACTTCCTGAATGTTAGATGAAGGTAACTGCTCTGCATTCCTTGAGCATGGGCCTCAGAACAGTCTTATTGCCTCTGTCATGTAGTTTTTGTGTCAACTAATTAATACACCTCCAGCGCTCAGAAACATCCCCAACATAGAACAAAGGCTCTGTTACTATTACCCATCTACAATACGCGACATCGATGTGTTCTAAAGGTGAATTACATTGTCACAAACACAATTATTGTGCTATCAAATGGCATTAAAATACCCAATGCCATCCTGTCTGTGCCTGACCCAAGTCCTAGAGTGGCTTTGCTTTCCATACAAAAGCTAATAATTTCTCTCAAAAAGGATTTCCTCATTAACAAATGAATCCTTTATAAGGATTTATTTTACTTTTTAATTATGAGTCTCAGTGTGGGTTTGCACACATGAGTGCAGGTGCTTCTGGTGACCAGAAGAGGGCATTGTTTCACCTGGAGCTATAGTTGAAGATAGCTGTGAGCCTCCTGAGCTGGAAGCTGAACTCTGGTCCTTTGAAAGAGCAGCTAGTGCTCTGAACCACTTAGCCATCTTCTCAGCTCCTCCTTTTAAGCATAATATCAAAATGTACAATTGTCCTCCCCTACCAATGATTTACTTCTGCTCAGTTCCATATACCTAATTCCAATGACAGTTCAAAACGAATGCACAGAAATTTGAGGAATAAACAATGCATAACTTTTAAGTTGCATGCCGTTCCAAGTAGCATCTTAACCTCCCCCCAACACACACACACACACACACACACACACACACACACACACAGAGAGAGAGAGAGAGAGAGAGAGAGAGAGAGAGAGAGAGAGAGAGAG
>OU015755.1:93636662-93657178 GCA_907169655.1 Acomys percivali | reverse complement strand
TACACTTCCTGCCCCTTAGTCATTTAGGGGCTAACTTGGCCATCAAATTAGCTGTCACATTATCAAAGTTCCTGTGCAATGAAGGCCCCAAGGGGAAAGGGCAGTGATAGGCACCAAGGCATAGAACATAGGAGCACACATTAATACTGCAGCTGTAGGCAAAGGTACAGGGCATGTAGAGAAAACAACGGTAGCACATGGGTCTGGAATTAGCCTGGATTTCGGACCCCCCCTACTGGGGCTCTTGGGTGGGTGGGTGGGGGCAATAAGGCCTCAAGAGTACAGAGGAAATGAAATTTATATAACACAAAATACTTATCTGTACGACTCTTGTATGTAATGATTAGACAAGACCCGATTATCACTCTGAATGCCTTAGTTTCTTTTCTATTCCTCTGGAGTTTGATGAGAGCCACCCCCCATCCAGGCTGATAATGTATGTGCTGGGGGCAGAAACCAACAGTAGTGTGATCTCCGAGTGCTTTCCTCTTTCCTGAGGGACACAGCTGGTGTCTAACATTCTTCCTTGTCTTGTGCTGATTTGGGGCAATTGTAATTCTTCCAAACCCCATCCAGTGCATACTCACAGCCTTACACCCATTCTCTGCCAGTTTGTGCATTCCGCCTTTCTTTATTCCCTCCTGGTTAGACCCCCTGTTTCTAATCCACTGACTTGCATTTCACCTTTTTATAAATGCCCCACCCTCTTTAAGCTGTGCATTGTGGGTTCCTTCCAATGGGTTTAGTTGCATGCTTTTTTACTCCCAATCTGCCTTCTCAAGTCATAAAGGCACTTTATTTTCAAGACCCACTGGGACATGATCATCCATGGCTGTATTTATTTTTAATTTTAACAGTTATTTTACTTCCATAATTTTGTAGTATCTATTTTGCATCTGTACGAAAAGGATCCACTTCGTGTTGGGTGCTTCTTTTACTCCCTCCCATTTACAGTTTGCTAAGTATATATTTAGTGGGAAGTATCAAATGTAAAAGATGAAAACCTGTCAAGTAAATCTCAGGCACCTCATATCTCCTCCAATAACGCATGACAATGGCCAATTTCATTTATGAGTCCCTGCCTCTACCCTGTCCCCATCTATTCCCTAACCATGCCAACTGGATTGCTTTAAAGCCAATTGGCAGACATCCTCTCAATTACTTTGCAAGTATCTGTGTCCCCAAGTGGCTTATTTCTGGCACACACTCCTCAGCCTTTGTGGTGACTAGTGCTAACAATGTCTCAGCATATATGGCAGTGAAGCTTTCCCCCTACTTTGTCACTTTAGATGTTTTCTTCAAGTGACTTGACTCTTTTTTGAGGGAGGAATGCTAGCTGTACGTTTGACTTATGGTGCTTGACTCTTATTTTTAAATTTAAAAGAATTTTGCAATTGATTGTATAAAATGCATATTGCACTAACTGTCCCTTAAGTATACTTTAGGATCTGGAAGGAGGGGAGTGAGCACAGCTCAGAATGGGCGCAACTTAACTGAGATGCCTACTGTCCTTCCTCACCTGTGCATGCCAGGTTCTCTGAGGAGTCAGCTAGACCAAGCTACTTCTGGAACATAAGATGCTCTTGTACAAGATAAGCTGGGAAGCCTGGCCAGAGATGCTTGGAGTTTCCCAGTAAAAGAAATTTGATCAAATGCATGGAAAATGTGTTGAGCTTTAAACAAACACCGAGTCCGCTGAAGAGGTAAGGGGCACACGTTGACTTGGAAACATGGAAGTGGATTTCTGCCTCCTTGTCTGTGACCTCTGAGTTATAACTGTTTTAAATCACATTTTGCCCTGAATCTGAAGAAAGAGTAGACTGCTCTCAGGAGTTTCTGGCTGGCCTGTCTCTGGGAGCAAAATGATCCTTAGGAAACTTTCTCAGATTTCTACAGATTGTGCTTGGCCAAAACAAATGCTACTAAGCCTCAGAAAAAGAATCCATATTTTAGAAAGCCTACCCCAAATGGGTGCTTGAAAAGAGACAGCTCAAACCAGACTTCCCAAGGAAGTCACCCTTGTCCCCTCCTGTCACTCATAGGATGGGGAAATCTGACTGGTTAGAGTGGGAGTGGAGAACTGCCACAAGATGGACAGCAATCCAAGATCAAGTGTGCCGGAGGCTGATTGCACAGCATGTATGTAATTAATATTCCTGAGCCCAAGGACCCGGAGACAGTGAACTATATGCTAAGCACGGGTTACAGCAAGTTTTTTTAAGCACCCAAGAAGGAACAAAGGATGGATCTAGATAGATTATGTCATTCATCTTAAAGAGAACGAAGTGATGGAGCTAAGTACTCAAAGGGGCTGTGGTTTTATTTTCATCTTGCTAGACCATAGGGAATCTGGCCTGTAAAGGACTGCCAGTGTGACTCTGCTGAGAAGACACACCTACTGTGGTGTTGGGCCTCATGGAATGGAACGTGTAAGAATCAGGAGGACCCCTGGGATTAGGTAGCCAATGCTTCACCATTGTCTGCATACAGATATCTTTGTTACTGGGAGAATCATCTAGAAAGAGTGGCCCAGGCCACTCAGCAGCTACATTCAGTATGTATCTAATAGGAACAAAGGACCTGTGTGCTCAGTCATTCTTGTCAGTTTGGGCCCTTACTCCTGGATTCCCACTGTCCTCACGCTGTTTTCTTGATCCCTGCCTTACCTGTGTAACTGCTACCAGCCAGTCTCTGCAAGTAGTTTCAAATAAATGAATGGATGGGCGGATGAATAAATGAATGAATGAATGGATGGATGAATGGATAAATATTTCTTTTCTACTTTTGGGGGGAGTTTTTTAGACAGGGTTTCTCTGTGTAGCCTTGGCTGCCCTACATTCATTTTGTAGACTAGGCTGGCCTTGAACTCACAGCGATCTGCCTGTCTCTGTCTCCCAAGTGCTGGGATTAAAGGCTTGTGCCACCACGCCCAGCTCCCTACTTGTTTTTAATAAATTGCATTTAATTGCTCTTGATTGATCCCCTCTTGCTATACATAAAAATCAACTCCATATTGCTTATAGATATAAGCAGGACAGAAATTTACAAGAGTAAATGAAAAGTAAACACATTCCTGAAACAGTGCCTTCAAGTGAATAAAAAGGCAAAGCCCAGAGTGAGAGAAAATGTTTACAAAATGTCAAAAGCCATGGCTGCAATATATAAAGTCAATAAGTTAAATAAATAAACGATTAATAAACAGAATGAAAGGGAAATGAGTCAAAAACCTTGACTAACCATGTCATACAAAACAGTATTCAGATGTTCAGCTGATTTATGAGAAGTCCTTAGGAATAATTACTTATCAAGGAACTGAGCATTGAAAACCCTGTGTCGATACCATTGCATGACTCATCCGCTCATACAAATGAGATACACGTGATTGAGGTTTCCAAGTGTGGGTGAGGACATGCAGCTCCTGGAACCTCACTGATGGACAGCAAGCTGACACAGTGATTCCAAAGCTGGTTGGCACCATTTACAAGAGCTGAACACATGTCCCCAGCAGCTAGTGCTATTTCACAGCTGTTTGTCCAAATAATCATCAAAAACCAGTATATACACCCAACACAGAACAATCAGAATGGAGATAGTGTCACCTCTGCCAGTCATACCTGCCGCTCAGTGAGTCTCACAAGCAGTGCTAATAACACACCCAGCCCTGGCAATGCGTCTGCTGTGTGACTGCTGTGGTGGTTTGAATGAGATACATCCCACCCCTCCCTCGCCCCAGAGTCTCTGGCATTTAAATTCTTGGTCCTCAAATAGTTGGTGTCCTGGTTGGGGGTGGGGACAGCTTAGGAGATGTGGCCTTGGTGGAGACGTATGTCTCTGGAGTGGGTTTCGTTTTCTCTCTGTGTCCTCATGGTTTGAGATGTTCCTGCCACCAGCCATTCAGCTCTGCCTCCTCTCTGTGATGGTGATGGACTCCTATCTATCCCCATGGATCTGTCAGGCCAAAACAAACCCTTTCTATAAATAGCCTTAGTTGTGGTGTTTTATCGCAGCAACAGAAAAGTAGCTGATATAACTTCCTCCATGAGAAGCTGATGATCAGAGCTTGGAGATGGCTCAGTTGGTAAAGTGCTGTACATAAAAGCACGATGCCCTGGGTTCACGTCCCCAGAAAATACATTACACGATAGACACAGCTCTGGGTGTCGGTAATCCTGGCTCTGGGGAGGCAGAGACAACAGGATCCTCGGGACCCAGTGGCCAGTGAACCCCAAGTTTGGCCAATCAGTGAGTGTCCCTGTCATGAGGTGGAGACACAAGCTGGAGAAGACAGATGATACCTGACACCAACCTCGGGGCTCTACATGTATGTGTGTGCTCCCCCCATCATGACTGCCTTTGTGCTTACACACACACACACACACACATACACACACACACACACACACACACACACACACACACACACACCATAAAACAAAAAAGAAGACAAATAAACAAGAAACTCCTATGTCCGAGTAGATGTCAAAACAGTTGTTGCCCACAGGGGAATCGGTGTGGGGAAGGAAGAACAAAAGCTTTTAAAGAGATGGAGTGCACCTGTCTGCTCACCCCTCTCACAGTCTATCCACTTTGTGAAAATCTGCAGCAGGGCTGTACGCTCCAGTTTGTGTGGTTTTATGTAGTTAAGTTATAGTTGAATAAATATTTTACTATGCTTATAAAATATAAATGGCCAGTTTCCCATAAGGCTCCAAGAAAAGCGTGTGTTTTGTAAAGCCCAAACAAAACAAAAATCGCTTTGGCCAAACCAGGCCCATCTCTGACTTGTAGAAATGTAGACAACAGAGGGAAAGGATTGGGGCTCACCTATGTAGGATGCAGGGATCCGTGAGCACCTGCCTCTCACCCCAGATAAACGTAAGAACAGAAGCTGTGCAAACTCCGCCCTACACGTGGCGGCCTGTTCCCACAAAGGGGAGCACAGTAGTGGCCATCGCCATAGAGAAGATGCTCATGTGTATGGCCTGCAGGGGGGTATTCTCTGAAGACAGTTTTGCAAGTGGTAAATTGCAAAATGTTCTGGAACTAACATTTTCATTTTATCTTTGCAGGTGCGTGAGATTAAAATGGGCCTATGCTCTTTTCATGCATATTGTAATGAATTAATACTAATATATTATATAATGACACTAACATAATAAAAATGTATGCCAATAATTAATATCGATTAGATGGTAATAGGTGGTCCTTTCTGGGCTTGGGACTTGTTTATTCCTGTTAAATCAGATAAGAAGGCAGCAATGAAACCCATAGAAAAGGAATCCACAAACAAGAACTTAAAACAACAGCTTGGCCCACTACTGGAGAAATCACTGACGGACTGATCCAGAGCACCATGGAAGACTCAGAAAGGCCTGGCTTCTGGGCTGAAAATGGATGAGACGAAGGACTTATCTGCCCACACGAATGGCATGGTCATGTACCTCTAGACCAGAGGCTCTCAATCTGTGGGTTGAGAATAACCTGCATGTGGGGGAGGAGGTCAAATGTCCTTTTCACAAGGGTCACCTAAGGCCATCAGGAAACAGATATTTAAATTACGATCTATAAGAGGTGCAAAATTACAGTTATGAAGTAGCGACAAAAATAATTGTATGGCTAGGGCGTCAGCACAACATAATGAACTATATTAAAGGGTCACAGCACTTAGAAGGCTGAGAGGCTTTCGAGATGAGGACACAGTTTTCGGTGACATGGAAGAGAGCGGGTTAGAACAGGACATAAAGTGATGGCGGCTGTAGAAAGATCTTCCAGGGTCATCCACGCTTGAGGAGCTTAGTGTCAACAGCAGGAAGAACAGAGGAAGGCGAGAATAAGAGCCGTGTTTAGAGCATGGGGGCGGGGGCATGAGGATGCTGTAGGTGATTTACATGGGGGTGACATGGATGTTTCCAAAGAGGATTACAAAGCTTTAAAGGAAGAAAATGATGGAGACTTTACAAACTAGCAAGTTGGTGTGTGCGTGTTTGGGGGCAGGGGGAGGGGCAGGTAGTGGTGGTAATCCTTTTCCCACCATAAATAGAAACCCATGTGCAGTTTTTTGTTAGCGGAGTTTGAATTACTTGTAAAAAAAAAAAAAGTGGTTATTTCTTCCCAAGAACCCAGAGGGAGACACAGTATTGGTGCTGTTCTGAGATACGGCTGCTTCACAGCTTCATAGGAAACTCAGAGCTGAAGAAAACAATATATATATTTCAGCCACTTTCTGCTATTAACAAACTGTGTGACTTTAGGGCAAATCACTGTAGTCCTTTGGGCCATCGTTCCTTCGTCACCAAAACATGATTGTTCCGTGTATAGTTTGGGACACATATTTGTCTAATGTAGTGCTCTGAAGAGGGGCAACATCAAGATCGGGAAGGCTAGATGTGAGTGCACAACTGCGTTTGACAGAGGCAAGTTTGTGACAGAAGAGCCGCGCATCTGTCCAGTGCTTCCTCGAAGTAAGACAGCAGAGCTACAAGATGGACTCCACAGACCAGGCTGTGTTCAAAGTAACAGGTCCAGGGCAGCCAGGAAGTTCAGGCCTTGGGAAGAACTTGATAAGAAAGAGCATGATGAACACTTACGAAGCATTTGCCACAGACCAAGGCAGACGACGCATCATCCCTCTGGTCCCAACCACCGGAGCAGATAAGAATTTGAATTTTAGTCCTGGAAAAATACAGGCGGGTCTGGGCCCTCTAGTCCTCCTCAAACTATGGCACCAGCCAAGGAAAATATAGCAGTAAACTTTGAACCCCTACCCAGTCTAGCCGATGGACAGGACATTCTCCACCGTTAAGTGGAGAAGGGGATCTGACTTTCACACAAACTCTGGTGCCCCATATTTGACCATGTCCCTTGGATGGGGAGGCCTGGTAGCACTCAGAGGAAAGATAATAAGTCACCCAGAAGAGACTTGATACCCTAGGAGCATATACAGGGGGAGGAGGTCCCCCTCAGTCACAGACATAGGGGAAGGGAGTAGAGGGGGAAACGGGAGGGAGGAAAGAAAGGGAGGATACAAGGGATGGGCTAACAATTGAGATGTAATATGAATAAATTAATAAATAAATAAATTAATTAAAAATAAATAAATAAAATAAATTTATATGACAAAAAAAAAAAGAATTTGAATTTTAGCTTCAGAAGGCAAAAGGGTAACACGGTTAGCCCAGCGATAGCTGGTGACTAACAGGGACAGAATAAAATACTAGGTCTTTCTCCTTGTTAGCATGTTCTTTCAATCCTTCCAAATACCCAGGCAGCATCAGGGTGACTCTATAAGCATCACAGGCCATCTTGGACACTGTGACTAACTAAATGCTTAATCATTAAATGTATTCCTCTCCCTTCCCCCCCCCCCCCCCCCCCCGCGCCATTCATCTTGGCACGTAAATTGCCCATCCCCAAATCTTGCAACAGGAAGTAGATGGTTAGTTATCCTGTTTTCCAACAGCTATCTTCTAGGAGGGATGCAGAGCTATAAGGGGAAGTCCAGGGTTGCAACGCAAGGGCGACTTACCTTGAGGGATCGATAAATCTGGCCGATTTGCATGTGCATGCTGTCAGCCTGTCTCGTGTGTCTGTTTCTGCAAGCCTCCAGCCGCAGAGCGTGCCAGGAAGGACTTTTTCTCGGGATGGCCAATGTCTGCAGGTAGTCCCTGGAGATCCCTAACCGTGTGTGTCTGAGAAGGGAGGAAACCACACTGAATCGGGAGCTGTCAGCTTGCTGTCTCTGGGGCCAAGGCTCACTCATGTTAATATTTCTTTTCCTGCTGTTGTGCTGTGAGAGCCTTCTCAAACCGTGACTTGTAAGCCTGGAGGGGGAACTCCCTTCTGCTGATGTTTAGGTTGGCTTCTGAGAGAGAGGGAGAGACTGATGCTATAACCCAGCTCCCACACTAAGCACACGTATACGGGCCATTCTAATAAGCATACCATCAGCGAGAGACATTCAGTGTTAAACTGAGAGTCTGGGATCCTTTCCGGTGCTGTGGACAGTCAATGCCTTCCAAGACTCTAAGTGATCAAAGGGCAGAAGGGAATTGGGAGCGATTTGGACCATCCCAGGATGCATGCATGATTCACTGTGCACCAGTTTATTTCAAGAACAAAACTCCAGGGGAGTCCAGAAAGTCAAGGAGTCTTGATTGCTCATTTGGAGAAACTTGGGAAAGGGAGAATGTATATCTGTAGTCATCAAACACCAAAGATGCTGAGTCTCCCTAATACCCTCCATCATCCTACCCCTCACTGACGATCAAAATAGTGGTTCTCAACCTGTGGGCCGTGACCCCCACAGGGGCCACATATCCTTCATGTCAGATATGTACGCTATGATTCATAACAGTAGCAAAAATTATAATTAGGAAGTAGCACCAAAATAATTTTATGGTTGGGGGTCACCACAACATGAGGAACTGTATTAAAGGGTCGCAGCGTTAGGAAGGTTGAGAAGCACTGCTCTAAAACTACACCAGATTCACACAAGTTTCATGGTCCTTCTCTGAACCTAATTCTCCTTCACTGGAGAGCTGATGTAGCCTCAAGTTTAAGATGACATGTCCATCTCTGTGTATGTAGTCCCGGATGCTGCACCAGGGTGGTGTCTGACTCATGGGAACCAAGTGTCCTCTTGTCTGTCTGTAAAACAACCAGAAGCTAAGAAACCAAGGGGAGGGGTAGGGATATGTCACCACCCCTCCACAGAGGGCTGAGGCTATGTCTGAGGCCAAGAGGTCCCTTATGCGGCTCTACCCCACCAGCGCTCTTGCTCCGTGTTGCTGCCTCCCACCCTAGCAAGGAACCACATGGACAAACACTAGCAGGTGTGTTAGAATTTGGGTAGGAAGACTCTCACAGGCATAAACAAACAACACAGGCAACCAATGGGGAAAAGAGTGGAGAATGTTAGGCTTAGACCTCATTTAGTATAAGTGCACAAAGTGAAAGTTTAAAAGAAAAAAAACCACTTTACACTCTTCTAAGTTTTATTTCACCTGAAGTACACAATGATGTGACGCTCAGAAGTACTAAGATTCTAGAAAATTCACACCCACCCTCGTCTTTAGAAAGAAACTTGCACGCACATTTTAGCCAAACAACTGAAGAAGTAAAGTTAAAAGTTCTTGAGTGAGTCTGTGTATTTCTTGAATGAAGTCTGTGTATTAAAAAATAATAATAATAATAAAGGTAGGAACATCTAAAATCAGAACAGAATAAACGTCTTACGAAACCGCATTTAATGCAGTTAGAATGGCAAGAAGTGGCAGAAATAAAACAGAACCACATTACATGGTCTCTGGCACCAAAGCTGGAAATTCACAGCCTGGAGCCGTGTTTATGTTTATGAGCAGTCAACAGACAGACAGACAGATAAGCTAAGAGATTACAGATAGATAGCAGAGATCCAGATACAGAAGAAAAGGAGGCAAATCTTCCAAAAGACAGGAACTCCCCACTGCTGTCTCCTGAGAAGCTCCCTATAATTGTAGAAGAGGCATGGGTGAGAAATTCCCTAAGCCCCCAGAGGCCCCTGTCATACTCAGTTCTACAGTTTCCATGGCGCAAAGCTGGCTGAGACCCTGTGTCTCTTGACCCTTAGTCCACTTACTTCATTTCGCCTTATTTTAAAATACACTATAGCCAGATCATGGCCACTCTGATGGTTCCTGATGAGTAAATTTGTCACTAGGTGCCACAAGCATATACCAAGACAAGATGGCTACAGATAAGACACCGTCTAACCATGGAGACTAAGTCCCTGAACGGCTTGGAACCAGGAAGATCCTGCTAAACACGGGTCTTCCTCCTCATAGGTAGCTAGATCTTGCTCTCTTCAGCTTACCTGAAGCTTTGAATCAACTGCTTAGAAGAGGAAAGTGGGATTTTTCAAGAAAGTATGGAGACCGTGAGCCGAAGGCAGGGGAGCGCTTGGCTCCTCTGCGGCTGCCTCAGCAAGTCCCCATCGCAACCCCTCCTGGCTCTTGACAGGAGTCTCCTTAGTGATGGGCTTGAGACCTCTTGTGCCGCTGTGTGACTGTGGGCAGGGGCGTCAGCAAGGCGGGCTGGTCAGCCTAGAGTTATCAAGCCTGGGCACGTGTGTGGCTGGAGATAAGAGAGATTGAATGTCCCTGGCTTGGCAACAACGCAAAGCCTGTAGTGGAGAAAGCAGTGAGGACAGGAGCAGGGTAAGTCCGAGACTGCAGAGCCTCTGTCCTCCATTTCTGCAGTGGTGGGCTTTGGTTTCTTCCTTCCTTCCCTCCCACTCCACCCACTTTTTTATTTTTTTAATTCTCCCTGTGACTTAGTTCTAACCAAGGCGTAGGGATGGGATCAAAGGTCCCCTTAAGTCTGGGACAGGAAAGGAATTCGAGGCTACAACGCTGGCAGCAGCTGGAGGTTCAGGTTTCCCTGGATGTTCTTTCTAAAACTTATCTTCAGCATCCTGGGTGGTGTCTCTCAGTTTTCCTCGAATTTTAAGCAACAGAAAACAATAAAAATGTAATAACCGAAACAATACCGAAAACAAGGCCAAGCATTTGTCATAGCCTCACTCTACAACATGGTAAAGTTCTAGCATAATGACGTCATGGCAGGAGGGTGCCACCAAACCTCAGGAATGCAAGGCGTCCATCAGCACATCAGCACGGTTGGGTCTCTTGCCATTGGGAAGGGGTAAAGGCATCTATTGAAAGGGACAGAGACAGAGAGTTCTGGCATTCACTCCACAGTTCAGAAAGGCTTGTGAATCGCACACACACACACACACACACACACACACACACACACACGCGCGCGCGCTTACAATAGAAGCCATCACACCAGTCAGTGCAATGCAGCCCAGTCCTAAGCATGCTGTCTAACTACCATGATTCTGGCTCTGGGGAATTGCTTCTCCTCTTTCCCTAATTTTTTGAAATAATATTCCTGCATGCTAAGAGCATGCACCGGTTGCACTGCTGCCAACACTGGAGATGAACGAAAGTGCCTCAAAAGGATTTGAGTGTGACAAGAAGTCAGTTAAGAGAAAGGACAAACTAAGCACCAAGCAAAGGCTTCCATGTTAGTTAACAGGAAGTGAGCTCCTCCTGGGAAGTACCACTTCCTGGTACTGCCAGACGTGTGTCCATTGCCTCTCCCCACCCAGTCCATAGCCAAAGGAGCTTAAGCTCCCTGTGAACTCAGAGCAGTCACACATGAAGACAGAAGCACACTTCTCACAGAGCCAGTATGCTGCTCGGAACAGGTTGACCAGGGAAACAAGGCCCTCAGGACATGGACTCTAGCTGGATCTCAGAACGCATTAAATAAAAAAGGTTTGATTAAACTACACATTCTCTTTTAAATTAAGGAGCCCATTTTAAATAAGTTGTATTTCAAAGTTTTGCATAGAGTTAATATGCTTTAGACCGTCCTGTATTGTCATCTGACATATGCCCAACTGAGCTCTTTCGGTGGCTTTTATTTTCTGGCAGACAGCTTTTAGAGACACAAGAAAATTACTAGATTTCTTAAAGTCTTACATTCAGCCTTAATTTACATTTTTTTTAATCAGAGCGCATTATAATTTCCGCATTTCAGAAATTCTTTATATCTATGATCGCCAAACTAAATTCCATACTCCAAACCAACATATTTTCTTTGACTTTCTGATTCTATCTGTGTACAACCCTAATAACAGGCATCCCCTAGTGCCAGGGGCAGAGAGAGGGAGGAGGGAGTGCTGAGTTCCTGCTCAGTGGCTCTGGGGCTTCCTTCTGAGCTCACAAAGATGTCTGGAATCAGGTAATCAGGTAATGCTGGGAGTAAACCTTTTTTTTTTTTCTTCTTAAATCCACAAACTTTTGTGGGAGCAGCCAAATCTATCTGCTTACACATTGTCTACTCAGCATTTTCAAATGCAAGTGGAAACAGGAGAAGGGACAAAAAGCATATGATGTGCAGGTCTAAAACGTTTACTATCTGGATCTTTTCAGAAAACATTTCTCAGTCTGTGATTGAGATCATCACTGTCAATAGAATAAAATTAATATGAGCAATATTGATTGCAACATAATTAGTATTTACTGAAGTTAACGGTTGAAAAATAAATCTTACTGTGTGCGTGTCATAGGTCACAATTTGTGTATATCTTCATTTTATGGCTCATCCAAACACTGCTGGCCCATCCACAGAAAATCCCAGATGAGCAATAATAATTAAATTGAGTCATCTTTGGTGTTTTGCCAACTTTCAGACATGTGAAAACAATAGGTTTAGGCTTTTTTTTTTTTTCTGTTTCATTGTTACCAAGGAATATTTGTCAAAGGAAGGGAAACAGCACATTTCATCTAACAGTGTCCTAGCTTGATTTATAGCTTTTTAAATGTTTAGACATGTGGTATGTGAGCCGCCAGTGGTACCCTGGTCCAGGGACCTGGAGATGTGAAAGGGTGGGCCCAAAAGACCATGCAGAGGACCCTGGGAAGTCATTAGGAAGAAAAACGAGGCAGACAGACAGGACCCTTGGTGCCGAATAAACATTAGGACTGTCAGGAACAGACCCTGCAGACGGAGCCCTTCATGTGTGCGAAGTTCCTCTACCACAGCAGAGGCGTGCCCGACGCTTAGTGTCTGTGTGCAGGACCCAGGTCCTTCCTTCAGCACAGGGCCAAAGCCTTGTAGGCATTTGGCTGAGGACAAGGGAATGAAACGACTTTTCAAATGGCCTTTAACTTTTCCCCTCAATTTTATTGACTTTTAGATAACTGTATACATGCAGACGACGCACTGTAAACATCTCCGCCTCCCATTCCCCTCTCCCACTTCTGGAGACTCCTGCTTCCTCCCAATTAGATGACCTCCTACTTCCATGTTTTAATTTTTTTTTTCCTTTTTAAAGAATTTTACATGTAAGTTTGCTCCCTCAGCATGTATGTGTGTACTATGTGTCTGCTTGGCTTCTGCAAAGGTCAGAAGAGGGTGCCAGACACCCCTGGGGCTATAGCTACAGATGGTTGTGAGCCACCACACGGAGGCTGGGGATGAAGCATGCATCTTCTGGAAGAGAATCCAGTGGTCTGAAAATCTGAGCTATTCTCTAGCCCATCCCACGTGTGTGTGTGTGTGTGTGTGTGTGTGTGTGTGTGTGTGTGTACGTGCGTGTGCATGTGTGTGTGCGTGCGTGTGCGTGCGTGCGTGCGTGCGTGTGCATGTGTGTGTGTGTGTGTGTGTGTGTGTGTGTGTGTGTGTGTGTGTGTGTAAGCTCATGCAAATAGCCCCAGCTAGTGCGTGTTTTTAATAGACAGGCAATGTCCTGTCTAAAAAACTTTCACAACAGTCCTCCACGTCTCTTCCAATCTTTCTGCCTCTCTTTCCGTGACTGAGTGGAGGTTCAAGGTTTTTTTTTTTTAAGTTGTTTTAATTATTCACCTGTAATTTTGTTCAGTACCAATGTGTCACCAGAGCTGTATACTGAATTTCTCTCTAACTCTTTGCCTGTCTGGTTTCTTCCATTTTACTTTAACTGTGTTCCCCACACAGCCCTCTCAATTTTTTGCACTTCCATAGTCTGAAGTCTAACATGAGTTTTTCTACCTATTTTGCTCTTGGGTATACTTTATTGAGTGTGGTCTCCCCCACACAGACCGAAGAATTAGGAAAATATTTTTCTAAAGTCCCCTTCCCTTCTTCCTGTACACTGAAACTGGGATTTCGTGAAATGCAATGTCTGGTTAAGAAAGCAATGTGATTCTCCCCACCCTAAGTCCATCAGCCTGGGGAAATGAATCGGCTTTCATGTATACTGATTTTCTCTTATGTTCCCAAGCCAAGTTTTCTTTTATATTTAAGCTTGTGTATAAGAAAATAGACTGGAGGGCTCAACTCTCTAGGAGGGATAAGTGTCAGGACTGCATAACTATCCATGATCAGAACATAAAACTGCCTGTCATTCCACTGTCATGAATTGCTTTGTCGCCCCCTCACCTTGCAACTATCCATCTAGATCTGGTCTCTGTCACTGTAGCTTGTCCTTCTGAGAATGACATGCAAATGACATTGTATGGTCTGTGACCTCCTGCAACTGGCTCACTGCACATGGCCTCCATGTGTTGAGAGCCAGTTCAAGCTGCCACATACATCAACAGTTCAGTCCTTCTAGAGCAGAGTAGTATTCTACTGTACTGGTGTACAGCGGTGTACAGCGGTGTGTCTAGTCACCTGTTAGAAGACATTTAATTTGGTTCCAGTTTTCAATAATTATAAAAAAATAACTGCTGCAAACTCTAGGTTCAGGGTTAATATGAATCCATTTTTTTTCTCCTGTGCTAGATAGCAAGGAGGCAGATTGCTGAAAGAACACTGAATAATTCCATGCTTAACTTTGTGGAATTGCTGGAGAGTTCTGAAGCGCACTGTACCATCTTGCTTTCCCCAAGGGTAGTGCGTGAATGTTCCGCTTGCCCCTCATTTCAGCACTAATCTCTATGAGAGTCTTTTCAGTTTTGTGGCTGGCTAGGGGTTACGGTTCAGGGCTCATGCCCAGGGTCATTGGAGTGCTTTATGAACTCAGGGACATCTCCAAACCAGGAAAAGTACCAAAACTCCAAATTTCAAATATGTTTTTGTTTGTTTGTTTGTTTGCTTGTTTTACTGAAAATGATTTCTTTCAAAACATCATAAAGCCAATAACTCTTAATAAGTAGGGCCATCATAGTTGGGGGACTGCATTGTACTTCATTGCACATGCCTAACAGACACATATTGAATGACTAAGTTGGTCAATACGTGTTGAATTATTACTGCGTGCACAACAACAGGTTTGTTCCCAGCCAAGATTTTGATTTAGCAAACATTCATGGAGGATGTGCTTGGACCAAGCATCCTATTAGAAAAGTGAGCTGCTTGGATTACAAAGTCCCTGCCTAGAAAAGCTTGCCACCCAGAGGGGGTAGGCATTGTGACAAATGCGCGTCAGTAGCAGAAACCACCACACTGAGCATGCTTTTGCATTCAGAGAACGTTGATTCTGCCTAAGGAATTTAGAGGAGGCTTACCAAACAGAGCTGTGGGAGTAGAGAGAGCGATGATGACAATGGCACCGCCAGTGGCCTTCATACACTCTGCATGGACACCAAAATGGAGGTGCTGGCTGGCATGTGCAAGGAGCCCTCTCCAGCTACGTTACAGGCACATTCATTTTATTACAAGCTTCCATGGTGGTTCATCAGGGTCAACTGAGAAATGGGGCATGTGGAAGAACGACGTGTTTGAAAACATGGAGGAGGTGGAAGAGACTGCAGCACTCCCTGCTGTGGGATGGAGGACTACAAGTTCCAATGCACACATCCTCTTCATGCAGGAGACCGTCCAAAGCGGCATCAGGAACACACGGTCCCCAACGCTGGAAGCGTACTAACCACTAATAATTGAGACTTCAGTTAGGAGACTGGTTTGAAAAATTAACACATTGTGGTAAATATATATAAGAGAACATTTCCAGCCATCAAAAGACTGAACTGCATCTGTTTGCAATGACTTAGACAGACCTGCAAAATAATCCCAGGTTACTTTGGGGGGGGGTTGTTTATTTTGTGTACTTCTTTCTACATTCTGGATATTAGCGCCCTGTCTGAACTAGACCAGATAGAGACCCCCCCCCTCTTTCTGTTTGCTCAGCTGGTTCTTTCTTCTCTGTATAGAGAGCTTTGTGTTTTGGTGTAGTCCAGTTGGAGCTCTGTTCAGAAAATTCTTGCCTATATTTACATATTAATGTGTGTCCCCTAAGTTTGACTCTAGCTGTTTCAGTGGTTTAGGGTCTACATTAATGTCTTCTGTCCTCTTTGAGTTGATTTTTGGGGACGGTGAGAGATAGAGATCTAATTTCATCCTTCTGTGGTTGGTACACAGGGACATGTTTTCTGGTGCATGACACCTTTACCAGTTAGGTGATCATAGCTGTGTGGGTTGATTTCATTTCTATGTTTTCTAATCCTTTCTACTGGTTGGCAAGCCAGTTTCTATGCTAGCATCAGATTTATCTTTGTCACTATAGCTCTGTAGTATAATTTGAGATCAGATATTATGAAATTTCCAAGTACTATTCTTTGTCCTTAGGATTGCTTAGACTGTTAATGATTATTTGTCTTCTGCTTGCATTCTTGGGATGTTTTTCTAGTTCTGTGAGGAATGTTATGTTGGTTTGTCAAACTGCCACTAACTAGAGTCATCTAGAGAGAGGGGCCCTCGATTGAGGAATTGTCTCCAGAAGATTGGTCTGTGGGCATTTTCTTGATTAATGATTAATGTGGGAGTGCTCAGCCCACTATGGAACAGTGCTTCCTCTGGGCAGATGGTCCTGTCTTGTATAAAAAGTCAGCTGAGCAAGTCATTAAACAGTTTCTGTGTATGATCTCAGCTTTAGTTCTTGCCTTGAACCTCTGCCCTGGCCTCTCCTGAGGATGGACTTATTAACACACACACACACACACACACACACACACACACACACACACACAACCCACACATATAAAACTTATAAACTAAATGAATCCTCTCTTCCACAGGTTACTTTTGGGTCATAGTGTTTATCATAGCAACAGAAAATCAGACTAGTACAAATGTATTTGGAATTTTCCTGGGGACTGTCTTGAATCTGTAGGCTACTTTTGAGAGCAGAGATATTTACATAAGAAACAGAACTGCCCATCAACATGTGGGCTGATAAAATGAAGAACCACAAATGACCAATAAACATTTTCAAAAGTATTCAACATCCCTAATTGTCAGTAAAGTGCAAATTAAAATCAGAAATACACCTTATTCCAGTCATAAGGCTATTTCAAGGAGTCTGACAATAAATGTCAACAAAGATATGAAGATAGAAGAACACATAGTCCCTGTTAGTGGGAGTACAAATTAATACAATTATGGAAATCCTTTTGGCTATTCCTCAAAAAAATTAAAACAGAATTACACTATGACACAGCTATACCACTCAGTAAGGCTCTGTATTCTCCTATAGAGATAATTGCAGATTCATATTTATTCCTGTTCTACTTACAATAGTAAGGGAACACAATCAGCCTAGTTGCACACAAAGAGAAGAATGTAATGCTTTTCAGCTCCATTCTATTTCCTGCAAATTCCTGTGTTCTGCCCTCACTGTTAGGACATGCCTAGACTAGCTTCTAGAGGATGAAAGATGAAGTGAAGTTGAGTCACATCTGATGCTAAAGCTTCTTTAGGTCAGTCTTCAGCAGCTGACTACCCCAGACATGTGAGTGCAGCCAAAAATCATCAAGCCATCTGGCCATCTTGTTGACCCATTGGTGACCACATGAGCCTGACTAGCTAAGATTCCAAGGTTAATGTTGCAGATCTGCTTAATAGGTAGCTGTTGCCTGTCTATGGTTTTGGGATATTTTAGGAAGCATTGTTTTAGCCAAATGTAATTGGTATTCTGAGGTTTTATTACTATAACCTTAACAAAAAATATGGGCAGAGGCACACTGCCTTCCTAACAGTGGGTGCCTCTGGAGAATGCAACTGCTGGCTAATACTCTACTTCTGAAGAATTAAGCACTGAGAAACAGAATTGCTACTACCTATAGCTTGGATACATCCCTTTCTCTTAACTGTTTTTAAAATGCCAAAAATCTATATGATAAGATAAGAAAATCAGTCCTAATCCTGGTGGCTACCCTGGCTTTCAAGCAGTCTGAAGGAACATAGTACTGACATTGTTTGTCAGAAGCCTTAAAGTAGCCAACTGTCACTCTTGTCTCAACACTGATGGGCTATATGAATGAACTACTTAGTCACTATTTTATCTCAGTTTTCCTTTCTGCAGATACAGATGACTCTGGCTGAGAGTGGAGTCATTTAGGTCATGACTATGCCTATTATAAATTAGAAAAGCCATGGTGAGAAACTATTGCAATACACACCTTCTCCAAACATAAGTTAAAAAGGGTTTCAGCTACTGAGACTGATGGTGATTGCGGCTCTGGTAGCGGTGCTGAAGGTGAAGATAGTGAATTTTAGTCACAACAGGTTGTCATATGGTCTATAAACTCTTTCATGCTACTCTTCTGGCATTTCAGATGACTCAGAGAGCTGAGATATGCAAAAGACAACAAAATACCAATATGTTTAGCTATTTCATTCACTGGCACCAACTGTCTGAGAGAAGATATGACTATTGCTTAACTCTTGCCAAAAACTGAAGTATAATGAAAATTATTTGTTAACTAGATTTGGTCAACTGACCTACATTAAATTTCAACAAATACTTTTTTAACCATCTGGAAGGCATTTAAGATGATGGTACACACAGCAAGTATCTGAGGGCCATATCCTGGTGCACAGAACAGGATGCTTTAGGGAAAGTAGGATGGTGACACAGCATGAAAACAGGTCAAGATTGGACAAGCTTCACTGTGGACAGCTCCAGCATTTCCAGACCTCTTGAATGTGTAATTTTTTTGTGTGGTTGGGGGGAAACAAATCTAGGAATTCTGGCAGTTCTATCACACACTCACATATTAGAAGATTGAAACCAGGTTATGGCAGACCATTGTGGTGGTGCCATCCCTGGGCTGGTGATCCTGGGTTCTATGAGACAGTAGACTGAGCAAGCCATGGAGAGCAAACCCATAAGCAGTACACCTCCATGGCTTCTGCATCAGCTCCTACCTCCAGGTTCATGCCCTGCTTGAGTTCCTGTCCTGACTTCCTTCAGTGATGAACAGTGATGTAGGCACGTAAGCCAAATAAACTCTTTCCTCCCCAACTTGTTTTTGGTCGTGGAGTTTCACTGAAGCACTAGAAATATTAATTAAGACCCCCACACACACACATACACCATTAAGTCAACCAAACAGGATCATAAGCCTGACTCTACTCTCTAGGCTACCACAGCTTTTAGAAAGGTTCCCAACCAGTGCATGTCTAGAGACCCAGTCTATAGCGAGTACTGCTATCAATGCAGAAGAAGATACGAATGTGTCTACCTGGCTTAAAAAGAACCCTCCTGCTCATGGTAAAAGCAGACCATCATTTCTACATGCCACTGTGATGGTCTCAAACCTTCTGTCCCAAAGCAGATTCATCCATTACAAGCTCTGTACCATTTAGGAGAGTTCTGTCAGGTTTTCTGTGACCCACTCTTGCCCTTTCTTTTCTCATGGCAGCAGCTGCCTACCATGGCACGCCCCCAACTCCTACCTCTCCCTCCACTTTCCTCAGCACCTGCCTCTTGGCTGGCCTGACCTAGAGATGGCATGAGAAGACCCTCCATTTTGTGTTCCACTTTCAGATTCTTTCTAATGGCCAATTTCTTTTGAGGCATAGAAAAGCGGCCTGTGCTTCTCTGCCCCAGTGAGCAGGATGTCCTGTGTTTTCTGATGCCCTAGCCTTTCCCAATATAGAATTCATCTTGGGAAAAGAAGTAATTAGCCTGATGGGAAATAAACAGCCATTTCAGCAGTCTTCTCACTGCTGGGTTCTGCAGCGGCAGAGGCCCAGCCAAGTCCAAAAGAAGTTGAGCGTGCTGGAGGCTCAATGCCCCACTAAGCTCAAATACCAGCTACTGGCACCTGAAGCTCATTAGTTCTGACCAACACTGCTAATCACCCCAGTGATGAATCAGCTTTCATGAGCACTCAGAGAAGCAGTCATTAATGTCTTAACCTCAAAGTACCCTGGATGGCCTGGAAGACCCACGGCTCGTGCATTGCTAGAAACTTGAAACACAGTGCGTCTAGTGTTGTGATATGGAAAACTAGGGTCGCTCAGTAGGGTCCTTATAAGGGCTAACACTTCTCTTGGGGAAATCTTTGGCTTGGCATGTCATTATAGGTATGGTTCCATGCTCCTTGGTAATTGAGAGAAGTCTTTTATGATTGTTTCTCAACTTCAATGCAGCTGGCATTACAGCATGGATGATTTCTTGATGCTGTGCTGTAGTGTGGGACTTTTCCAGATCCCTCTGTCTACCCTATGGATGTCAGCAGCATCCTCCCTTCCCTAGTGCCCCTCCGAAGTGTAGCTAGAGCAGAAATGTCTCCAGACATAGCCAAAAGAGTCAAAATTGCCTTTTTGGCTGTTAACGGCTGCCTTAAAACATTGCAAGCAACATTTCAAACAAAAATACTAGACATGCTGGGCATGGTGGCATGAACTTTTAACCCCTGAACTCATGAGGCAGAGGCAAATGGATCTCTGTGAGTAAAACCCTGTCTCAAAAAAAAAAAAAAAGTTGACACTATAAATATGAAAAAATAGAAAATAGATAAAATGACCCACTACTTTGGGACCTGTAGAAGGGGCAGCACATCGAGTGGGCCATGCCTGGTAGAAAACCAATCACTTCATCATATCTGGGAAGTGGAAAAGGTGAGAAATAAAACAAATGACCACAATAAGAACCAGAGCCAGACTCCAGTCAAAAAGGCTCTCACCAAGAAAACTGACAATGATAAATGCTGGTGAGGATGTGGGGAGGGAGCCCTTGCTCACTGCTGGTGAGG
>OU015755.1:93590407-93625946 GCA_907169655.1 Acomys percivali | reverse complement strand
GAAGAAGAAGAAGAAGAAGAAGAAGAAGAAGAAGAAGAAGAAGAAGAAGAAGAAGAAGAAGAAGAAGAAGAAGAAAAAGAAGAAGAAGAAAGTTCCCCCTTTGTCCACTGTAGGCAGAAGAGCAGGAGAGGACAGTGGTGATGTAGAATCCAGAGTTCAAGTTCCTAATTCTGACTGTACCCATTCAGCAGCTGGGCGGACCTGAGTCTTTGCTTCTACAGGTGGATTTATGACAGCATCGTGTTGTTGAGAGGGTTAGAGAAGATGCGGGAAGAAGGTGCTTGGGGCACCTACAAGAAAAGTCACTGCTGTTAAACACACTCCCTGAGGACAGGTTTGCACTCATCAGAATTTGCCTCTTCACCACAGGTGACCCGCAGAGCCACAGAGCACACAGTCAGACCAGCAGAGCATACAGTCAGAGCCGCAAAGCACACAGTAAGTCAGTACTTCTAGTCCCAAAGGCTCTAGGGAAAGAATGAAGTTACTGACCACTGATTCATTGCTCTCAGGGCAAAGGCAGGGAGTTTCCGGTCTTACTTTTAGGACTGTCCAATCCACAGCCTTGTCAATTCATCAACACTGAACAGTGGCATTGTAACATAGGCCTGCAGGACGCTTAGGCCCCACATGTATCTTCTCCATAAGACACTAGATACTGCATAGCACTTTAGCTGGATGCCATTTCTAACAGCGAGATCACCGAGAAAAGAGTGTGAAAATGTGAAAAAGCCATCCCCTGCACAGATAGCCTACAACAATCTGCCTCGTGCAATCTGAAGCAGGCCAGTGTCGCTTTGTTCACCCATGGCTGGAATGTCTAGGGACCCAGAGGTTGAGCAGGTGTGTGCATGTACACAGATTGCTAGAACATGGCTCAGCTTTGATCCTGGAGTTGCAGACATATTTTACTGAGTATTGCAAATCAGTGAGAGAGCAGACCTACTCATGGGTGGATAGAGTGAAAAGGTGAGATGTAAAACCTGTAAAAACTGGCTAGCTAAACTATGTTGTGTCTGCTCTCCCAGGTGTGTGTGTGTGTGTGTGTGTGTGTGTGTGTGTGTGTGTGTGCACGTGTGTGTATTTCCCAGTTCAGTGAAGAATGGAGAATTGATGACAAATTGCTTCCACTATGCTGGTCTATAGCTTCTAGACTTTTCCTGACAAAGAAAAAAGAAAGTCCACAGAATTGTTCTATATTTTCTCATGTGCACCAAAAAGAGACTAGGTGCCAGATCAGTAAGTTTTCTGGTGACTTCAGAGTCTTTTCAAAATGGCTCCAAAGCTCCCCAGCAAAGGAAGGCTGTTTCCCAGCATTCAAAAGTCTAAGTAGTGGACTTGGATTTAGGGATGTCAGCATCCTTTAAGGATAACTTACATCCCATCCCCATTCATTCTCCCTGCTGTTCAGCTTCAGAGCCCAAATTTGAAAGGTGCTTAGGTTTCAAAGCTCTTTTAAAGTAAGTGTTAACCACTACACCTATCCAAGACTAACTTTTAATTCACTAAACAGACTAAATTCACTAAAAAGACTTGATTGTCTCTTACAAATAGGATGGCCTATGTTCTACTTATTAAAACAGAGCCACCGTCTCTCTCCTCCTTACTTCCTGGGTACCAGAGACGGCATCATAGCCTTCTCAGAGCTCTGTACACATACATGCCTGGGGTTAGACACATAGAGGGTGTTCTTTGGAATTAAGACTCAGATTCTGTAAACTAAAATCCAACTTTACCAATCACATTGCTTTCTGGACCCACACCACGTCCTATCCAGGGAGCTAACTTTAACACAGGGGGAAGATGTTGCCCTACAGTCATGAAGTCAGGATGAGCTAAAAGGATGTTCATCCACACAGACAAGGGACCATGCTGAGAAGGGCTCTGCCCTGGCTGAGATGCTCTAGCATTATAGTCTTAAGTCTCCCAGTCATTCTGAGTGTCCCTCTGTGTGTATGTATGCAGATGTCTGTGTGTGTTTTATGTATGTTCCACGTATGTGCATATATGTGTGCCTATGAAAACCAGGGAGCAACCTTAGGTATCAACCCTCTGACACCATTCACATTTTTTTCCCTTTGAGACAGAGCCTCTCCCTAGCTTGAAACTCACCAATAAGGTGAGGCTAGCTGGCCTGCTTTCCCCAGGAACCATCTGCCTGTCTCTCAGATCTCACTGGTGGGATTTAAAGCATGCAACACCAGGATGAGCTTTCTCATGTGAGTTCTAGAGATCAAACTCAGTTCTTCCTGTTTGCAAGGCAAGTAGTTTACTGACTGAGCCATCTCCCGAGCCCACTTCCTAGCCATATCTACCTCCCCAGACTTCCCAATCATTTTAACCAAGACCCTATTCTCCTTGTACTGGCCTCACAATGGGCCCCCTAACTGTATGAGCATGACTACACAGATTTCTGTCCCGGAGCTTTCCAGCCTGTCCCTCGTTGATTTGGCTGTAGATCTGCAAAGGACAGGAGCTTCTCTGGAACTATGGTTGCTCACGTACACAGGTTCCTGTGTGGCATGGCCATCCTGCCTCTGTGCCTCACTGTTTGCTCCAGGTGGGTCATGAGCAATCTCCCTCTCGTTACCAGAACCTAGCACACAGGAGTCACAGCTGCAGCGCCGTTCTGCACAGGCTCAGTTTACCTTTACAGACAGAATGAGCTAGCTAAAATGCAGGTGATGGATGTAACCCTTTCCTGCATGACGTGGGGCTCTTCACTCACCCTGGCTGCATTATGTTGCATTTTTTATGCATGTGCATCTTTATATGGCAGCTAGAGACACGGAGCCATCTTATATCATCTGAGGCCAACAGTCTGACTTGAAGTCTGGCTAGTTGCCCTGCAATCCATCCTTCCACAGCTCCTTCATCTTCCCTCCTCCCGCCCCCTCCGCCCCCGGTCCTCACTTCTGGGGCAGTCTTCCGCCTGCCCCCATTACATAGCACAAAGGTGAATAAATCAACACGAATCTCTTATTATCTTATTTTCTCTCTGTTCCCTCCTACCTTGTCCTCCCAATCCTGAACGGCTTGAGAGAAATTAATGCCCGTGTCTCCGGCAAATGTACTGCGCCTATAATTCAGTTTTAAAACAAGCCGACTAGCAGTGGCTAAACCTTGGGTAGAAGGTTCATTTTTCACAGGTGTAATTGAATCCTTCCATTCCATTTTTTTTCTCCCAGGTGTTAAAGACAACTGATGCCTCCCTGAGAACTCTTATAAACTATCTACAAGGCACTTGTCAGTGGAGGGCAACGCCGCCTCTGGAAGCCGAAGGAGGCAGGGCAGGATGTGAGAGGGCAGTCCCCATGCATTGCCTATAGTTCACAGGTCGAAGGTCACGGTGAAGTTCTGAAAGCTGTAAGATTTCTGGATTTCCTCAGTGCCCACTTGATGCCATCCACATTTGTGTAGAGTTGGAATCTCAGCTTAGGTATTGTCAAGGAATTTAACGGACTTTTTGAAATAATAACGCAAATAAGCAGTCTAGCAGATTGCTTTGCTCTGCCAAGGTTTTAAAAGGTGCTTTCTGCAAACCGAAAGCTCTTGATCTTTACGTTCTAGTCCGCTCTTAGTATTTGAAAAGACGTTTCTTTTGCCCACTCTGTTTCCATCCGTCGTTAGTGGGTTTAATCCAATGACTGCCCTGGGATGATGTTTACGGTGGTCCTGGGTGGATAAGATACTTTTGATGTTTACACATAGTTATGTATTTTCCTACATATATTTATTTTGCATTTGACTTATATCATGTCCTTCCTAACTGACTTTCAGCCACTTGAACCTGCCACAAGTGATCAGTAGACCATTGACGGCACTTTCTGCTGTTCCCCCTCTCCCACCTGGTTGTACTTTCCCTCCCAAAGTCTGCTCAGTTTGTCCTACTTTCTTTGTACTTTTTAAAATTATTATTATCTTTTCTTTTTCTTTTTTCTTTTATGGGTTTTTTGAGACAAGGTTTCTCTGTGTAGCCCTGGCTGTTTTTGTAGACAGGTCTGGCCTCGAACTCACGAAGATCCGTCTGCTCTGCCTCCTGAGTGTGCCCTGCTTTCTTTATCATTGTCTCATTCCTGATTTCTGGTCCTCATTTCTACTCCTCCTGTGTTTTGAAATTCTTCTCTTTGTAAACATACATTTTTATCATATATGGGTGTGTGTATCATGGCACATGGGTGAAGGTCAGAGGACACTTCTAGGCACCAGTTGGGCCATCATTCATCCACAGGGGACTCAAGGGTAGAACTCGGGTTGTCAAGATTGGCATCAATTTCCTTTACCCACTGAGCCATCTCCTCAGCGATTGAAATGCTTTCCATAGAAATTCTGTGTCAGTCATTCCCTTATAATGGGAGGTGAAAACCAAGAGCCAGTAAAAACAATGTGGAATATGAGTCAGGGGTGGTGACGGATGCACTTAATGCCAGCACTGTGGAAGCAGAAACAGGTGACTCTCAGTGAGTTTGAGGACAACCTGGTCTGTATAGAGAATTCCAGGCCAGCCAGGGCTGCATAGCAAGACCCCATCTCAAAGATATGTTTGTGTGTGTGTGTGTGTGTGTGTGTGTGTGTGTGTGTGTGTGTTTAGAATATTTGACACTGTGGTCTGCATAAAGGGATTCTGGACCATACCTTCCAGCCCAAACATCTATCTAAGCAGCACAGAAATGCATGCAGGGTTTACCTATTGGAAAGCCCATGGTCTTTTTTCACTAAGTGTCTCTGCAACATCAGGATATGCTAACACAGAAGTGCCTCCATGCAGGAAGGAAAATGGCCCAGGGAGAGTGCACAGAACAAATGTGTAAGGCTTTTCCTGTTAAACACCAGTTATAGTTTTCCATACAAGAAAGCACCACAGAAGGTACAGCTTAAAATAATGCAGAAGCAGTTAGCTACTTGCTTCAGACTCTGAAGTGTTGGGAGGATGCAGCTGAGTGTTTACTTTAATTTGGCCGAGAGCTGATCTGGGACTAGCTTGGCTGGCATGGCTCCCCTCCACACCTGGATCCTCAGCTGTGATGGCTAAAGAACTCAGGGCAGGTGAGGTCGCTTTCTATGGCAGAACTGTAGTCTCCTTATTTGGTGGTTTGAGGCTCTAACTGAGCCAGATGAAGCTGCCGGGACCCTACACAGTGTTACTTCCACCAAATGCTAATGCAATCATAAGATTAGTTCAATTGAACACAAGCTTAAATAATTAGATTCCAGGTCCTGATGGGAGAACAGGGATGCACACATAGGGTGGGGAGGACTGCTGGTGGATCTTGGAGACAGTCAACCCAACTAGTTTTGGGCATCCTTCTACACTCAGAGTCTAGCAAGCATACGGACATTAAAGGTCACATGGGTACTAAAGACTTCTGCCAGTTAACATCCCCTCCTCCAAAATGTTTGCTTCCCGGGTTGGGGCATTGCAAAGAACATCCTTTACATTTAATGTCACCTAATAGTTTTCCTTCCATCCTTATTCCAAATTCCTTAGAGTTTGAAGCCCACTAGTTGATCTATGACTGAAAGAGTCAATGTGTATAGGAATTTGATCCCATGCAATTTCTCAAAGTCTACCTCTCAAACTTGAGTAGAGTTTGTGTATGCTGCCTCCTCAAATCAGAGGAGACCTTGGCTTCTAGTGTCACAGGAAAACAAACATGCCAACCATGGTTTCATTTATAGACAATGAGTCATTTCTTATTGAGCTCCTGAGGAATTCTGATGTTTACAAGCTTTATTGTCCACTTGATTTTGAAGTCACCACCAACTATGAGTAATTCGATTGCCTTGCAGGGTTTCAAGTTTGACATTGTGGGGCTATAATGAGATCGTGGCCACTGTTCTCCAGTTGGAACTTGAATCTAAATCCTCTCCACTCAACATATTTGAGACTTAAAGTACTAACTGAGAGTGGTAGCTTTTGTGTCAAGGAAAGCTAGTTACTCTGGATCTACCCTAGATATAAATTAAATATGTCTTTGCATAAGAAAATGCAAGGTATTTCTTTTTATTATTAATCAACTTTAATGTCATAACTTATCACAATGTCCTCGGGTGACAATCTGTAAAGATCTAGTGCTTTGTGTTCCTAAGTCTTAACAATGGGCAGGATAACTTCCCTTTTCTGAGCTCCTATAAGGGATTCAAGGTTGAGCAGGAAAGGAGAATTAAATAGAGTCTAGTTGACTTGGGGGGTGGGGTTATCATGGCTAAGAGCAGCTATCCTTGCAAAACGCTTGCCATCAGATAACCCAATCATCTCTTTTGGGTTCAGTTGCCCAAAACTTGCATTTTTAAAACATCATCACTTTGTTTTATTGCTCTGAAAAAAGTGCATGTTCAATTGATAAAATATATTTATTTCTTCAGCAACTCTTTCAGCAGTCAGTTTCAAATTTTCCTGCAGTGGGGGAAACCCACCTCCTTCCATCTCTGTCTTTATTCTGGAAGAGCATGTATCATTTTCAAAATATTTTTCAAGGAGAGACATGACTTCCTGCTTAAGGGACCATTTTATTCATGCATTTCTGTGGCTCACCAACAGAATTTGACTGTAGAAGGCCACACTCCCACAGACAAAGCCTCCAGTATATCCTCTAGGACCGTTTTGATGCTCATCCCCCAAGGGCTACTCAGAAGAGAGAAATGGGAAGAGAGGGGTCCCAGGCCCCACATTCTTATTTAAACAGAGAAACCCACTTTTATCGGTTTTGTTCATTTTCCCTTCAGTATAAAATTCCATTTGAACTAAGAGTTCTCAGGTCATGAACCATATGAAAGCAACCGAGCAAGGTAACACATGTGGGTTTGCAAATCCTGCAAAATCCATTTATACATTGTGATATAATTCTCCCTACTGCTGCTATGAAAGACTTTTTTAAAAACTGAGAGCTATGATGTAAGTGCTTCAGACTGACCTCTCTATCCCCAAAGGCCTCCTTGGAGGTTCTACTCTGTGGTTTGAATGAGTTTTGAGTGGATGCCAAAGATTTCCAGTCTCCTCAGCTCAAGGGGCTAAAAAGCCAGGCCAGGGCGGAAATCCCAGCTGTAAAGTTTGAAAAAAAACCCTCTGATGTTAATTCTGACCCATGTGCCAGTATGCTTCCCTGGCAGGTGACACCAAGTAATCTCACCCTAGACTTCTTAATCCATGTTCTACTAATGGATTTTTATCCATAGCTCCAAAGGTTACAAATTAAAGACCCCATTCCATCTTTTTTCATTAAATTATTCTAACCTCATCCTGGGTAATTCATCACTGTCTCTCTGGCTCTTGGTAGAACATGTTGGGAGTGGAAGAACCAGTTTACATAGTCATCATCTCTACCTTCCACACACATCCTAAGAACAAAGTCTTTGAGTCCACCTCTTAGAGGCGAATGGGGTTCCTGTGGTGTTACATCTTGGGCTTCAGCAGTCAGGCCCAAGAGTCCTGTGAACTGTGACAATACGCTTTTTAATGGCATCATATCACTGTTTTTTCCCTCAAGTTTTCCATGTCATTTGAGGTTGTGCCTTTGAACATCTTGGCCAGAGGATCATCTGTTGGCTGTGCACATAGTGTTCATTCTGAGCACACAAATCCTGACTAGCCACTCAGAGAAAGGAAATGGGGGTCAGAAAGTTCACATGGCCCTGCACTTTCTGCACCTGTGAATGGTGTTGACATCTCTGATTTCTGTGCATTTAATAAAGTCTGCTTATGAAATGGGGGACTTGGCTTCACTGGTACTTGCCATAGATTCAGTTGTGTCCCTAAAAATATGAAAGCATTTAAAAGCTAACTCCCAGAATGACTGTACACGATAGCCAAACAAACAAAAACATAAGAATGAGGCCCAGATCAAGCAGAATCCATCTCTTTATACAAAAAAAGGGGCACCAGGAGCATGCTCACACAGGATAAAGGAATAAGAAGCCATGTGCACATACTAAGTGGAGGACTCGGGAGAGATTGGCCCTGCCCATACCTTGATCTAGACTTCCTGCCTTCAGAATTGATTCAGAATACATTTCTATTATGTAGATTCAATAGTGTAGGGCTCAAGAGTAAACATATTTGTTCCTCAACCTCAATGACATAAGTTTCTTTGACTCCTATTACCTCTGGTAAAAGGAGAAAACTGAGTCCTGAAATTTGTCCTCTGACTTCCATATGCACACTGTGACCACACACACACACACACACACACACACACACACACACACACACACACACACCAGTAACAGTGCTAATAACAACAATAATACTAGCCATCCAGCCTACAACACTTTGTTTTTGAAAGACGTATTTTACCTTCCTCTTAAAATACTCACAAGATGACCGATGGCTGGTGCTTCAGGACAATAGCAATTGGCTACCAGGGTAACCAGTCATATGATCCTAGCATTAGCATTCTTATCCTCTTCCCTGAATGGGACCCATGAAGGAAATGAGGTGGGACAAAGATCCAATGGATGACCAGTGGGCAAAAATGGAGTCAATCACACCTATACGTAAAGAAGCTTCCATAAACTTCCCAAGGGATCACTTCAGGGAGTTCCCAGAGAGCCGCACACACAGAGATGCCCAGGAGTGCAGTTGGAGACAGTATCTTCCCAATTGTCCTGACATTGTGCTCCTTGACCTGCCTCTTATCTTACATTTTTTGTAACAATCTTCCCAGAAATGAGTAGATATAAGCAAAAATTTGCCTATGTTTCATAAGCAAATACTTGAACCCCAAAGGGGGTAATGAGAAACTGCTGTAGCTATTTGACAAGAGTGTAGGTGGCAGCCTACCACTTAAGTCTAACATCTGAGGAAAGTAGCCATCTAGTGGGACTGAGCCTGTAACCAGTGGGATCTCCTGCTATCTCTAGGTCCACAGTGTGAGAATTGACGTTCACATTCAACTGGCATCTGTTGGAGAACCCACTGTCAGGAGTAGTGTGCTAAGTGCTACATGAAAAGGGGGGGGGGGGGGGGGGGGGGGGGGGGGAGGGAGAGAGGTCACCTGAGATTAGCCTGGATAAATGCCTTCCTAGGACATGGCTAGCCTCATTTGAAGATAAGGCTTCAGCATAGAAAATCACCAAGAAATCTAGGAATATTTGGAAATGATAAGAACAAAAGCTTGGGGTTGGAGAGATGACTCAGTCATTAAGAATGGGTAATTCTCTTGTGGAGGACCTGCATTTTGCTCCTAGCACCTACATTAGCTTATAATTGCTTGTAACTCCAGCTCCAGGGAATCTGATGCACTTTTCTGGACTAAGTAGGCATTTGCACTCACATGTAGAAATTCACGAACAGACATACACACATACACATAAATAAAATAAAATAAATGATTATAATTAATATCACCAGTATCATCACCATCAACACTATCATCACCTCCGCCAGCAGCAACATCACCAACATCAACACCAGTAACATCACCAGTATCACCATCAACATCAACATCCCTTTCATCACCACCAGCAGCAGCATCAATACCATCATCATGGCCATTTCACCAAACAAAAATACTTTAAAGGGAAAACATATGTGCTTATTCAATATACGTAATGAAAAATACACAAATGACATTTTCTTCATTTGGATTTGCTTTAAAAACCTAAGTGTAAATGTGTGTCTACTGAAAAGACATCTAAATTGATCCATTTACAAATCTCAATGCTACAAACATGTGTTACGCGCACACACACACACAACAACAACAACACAAGATTAAAGTGAAGATGGACAGTAGGTTTTTCCATTCCAAAACAGATGAGATGCATCGGGACAAGGTATAGGAATAGAGAATCACAAACTAAACTCGTCTTCAATTGTAAGAGTCTGAGATGACCCTCCTAATTAAAGCAAAACTGCCTTTTCTGTGAGTCACCAGCTGAAGGTCCTCTATTTGGAACAATGACTGAAGCCCCATATTTCTTTGGACCAGCCCAGCCTCTGTGTGTGCTCAGTTGACTCACATTGCTATGAGGAAGTGCTATCAGGAGGCTGTGACTCAGGTGAGCAATAAGGACCAGATGGTAACAACACGAATACAACAACTCTCGCACCCTGATCCTTGCAACAAGCGTAATTATTATAAATGGGATGATGATGGCAAGAGCAGGCATCCAAGGTTTCCTGGGGGACCTGGACAGCAGCATCCTCTACACAGGGATGCATTGGAGCCTCAGATAACACAAAGGCACCCAGATTGGTTATTGTTTATGAATGCGACACTCACTCGATGGGTCATTGTCCCAATCTGATTAATGAAATGATGATGCTAACAGGGGTGTTCAGCTTGCTGCATCCTGTGGCTGACTCACGTAGTGTGAAGTACCCCCAGACCATCAATTCTCAGTGCCCTTGTCAGATAATTGATTCTGAAAAGACAAATGCACGTGGCAATCTTGGGTGAAGGGGGCTGATGTATGTGTTGTTAAGGTTTGAAATAATCAGCCCGGCAATAAATGGCCTGTGTGTTTGTCAAATGACAAGCTGGAAGCATTAGCATTCCTCAGGCACTGGGCCTTCCTCTCCAAGCTGGTGTCTGAGGACTACCAAAGATCATCCATGAATGAGTGCCAAGCCTTACCCAGACATAATTACTTGGCCCATGCAGACATACCCTCCCAAACAAAATTGATATCTTAATGATACGGACTGTGTAGAGTAATAAAAGCCTGGTGAGAAAAAACTGGAGAGGGAATGAAGCCATCAGCATTGCTCTGCAAGCAAGTACTTCCCGACAACGTGTAACAACATTTGTTTATGACCACAGGATAGCTTGGATTTCCAGGCTTTTCTCTTCGGATGGGTTCCCATTGCCACCTTGAAACCCCACCCCTTCTTTGGTTTTGACTGGCAGCTAAACATCTTTATGCATATGCATGAAAAGGGTTTGCATTTGTTATGTTTTCTCACCCTCTACAAACTTGTTGTGCTCATGTGACCTCTGACTTAGGGCAGCTAAGACTGGGTCTGGATGGTGGTACGCCATGGAACTAAGACGGGACCATCTCTTCCAAAGAAGCCGTGGGAGAAACCTCTGTTGCTAGTGCCCATATCACGCAGAGCGTCCAGCACAACGCTCAAAAATTCTCACATGAATCTTTACCTCCAGCCACTTGCTGGCTGCAGGTGTTGCTTGAATATGGGAACACATGTGCACCTCTCTGCTTCGTTTCCAGAAAACATCCTGCTGCTGCATCATAAAACTCTAGGCAGCCTCTCTGCTCCCCAGTAGGGTAACGTGCACATTCAACCTGTCCTTTACAGATCGGCCTCCAGGAAAAAAAATGTACGGCCTCACCAACTCCATTACTATCGGCTTCAGCTTGAGCCTCTGGTCTCCTCATCCTCCAGAGGCTGTAAGCCCTGACCGCCCAATGGAACTCACACCCCCTTTTTGCGTCTCCCTTCCACCACCTTCCTTTACTGCAGCTCAGTGATTCATAACCTTAATCTCCTCACCTAGAAAGGGAAGAGGGTGACATCACTTTCAAAACGTGTCCTCCAACACGCCAACCTTTCCTCCTACAGTTCTCTCTATATATGAGGTGCCTAATAAATATTGGTCGAATGAGTGAAATACGTGGAGCATGAAAGATGGATTCCGAAGACAGATAAGTTTCGGGAGAGTTGAGATGAAGTGTGTTTAGTCTTTACTCAAGATCTCTCAGATCTCTTAATGTGCTAAGAAGCTGGGTGAAGCTCTGAGATCATATGGAATGTGACACTGAGCAGACTTATTTCCCATGGAACTCGTGTTTTTCAGGTTGCCTAGAAACCTCTTGCAGAATTACATTAGACTTAACGATTGCCAAATTTCCTTCTGGTTACTCAGATCTATGCCAAGTCTCTCTCACAGAGACATGCTTCTTACTCCCATCCATCTCAGGGGGAAAGGGGAGTCTTCAACTTTATCTCCTGCCCAAACATTCAACATTCAACACTATGTCTTACCTTTAAAGCTCTGATCACACAGAGACACACACAGACACAGAGGGAGAGAAGGGAGAGAGGGTCGGGAGAGAGAGATTAAGAATTGGTCTTTGTCTCTGTGCAATACCTTTGGAATCCCTGGAGAGACAGATTAGTGTCCTTTGCAAGATAATAAAGTGACCAGTGTCTGGGGACCCTGCAGCTTCAGAATAGAGACTCCTGCCAGAAAGTCTAAGACAGGCTTTGAGGGCTGAGACCTGCACTTCCAATCTATCAACTTCTGAGGAAGGCAAATTGGCTAGAGATTAAGTTAAACATCAAGGACCAATGGTTTATTGAATCACACTTGTACAATAAGTGTCCATAGAAACCTCAAGCCAGAGTCAGTGAGACTCTGGGCTGTGAGCACGGTAAGGCACTGGGAATGCGATGTAGCCCGAGGAAGGAAAGACGCTCCTATGGCCATCTGCCAGGCTCACCCTACACACCTCTCTCATCTCACCCAGTCCTGGGAAGTAAAGTGCCAGACTCTGAGTGTTGTTCTTGCCTATTATTTAATCTGAGAAGGGGTTCACAGGAGTCCTGATTTATATTCCAGGAGAAGAGGAGGCTGGAGCACATGGGATGGGGATGTGTCTGAAATGGGGACATTCTCATAAGACTGGGCTCTTAACCCGACACTAACTTTGAGCAAAACATCAGAGCTTTAGAGGGTCAATTTGGTAAGAAAATAATGAACATGTTTGTCAGGTGGGATGTTAGTAAGTGTAAATGCTTAAGTATCCATATTAAAACAAAACAAAACAAAACAGAGTCCAAATCCACACTGTCCTAACTCCATGCATTACAATAACCACACCACTACTTCACTGGCTTTGTAGCAGCGTTACTTTTCTATATTGTAGCATTGTATAGTTGTTTGAGTTTAGATTGGTGAACCAAAGTATCACAGATGGTGTGATTTAAACAACGTTGTGTTCTTCATAGTTGTAGGGTCTAGAAGGTCCTAGGCCAAAATGTGGCTAATGTGTCGTCACATTTGCGAATGCCCATGTGCTTGAGGTATTCTTATATGGCAGACGTAGAGAGGACTCTGGTCCCCTTCTGGGTTCATAAAAACACTAGTCTCACAGTGAGAGCTCTGGCCTGATGCCCTCAGCTAACCCCGACATCTTCCCAAAGGCCTCTGCGCATGATCGCAGTGGAGACTAAGGGTGCCAACATAGGATGTTTGGGAAAACAGATTTATTCCATAATACGCATCCACGTACGTGTTTATTTATTTCTTATCTCCTCCTCCTCCCTTCCTTCTTTCTCTTCCTCCTGCTATTCCTCCTCCTCTTTCTACGCGCTACCCCCCTCTCCCATCTAAAACCAGGGTTCATGGAGCCTAGGCTGGCCCTGATTTTGCTAATGAAGCCAAGGATGACTTTGGATTCCTGATCTTCCTGTCTTTCAACTCCCGGGATCCCAGTTGTAGAAGCCCATGCTGAGCTCCACTGTATTTTGCTTTAATTTTTGGATAACATTCACATTAGCAAACCACTTTTCATTTGATGCCACGTCTATCATATTCCTGGATTTCCTTGACAGTCTGCACCCAACTTACTTAACTGATCATTCGTGTTACCCCCCCAGGACTGTTCGTTCGTTTGTGTCTTATTTCTGATGACCATGACAACTCTTGCTCCTCTGGACCCATCCTCCCCCATCACAGGCCTGCAGGACACAGATGGATGATCTAGAGAAAGAAAACCCATGATAATATGACTACACTCAAGTGAACATGATGTCTGCTCTCAGAGCTCTAACTCGCTGGCACGTGTTTTGAAGCTGCTAGAGACGTAGGACATGTAGAACATTTGCAACTTTGTCCTATTTCATAACTGGTCTTATGTATTTAGATAATAAGAGCCAAACCTTAAACAACATCAATTAAAGTCTTATCTTCAGGATTTTTGACTAAATGATCTTAGCTTCCATACTCCCCTGATGCCCCCATGTGCTAACTTCTGTCTCTTTGGGGGTTTTTTTGTTTGTTTGTTTGCTTGCTTGCTTGCTTATTTTTTGTTTCCTGAAGAAAGCATCTACATATCATTTGCCAACCTTCTTTCCAGTGTGGCTGAGCCACAACAGGTAAAATGAGAGTAAGAAAGATATGTACCGCCTCCCAGCCTGGGCCCTAGAAACGGCCCCTCCATGATTCCCCTCTGGCTGCTGGCACACACAGGATCCCAGAGCAACCTTGTCACACTCACTTTACTGACATGCACAGCCCGGGGCCCGAAGTACCACTTGAGTCTTTGAGACTAAGGATGGAGCTGGCACAGTTCCTCCTGCCAACTGTGAGCAGTGTGTGTGTGGTAAACTCACACAGAGAAAGCCGCACTGACACCTGGGACAGCTGCTGCCCTGCCGATAGCCCAGGAAAGCACACTGACAGGCTTCCAGGAGGCCTTCTTGCAAGAAAGGGCAGATCTCAGCAACACATTATGGTCCCCATGCCCAATGGCATGGCTGCTCCCACCAGCAGCTCCTAAGAAAGCTAGAAGATGCCTTTGATGGTGACAGCATCTATTACCTCCTACTTGGAAGAAAGCAAGCAGAAACTAAAAGATTTTCTGCATCCTCTGTGAAGAATTTTCCAATCTGAAACACACATCCTAAAATATTTCTGGTTTTTAAATTTTGTTTCTCATTTTATTTTTTGTATATGGTTGTTTTGACTGCATGTATGTGTGTGTAACACACGCCTGCAGTACCAGCAGACACCAGAGAGAACATCAGATTCCATGGAACTAGAGTACACATGGTTGTGAGCTGGCAGGTGGGTGGTGAGGTTAGCGGAGCCATCTCTCCAGCCTCCCACCCTTCCAGGATTCCTTGAAAGTGACGCCTTACCAACTGCCTGTGCACATCGCGCCTTGCTTGAAGAGCTGTTTGCCCGAGATGCTCCTGGGCCCCAGGGCTGACTCCATCCTTGCTGTTTCTGGAATTTCTTCTGTATGCATGGAACAATGCTAATTATTTATTATTCCTATAACTGATTCCAGCTCTTCTTTTTCTTTTGCTAGACCCTCCCCATGACTGCTTGCTTCTGTCTACCTATCTATTTTTCCCTTGCTACACAAGCATGGATCTCCATGGATCTTGAGACTTAACCTATTCTCCACACCTGCTCCCCTCTCTGGTGTTTCTATTTAAAACCCAAAGTGAGCTCTTGACATAAACATGCATGCTTTCTCCAAACTTTCCCAAAGTTCCCAGAAGGAACTCTGTTCCTTTGACACCCCTCAAGGCAGGAACTTCAGAGCAGTAGATGATTATATATATATATATATATATATATATATATATATATATATATATTATATATAATATATATGTATGTGTATATGTATATGTGTATGTATATGTATATGTATGTATCTCAACACCTAAGGAGGAATCTGCAAAGTACACAAGGTGCTACGCTAAGTGAACAGAGGTACTGATACCATCGCCAGAGTGTGCAAAAAAGCCAGCGTTATACCATAGGGTCAAAGGAACGAAGAAACCCTGGGGCTTCCTGGTTCATCTGCACATCCCCATAGCCATCTGACTACAGGATTTTCTTCCCCTAAAGCTGAGTGACTAGGCTGTAATGCTGAAAGTAGAGAGTCTCTGCCATCCTACCAAGCCTGCAGCAAAGGTCAAGGTCAGCATCTAGTTGCATGAGCAGTTCCGAGCCTTCCGCACATTGCAGAGCAGCAGCAGGGAAATTCGCAGCACCTGGCAGGTAATTGCTAAGTTACTGCTCTATTGGTCCCACTTTTAGTAGCTAATGAGCAATGTATAATGGATCAAGCTTATTAAAACTGAAAACCAGAAGAGACCACAAGGGGAATGAAAAAGTCACAGAGTTTACCAAGATATAGTCATCACCAGAACTGAGATCTCAAGGCTTGGGGTCACAGATTAAAAGCATCCACCAAGCACGATTACTGAGAAGGGACAAACACATGACTGCTCAACATTTGCTATTTTATGAAGAAAGATTCCTTCAACAGTGATGTGCACAGGCAGTTGGTAAGGCGTCACCCTCCACCTGCCAGCTCACAACCATGTGTGACTCTAGTTCCATGGGATCTGATGTCCTCTCTGGCATCTGCTGGTACTGAAGGCATGTGTTGCACACACACAAATGACTTAGGTCTTCGTGTCACACCGTGAAATACCGTGTGAGGAGAAACCTACCTCATGAATGGTATGTTTTATGGAGATTTTATTTGTAAAATAAAAAAAAAAGAAAAACAATTGGACATTCAAATAATCTTACTCAAATGCTAAAAATATGCCTGTTTAAACTACAAGGAATACAAAAAGAAATAAAAAGTAAAAACCAAAAGCCAATAGTTAATAAAACTCAATTATGAAAATGCATGACTAACAGTTCAAAGCAGAGTCAGGTCAGTGGTGGCAACAGCAAAGAGCTGCCCTGTGACATGGCCAGTTTATTTCGTTAGAAACATTGTCTGCAGCTCTCTGAAGACAAAAAAAAAAAAAATCCACCTCAAGCAGCAAGAATTCATCTATAAAGTTTGTATACTTCATACATTGTTGTTATTTTTTTTAAGAACTGAAGAGCGTAAAGATCTGAGAATGAAAGTTTTATCCATTCAAAACCTAAATATATGTCAAAATAATTGACATAAAATGTTTAGAAAATGTCATTGTCAAAAATAGCTCTTGGGGAAAAAAAATATGTATTGTTGAAAAGTTAATGATAAAGTGCCCATTGGTGCAACACGATGGTCTAAGGCTTGAACTTGGTGTGATGGTTTGAGTGAAAATGATCCCCTTAGGCTTATTGGGAATAGCACTGTGAGGAGGCATGGCCTTGTTGGAGGAAGTGTGTCACTGGGGGTAGGGCTTTGAGGCCTCACATACTCAAGCCAGGACCAGTGTCTCTCTCTCTCTTTCCCTGCTGCTTGCTGATCCAGACGTAGAACTCTAGGCCTCTTCCCCAGCACCATGTATGCCTGTGTGCATCCTTGCTCCCCACTATAATGATAATGGACTAAACCTCTGAATCTGCAAGCCAGCTTCAGTGTTTTCCATTGTAAGAGTTGCTGCGGTCTTCACAACAGCAGAACCCCTAAGTAAGACATCTGGTAATGATGCTGGGCTATGCCCAGATTCTACCTGTAGAATCTGAGGGGCCATTTGACCATAGCACTTTTACAATGCCTCTTGGAGTCACATTATTCCTTCTGCACAAGAGCTTATAAATGGCACTTATCTTGTGGAGTAATGATAACAAATACATAAATCAATGAATAAAAATCAGTCCAGAGCCTGGCACACAGATGTATCTAATTAATATTAACTATGGATGATAATTTTGCAGCAAATATATGAGATTGGATGGACTAAGTATCAGAACATCAAAGCTGAGCACCTGATTTATTTTACAGTGGGTGAATAGATCATTTTTCTCCATACAATAAACATGAAAGGATTATATATTTTTTAATTTAAAAATGAAAGATAAAATTAGAAGAATTAAGATCACACACATACAAAAAAAAAACGTTATTTGGAATTAATGAAAATCATAGTCCATGTAGAAAAGAAAAATGTTAACAGAAAATAATAACAGCAACAGAATCAAGAAATGTTGTTTGGGTAACCATACTCCCTGACAACAGGGCACAGATGAAAGAATGTGGCAGGAGCCCTACAGATCACGTGTGCATTTCAAGCAATCAAGTAGGGCTATATTGAAAAGACAGGCTGGAGCAGGGTTTGGCTTTTTAAGGCAACAAAGATGACATCAAAAGCTAACAAAGCAGAACTCAAGAGAGACACCAACCAAAGCCATCCAAGCAAATTTCGATCAAAGGAGCATCAGCACCTCTGGGTCCTGCCGGGACTGTGGCTTCCCTTGCAGAGTAACGACTCAAATGCAGAAGGATTCCATCCACGGCATCGGATGCTCGGCCTGCTTTAGTTCCTGTGTCCTTGTTTGAACACAGCCACTCAGGGAATCTGGGATAGAGCACTTCATATTACAGGATGATATTTCCCCTAAGTCACTGAGAAAGTTACACATGTAACTGTCCAAATATCACATTTTGTATGCGTACAAATTATATGTGTGTGTTTGTTAACTATAAGTGACATTCAAAAAATTTACATCGAGTTTATTGCACAGTTATGCACCTGTATATTATATATAAAATTTATAATCTATGATTTTATAAGTTGTATAAGTTATAAACATATAACTCTTTTTTTTTTACTGTATATTTAGTATTTTCAGATCTTCAGCAACCTACCATCTTTAAACTGCTCTTCACCTTGTAAAATTCAAGCAATGAATTCTCCTCTTCCCCTTTTTTTGGTGAAAGGATATATTAGGTTTAAGTAACTGAAGAGGCTGAAAGGCAATGTGCAAATATAAACTTCCATGAGTCTTTTTTTTTTTAATTTTGGCTGCACAATTACTAATAATAGCTTTATTTTTCCAAATAATTCATTTAATTTAGGGTGCTTTGCTTATTTGTTTTTAGAAGACGTATTTTCATTTGTAAAATAAACACATGTGTTTGCCTGTCTGCCGGGATGTGTGTGTGAGTATGCTGCCTCAAGAGTCTAAAAGAGGGCACTGGCTCCCCTGGAGGAGTTATAGGAAGTCAGGAGCTGCCTGACTGGATGCTGGGAGGAGGACCCAGGTCATCTGGAACTCTTAACTGGGGTGTTTACCCGCTGAGCTGTTTCTCCAGTTCTTGTTGCACAGTTTCCATATGTTAGCCACCAACATTTTTATTCATGCTTCTTTGCACTCATATTTTTTCTTTTGAAAAATTCCAAGCTGTAGGAAAGCCATGCTTGTAGAAGCCTACTGTTCAACCAGCCACATCACCTGGGTATGAAGGTGAACATGTCCTCTTGCTGACCCACAGTAGAGGGGCACGTTGAGGTCTCATCACTGAATATCTCCATGTGTGTTTCTAAGAACAATAGAAATGTCATGATGCTATCCCCTCTCTTGATGAAGTCAACATGGACACCAAACGTGCCTGTCAGAACATGTGTCCAGACTTAGGGCTGCAACGCAGGGTTCCCCTTCTTCCAGATGGCTCATTGGCTATGTCCTGATGACGTGAGCTGATTTCCTTGCAGGTGGAACAATATTAGGAAACATTTTGCACACGAGCCATCCATACGTTACACATTACAATGTTATTTCACTTGACATGTATGTGCAATGGGTGCCTAACACAAAATCTGGCTTTAAACTAAAGAGCACTTTGCCCTTCAGGAAAACCTTTTAAAATATTCTCTGTTAAGGAGAAGCCAAAACATGGGAGGCTGACCTAAAAAATAAAATCCTCAAGTTTACACACATGAAGACTGGCAAAATTCAGCCTTCAGGTGGTACACATCGGTAACTGAGCAGGGGCAGAAGGTGGGGACAGGGTTTCATCTTAAGTTTGAGGTCACCTAGAGCTACACAGGGAGACCCTGTCTTAAAAAAAAAAAATCCAAAAAAAAAAAAAAAACCCAAAACCATTCAAATTTCAGTTCCAGTACAGCAAAGAGCATACAAAACTTTAAAGTAGCTGCCTTGCGATTGCGAGCATGAAAACGAAATGTTCCACCTCCCTCTCTGCTCACCACGCACTGCAGGCAAAGGGCCCCGTTCTTCCAAATTCCACAGAATCACCTCCAGTGCCTTTAAATCTGCACTAAGGCCCACCTCAGACCAATGCAATACAAGTTTCAGGGTGAAACTAAGCCCACGGTGTTTCTAAGCTTCCAGGTGATTCCAGTAGCTTCCAGGTGAGCCCAATAAACAACCAGCCCTAGCACCCACTGCTCTAGCACAAGGGATGCTCATGGTAGCTGTGCCTGGGCACTTCTGCCTTTCAGTGCTGGCTCTCTCATTTGGGGAGGGAACCCCGAGACAGCATTTTCCCTCCCTTTGTTACTGATTTCCTTATAATCCTTCCCTCTGAGATATGGTCCAAGGTCTGGACCATTGCTAACCGCTTTGGCTACTTGACATCAGACAACCTACAAGGCTGGAAACACAGAGGAACTCCAGTGGGAGATTAAACAAAGCATAACAAGACAAAACAACACCCTAAGTGCAGACAGTTCACTGCCATAGCAGCAAAACGCAGGACTGTGCATTTTACCAGTGCCAGCATCCCAGACATTGGGGTTTGGAAAGGATGTGTGCATGGCAATATGAGGTTATGGTTTGTCTGGCCTGGGTGGCACTGAAGGCAGATGTGCCTGGTGGCCAAGGAGCTTAGCCCCTGGCTGGGAACCCAGTCATACTGCAAATGTCATTTTCAGCCAGCAAAGCCTCAAGCAAGGAACCATATTCAGACCCTTTCAAATCCCTAAGCTGAACAAATAACAGATTGGATTCTACCATCTCTCTTTCCCATCCCATCACGACTACCACCCTGTGTTTGGAGGAATGTTTGGGCAGTAACTTCAGCTCTGTCTCTAGTCAAAAGCAGCTCGGGCAGTCTGGGAGAGTTTCTTGAGCTATTAACTCATGGCAGGAGATGAGTCAGACACAGCCATGGCCAGGACAAGCCAAGAGGGGCAGGGACAAATGTGTCTCCTGCAGACAGACACCCCAGTCCACTCTGCGAACATTTCACATCCTGTCACCAACATGGCTGCCAGAGCACACAGAAGGGACAGAGAGCAGAGGGGATGTAACACTATCCAATTCCTGACACTGCGGCCCCCTCCCTCCTGGCTCTGATCACCATTACATCCTGGGATTGAATGGCCCTATAAAAATGTCCAGAGTGAAAGGCGGATTCAGAAACCGAGGAAACATTATCCTGACGGCAGTCCTTTAACATCCTCCACGCTCTGTCTTAGGCCCTTCCCCCAGGCCCTACCACCCCCACCCCATCCCCATGTCTGGCCAGGCAGAGAATTTATGGGCTGTAAGTTCTGTTTTTCTACATTGATGGAAATCACTGGCAAGAGTTTCCACCAGGCCAAACCCCATCCAAAGAGTCAACTATGGAGACACCCAGCTGAGCTCCAGAGGTCTGCATTTATGAAGCTGATCGATGTGCCCTGTGGCCATAAACCATCCTCTATTTACCTATGACAGTGCAGTATTTGAGTTCATAAAAGGATGCTTTTTTCCCCTAACTTCCTACTCCTGGAAGGCCCCAGCTTCAGTTTTACTAGGGGCTCATGTGTGAGGTGCACACAGTGCTTAAACAACTAAGGCCAGTTGCCAGCTTCTCTCACTCTTGGGGTCAAGGAATTGAGGGGGACCTAACGGGACCCTGGCTAAGATTCCACAGATTCCCGGGGTGTCATGCATAGTGGAAAAAATCTATACTTATTGTCCTGCGTAACACAGATGAGCAGAGAGAAGGTACCTAAAGCTCCCCTGCAGGCTCTTCATGGATTCACAGATGCCCTTCCCCCCGAGACAGGAAGAAGTAAGCTTTCTCAGCATCACTAAAACCCCAGAAAGGATGGACACTGAGGTTTGAGTGCAAGGGAAGTGGAAGGATTAGAGAGGGAAGGCAGGACTTTGCTCTTTCAGGAAAGTGGGTTGGTACCAACTTTATCTCATGGGAAGCATCAGGCATCCAGATCCTCACTAGCTGGGATTAGTGGAAGCAGAGTTAGGTCTCTGTAGATAAACTGGGAGTGGGAATACAGGAAACTGAGGACATACCAGCAGCATCCAGACAGTGCACTGCTGGGCAGTGCCGACCCTGGCATGCACCAGGGGGTCAGCATCTAGTTGCTTTCTCCTCCACAGCAGTCCAGTGGGTTGGGAATCTGGCAGGATCTTTGATTCTGACACTCACTGATTCTAGGAATCACTAAATGGGTGGACTAAAGAAGAGAGAAAAGGCCAGCAAAGCACTAAAGCCTGCCCTAGGGTCGCAGAGGCCCAGGACTGAACTGAAGGCTAAGCTCTGTTCCTTCCTGCTAATGGATACACGGCCTAAGGAATGCGGCTGTTTTTTCTCTTACTTCTCCTGTTCTCTCTCTGCCTCTCTCTGTGTCTCTGTGTCTCTCTGTGTCTCTGTGTCTCTTGTCTCTGTCTCTCTGTCTCTCTCTGTCTCTCTCTCTCCCTATCTATCTATCTATCTATCTATCTATCTATCTATCCCTCCAACTAACTCCCCAAAGAGGTCCCACTGTGTTACTGTGTTGGCCTCCTGACACCCTCCCAGCACAGCCTCCTGCACTCTATATTTTAAAGAGATTATCATGCAGCAATACGAGTACATCTTGACTATCACAGAACCGCACCTGTGACTATTGATACCAGATGCATTGTTTTCATTATTCACTATGGTTCAATGCATGGACCAATCCACTATTACTCAATAAAACACGTGGGTCCGAGCCCTGCACCACATTCTGAAGAGCTTTCCTAGAGAAAAGCCAACATTACTTCTAGCACATTTTTGTTCCCACATTTCACTCATCCTCCGCCAGCAGCGGCTTGTGCTGTGAGTGAATGGCATCTTGATATATGGCTTCTTTCTACACTTTCACAGTAACATACACACTCACTGGTACTTTACACTGGGGGCCACAGCCCCATATGGGATCCCATATGTGAATAAGGGGGGGGGGAGGTCACAAAACATTCATAACCATAAAGGTGTGTGAACACGCAAGAGTCAGACATTAATTCACAGGCAATGTATCCCAGCTGTTTCAGGCAGCACTGGCTGAAACTTTACTGGGGCCGCCTTGCTTTAAAGTACACAACACACTCACACACTGCACATGCCCCACACCATGCTACACCAAACTACCGCCTCCTAAAACGCCACAGTTCAGGTTCAAGACTCCTGTTTGGTTTGAATTGTGGTGTTCTTACTGCACCAGAAACAAACAAACAAAGACAACAACAACAACAGCAACAACAACAACAAGATTTTAATATTTTCCTATCATTTTGTCTCAGCATGTAGGTATCAAATTAGTATACCTCTGGGATGTACCATGTCAGAGTGTTTGGTTTCTGAAAACTGCAGTCTGGCTTGCTGCCTTGAACATCACATAAAATGATTAAATGAATTTTGGCTTAGGATTAGAATAGATTTCCTAAACAGCAGTAAGTATGCTTCTGGTACTTTTTTTTTTTTTTTTTACTATGCATTTACATGAAGCAGCTTTCTCGGCACTGGCTGTCATAATGTAAGGATGCCGATGTCGATCAACTACAGGAAGCGTTGACAATGCTGTACACCTTGCAGTATCAAGCATTTGGCTTAGGTGCAAATCTCCATGTGAAACAAGCACACACATCCACCTCATTATTAGGCAACTATGCTTTCATCTCTAACAAACTGTAAAATTATGTGTTTATCAAAGGATTGTTTAAAACACAGTTCTCTATGACTTACTATCAGTAACTATTTTGTCTGTATGTCCGTTTAATGGACGATGGGTTGTGTAACAGTTTCTCAGGCCACAGTGGGTTAACAGCGTAAAAAGCCTAAGAAGGGCTGGACAGAGGGTTCAGCGGCTACAAGCACAGCTGCTTTTCTGGAGGACTGAGTTTGCTTCCTGGAACCTACACAGTGTCTCACAGTCGGCTTTAGCTCCAGTTCTGAGGGAGCTGATGGTTCCTCTGGCCTCTTCGGGCACCTGCATGTATGTGACATATATACTACACATGCTCATAAATAAAAAGCAATATTAGGAATGAAACAGTATAAGAAGCCTGCTGCAGAAAACACAGAATGGACGTGTCTAGAAGAAGTTGGAAAGCAGGTTCTCAGAAACCTTCAGGATCTTTTGAGCAAAAGCTTAACTTTTCAGAGATAATTATCCAAGCTGAGAAATCTGTACTATTTGGTTTGAACGTGTTTTCTGCTTCGGTTACTCACAACACAGAGTGTGGATGATGATGATGATGATGATGATGATGATGATGATGATGATGATGCTTGATGCTCTCTACCCATAATGCTTGCTTATTTGTCTCCTCTACTGGAGTGATCGGCATTTCCACCTTGTGTCTTCCCTGTCTCACGTGGAAGTTCTGTTTTTCCTGTTATTAAACTTCTTTTGCATAGTGAAGAACTTAAGATCTCATGTTTATGTAGCAGTCTTCCGGTCAGTGCAGAGATTTAATGTCTAAACATGGGGCACCGCTTCACCTTTCCTTGTTTTCATTTACCACTAATGAAATTGTTGTGGGCTATTTTTAGATGCAGGCTCCCATGAACCCAAGAATCCAAAACCCCTCCCTGAAGCCTTTCTGTGGTCCACCCTCCCTCAGGTGCCAGCATCCCCACCTGCTCTCCAGGCAGAATTCCCTCCTTGAACTTTGGATGCAGGAATTCGTTTCTGTTGGGGAAGCTGTGGCATTTTACATAACATGTGTGAGTTTATCATTAGTGGGAGCAGGGAAAAGATCGAATCTCCCCTCAGCTTAGTTCATCACATGCCGGAAACATGGTCAAGGTAAACAAAAAAACTTCTAGAGTAAACGCCAGTGCTATGTCGGTGCCGCATCTCATGCAGAAAGGTGGTGTTCAGCGTCCGCATGTCTCTCTGAGTCATGGCAGACATGCATGGAGCACGGGACGGACACAGGATGCCAGATAGTATCTCAAACACGGATAAATCATGTGACTCATCTACTGATGCTCTGAGGCCATGCTCTGCCAGCCCTTCTGTGTTGGTCTCTTCACACAACCAGTACTGATCTTAAGAAGTTGGTATTTCACAGTCATCAACATCGGATGTTGATGTAGGAAAGCAAGCCTGGGAGGAAAATGCTAATGTGAATTTAGTGAATAGGGAAGGGAGTCGGGGAACTAGAATAAGACAGAGCCAAATAGCACCACTGAAGAACCTCAAGGCCATGTCCCCTTTGGAGCTGGAATATCAGTACAGGCTGTTGCCTCAGTGTTGCCACATTCTCTACTCATCTCCATCTCTGATGGGTCTCTGGCCATTCCTGCCTCCACCCACCTTCCTGCTCCCAGGAGCTGTGTCCTAGCTGTGTAGGCTGAGAGCTCTATTCTGAGAGATACTCTTAATCCCTCCTGGAGATCAGCACGCACAGAAGAGGGGAGTTATCAGGTCAGGAAACAGTCATTCCAGCCTCCTGAAATCCCCTGAGGCTTTAGGGTGATGACAGCATCTTCAAGAACCACTGACATTCAAATGTCCTCACTACCCTTGAGAAAATCCAGCCATAGCCAAGGATGCAGAGTAGTGGAACCAGTGTGGGATCTAGGGGGAATACAGCCAGCAGTGCTCCATTATTGGATGTCTCCCCACGGTGGTATTTCGGTGTCTCTCCTGAGCAGCTGGCTGTGTCAAGCCAATAACTCCAAAACTTAGTTCTTGCTTTGGGTGCTCAGGTGGGAGAACACCAGGCCACTGCTTCTGACATGTCTGTGATGCTGAAGATAATGTCGCCTTTGGAAACAGGATCTTATGACCTTTCCCTGAACAAAACTGATGATAATACCATGTGGTTTTCACACACTTACAGTCTTTGGGTTTCTGAACACCTTGTTTTTGGTTTTTTGTTTGTTTGTTTGCTTTCAATCACAATTCTAATTAAAGTCAACACTTAGTCGTACTTTGCAGAGGAAATGGAGGCAGAGATGTGAGACAGTGAGTCACTGTGCACGGCAGAGGCAGGAGGTGCGTGCAGCACACACACATACTTCTCAGCTGCATGAGCCCAGGGAATCCATATGTTATCACAGTCCACACAAGCTCATCCATATGACAACTTGAGCCACAGAAAGAATTAAGGCAGGAAAGTGGGCAGAAGATGGCCATGAGGACCAGGGACTGTGGGGCCATCAGGGTGTGGCCTGTTCACAAGCAATGAGGCCCATTCTCTGGTGAGAGGAACTGCAGAAGACCCAAGGTCTTACTGTACAGTAAGTATTAAAGAGATGAAGATTCAACAACTAACTTCTGGGTAAGTGTGCTGCACCAAAACCACATAAAAAAGTTTAAAAATGAGCAAACACAAACTCAAGGAATTAAGTATCCTGTTAGGGCTATGGGGAGTGTGAAAAAGAGTAAGTTAACAGTTGCCTATGCTGAAGAAAACAGACAGATCTTTGTGCACCATGTGATCGTATGCTTAACAGCCTAACCCAAAAGGGCAGAAAGGAATTTTTCTCTTATAAGTAACCTTGGAGTTCAAGAGGATGTGGAAAAATATTACAGTCAAATCCAGTAAAGTTTAACTCCCAAACATTGACCATCCATGAGATGTGTCACCCTGCCATCCCAGCTGCCAAACCCATTTAATCTTTAGTGTTCTTGGTTCTGGCCAGCCTCCTTCTTGGCCACAGCCCTTATCTCATGGTATCGCTGTGGCCCAATGTCTCATTCAATTTTACAGTATCTTTCCATAGCCTGACATTAACACTGACATCTGTCCCGAGGTCTCTTGCTCCGCCTCTCTTGAAACTTGTTCCAGCCAACCATGGTTTCTCTTCTTTCTAAGCAGAACACTCCGAGACTACAGTCTTAGTCTTACGTCTGCATCTGATGCAAGGCTCCAAGAAGTGTCCACCTTCTCCCATCCACATCCCCTTTGCCTATCCATGACCATTACTTGTTTCCCCTTACTTTCACCATTTCCACCTAACACTGAGATCTGGTCATCCTCCCAAATCAAGCAGATGCCAGAATAGAATGCCTCTTCTTCTTCTGTCTCATCTTGGCCTTCATTGCCTGTAGCTGAAAGAGTTGCAGCCCTCTGCTTAGAGGAATGTCCACCTCTCATACTTCCATCCAACATGGAACCAACCAGTAGGTCTTTAACGTTTTAATTCCTCTAAGATTCCTGAGTAAAAAGCCTGATCTCAATGGTGATGGGGTTGGCCTTCTGGGGAGGGGATAGGATGTGGATGGGGCACAATGGAGTCAACACCCTCTAAAGAATATGAGCACTTGCTTCATTTTTTTCTGTTCTTTCTACTATGGGAAAAGTCATCAAGAACATAGCAGTGTACAAACAAGGAGGGGTGTCCCTTTTAGATACTGTATCTAACAGAGTGTTGACCTGGGGCTTCCCAGCGTGGAAAGCAGGAGGCAGCAACTGTTTGTTCTTTAAGTCACTCGGTTTATAGTGATTTTGTTCTAACAACTTCTTCCTGGAGTTTGACTCCCACTTTCTCCACTCGCATCCAGTATCTCCTCCACTGATTTAGCCTTCTCCTACCCAACGTCCACTTCCCTAACCATTTAACTGCCTGTGCCATGACCCTGCTTTAAAAAAAAATGCTGCCATTTTTATAAGAAAAAAATTTGCATGCATTTTAAAAATGAGGTTCTATTGTTTCCTTCTGGTTTTAACGTGAAATGTTCCTCATAGACAAAATATCCACCCAAGTCACATCAGTGCTCTCTCTGTCTCCTGCCCCATTTGCAGTTATCTCAACTGGACTTTCTTTGCAATGTCTCACTGCTGATGTCATTTTTACAAGCAGTGACTCATTCTGGAGGTTTCCCCCCAATACTCCTGTACTCAGGAGGCTTTCCCCCAATACTCCTGTACTCAGGAGGCTTTCCCCCAATACTGTCTCTCATTCATTCAGGGAATTCCTCTCTCATTCTGAAATTCACTGAGACAGATCTATACAGTTTGCTTAGCATTGTACACACTATGACTTAGGGTCTTTATGGACCTTCTGTAAACTGCACTCCACACTAAGGAAGAATAAAGCTTGCCTTTAAAAAGCCTTTTTAAAAAGTTTCATAACGATGTTTGAAGTAAAGAAAGAAAAAAGCAATGATTTTCCAAGCTCTGTTTTGATGTCATTATTTTCCAAATTGAGAGGTCTTTTGTCAGTGAGATGTGCCAGACAGATAAGAGCAGGCTTGTTTTCTGGGCAAGGGTCCCTGGGCTCTGACTCTGCATCATTTTCATGTTTTCATTCCTCATCCCAACTAAGAAAATCTTGCTTTTCCCATCTCCTCCAATTGTGACTTGCGTCCAGGAGGAATAAAAAGATAAAATAAAAATTAATAGAAAAATTTAAAAATATCCTAGAACAACCACTTCGACGTATAGCTCTTACATGGTACACCACTCTAAAAGTCTAGTTCTTGGACAGTCTCAGAGATTCCCAAACAGCATGAGACCAAACAATATATTGCCAATATATAGTAAGAGGAGAGGGAAAGGTACCAGGAAGGAGTGAGTGGGAAGCAGGTGAGACTGGAATAGAGCACAGGAGCCCAGCAGGTACCATGGCCTGGGAGGTCACGTTCCCTGTCCGTATCACACCTCATTCCCTACGATGAAGGGAGAAAACAGCGGAGTGGGAAAGTCCTCCTCCCACTGTGGGTGACAAGGTGCAGTCATAGATAAGGGTTTAGCACACATAGGATGGTCCCCAACTACAGTGTCAGTACCACTTGAGATCATGTTTGGGATGTCAATTCTCAGGCTTTTCCTTAAGCCTCTTGAGTCATCAGAGTCATCCCCGGGTCTCAGATACAAAACCACCTGGGTCGAGACACTCTGCCTCAGCAGATGGTGGTGTTGGATAGATTGACTCTGAATATTAGTTCACTTAAACATCACATGCATTGATTATTTCTCTCATGTGGAGAGTTCAGAACCCTGGAGTAGTATGAATGGATGGTTCTAGCCTGGCATAGCTCTTGAGAGTCCAGCCAATCACAGCCACATAGGGGCTTGGATTGACTAACAGACCCATTGCTAGCCCATACACATGGTTGTTGGGAGGAGGCTGCTTACAGAACCAGGTGGCTGGTATTCACTGTTTCTGTCAGCTAAGACCATGTGAGACCCACAGCCCAGTCTTTGAAAGCCAGCCCTGGGAGGGAGCATGCCATCACCACGGTTGAGTATTCTGTTTGTTGTCAGTAAGGCAGTGGGTACAGTCCACAGTTAAGAAAAAGATTCTACCTCAGCTTCTGAAGGAAGGAGTATCAAAGATCTTTAAAACCTCCACAGCAGTGCTGGAAGTGAACACCCCCCCAAAAACATAATTTTTTTTTAAATCACATGAAATCTAGTTTATACCCTTCCCACAGATGATCAAGAGATATCTTGAGATTTAGTTCATTGTTCCAAAAGAAAATAACATTCTCCTAGATGTTTTTGTTTTATTTTATTTTGGTTTGTTTTGTCAGTAAATTGAATGGTATAATTAGTCACAAGTTTTCTGATGGTGAAGCAAGTGTTTATTTGGTAAGATGGCCGACCTAACATGTTATTGATGGATGAAGCCAAAGTTTCCATCTGTTCTGATTCTGAATGTCATGGGCTGCATTCCCAGTTCTCTAAAGAGCTGTCAACTCCCTGTGCCCAGTACACACACGAGCTCCTTCCTAGCTGTCTCACTTGAAGTCTACCTTTTCAGTCACTTCTGTGCTACATAGATTTTAGGTCTAGAGAAAGAAAAAAAAAAAGCCAGCAAAGCTAAAGACCCTGGTAAGAGTGTTTTTCTGTCACTATGATAAAACACTGACCAAAAACCAACTCGAGTAGAAAGGGGTTGACTCTTTACAGGTCAAAGGCAATTACTAAGAAAAAGCAAGACAGGAACGCGAGGCAGGAACTGAGCCAGAGGCCCTGACGCCGTGCTGCTTCCTGGCTTGCTCCCATCGCTTGCTCTGCCTGCTGTGTTATGTGACACAGGACCATCTTCCAGAGCTGGCACCACCCATATCGGGCTGTCTCCTCACACATCAATCACTGACTAATAAAATGCACTACAGACTTGCCGATGGCCAATATGATGGAGGCATTTTCTCCACTGAGATGACTCTGGCTTGTCTTAAATTGACCACATTTAGCCAGGGCAGCCCTCTGGGAAGAGAAGGGTGGGAGGCCTAGTTTACTCAGAACTATAGTGACACCACACACTTTCCGTGCCATTTTCATTCAGCACAGAACACACACAGGATGAGACAACTTCAGGCATGGATGAATGGCTAGGAATTGGACATTCTTAGGCAAGATTTCAAGGAATGCCTCATGTAACCTCACTAATTTATGATAACCCCAGGCCTAGATCTTCCTACACAGTTCTCTACTACTACAATGGATTGACCACCACTGACACAGTGCTCAAGGATGCACCTTTTATGTGTCAGACTAGCCTGAGAAAGCCAGGAACTGAAAATAGATTTCATCATATGAGAAAGCGTGAGAGAGAGAGAGAGAGAGAGAGAGAGAGAGAGAGAGAGAGAGAGAGAGAGAGAGAGAGAACACATACATGCATACACACCTGGCCAGTGCCCCAGGCATTCCCAACTTGACCTAAACTACCCTCAAAACAAGATGCTCACACCAGCTTTGGCTTGGTCAATCATCTCACACTAAGCTTGTTTTTGTAATAAGAGTGCTAAAAAATCAAGAGGCACACTGATGGGCACTTGGTCCTCAGGACAAGTTATAAAAATGCCGAACAAACACCCAAACTACTACAGGGTGTTGGTTTTTGCTCCTGATCGAAGGAAATGGGGAAGTGTGGCTTGTTGCCAACAATGGTAAAAACATTGTCCTGAGGTTTGACGATCTGCAAACAAATGCGTACACACAACTCAAAATGCTATTTCTCCTGAGTGGGCATTGCTTTCGTACTACGACACAGTCAGACCGGACGGCTTAGATTGTCTGGATGCACAGGCATTTTGAGAAACCGTACTCCATGCAGATACATGAAAAAAAAGACATCTCAGAAGATGGCCATCTAGAGTCCTGTTGTTATGCATTCTCTCACAAGACCAGTAAAAATCTGATACAACTTTTCCAAAAGATAATTTTGCAGTATCTGTCAAAAGACTTAAGAAAACAAAAACTTCTGCAGTTTCATTCCACTGCTGTTTTTGTTTTTGTTGTTTTCCTTTGTCTTGTTTTTGTTTTTGTTTTTGTTTCTGAGATGTTACCCTAGGAAAGCAGCCATGGGTGAGCAGTGATGATTTGGTTCCAGAGAGTTGATCCCCAACAGCTCAGTTTGTGGAAGTGAAATACTTGGATCACATTAAACACTGAGTAACAGGGCAGGGTCTGCATCAGATGACTTACAGTAACCCAGAATCTATGAAACTTTTAATTTCATTTTAATAAGTCTTTAAAGTCCATTTATAGCCAGACCTTCCACAGTGGACTTGGGGCTTTTGTTTTGTTTAATTTTCCTTCAAGCCTTTCCGAAGCCCAGGCCCCTCAGCCTCTGCTCCCATCTGTACTCGGAGCAGAAAAGGGATTTAGTCACAGCTGTGAGAGAAACTGAAAGAATGTCATTCACCCTCTAGTGTGGCTCTGGATGGGCCTTCTTTTTTTAATATTTACTTTTATTTTTTGTGTGCGGGTGAGTGTTTTGCCCGCATGTATATCCGTGCACCACATGTGTATAGTGTTAGAGGGAATCAGAATTCCCTGGAACTGGAGTTAACAGACAGCTGTGAGCTGCTATGGGGGTGCAGGGAATCAAACCAGGGTCCTCTGGAAGAGCAGCCAGTGCTCTGAAGTGCTCAGCCATCTCTCCAGGCCAGAATGAGCCCTTCTACCTGAGTAAGAGCAAGGTCAAAGCCATGTCAATAGAAACAATTATCTGCAAGAGCGGCAGTTGCTTGAATTTGTTTTTTTCATGAATCAAAAATAAATGTTGACTGTCGCTTATCAATGATACTCATGTAACCCATAATAATTCACCATCTAAACCCCAAGAAAAACGTCACACTGTCAGACAAGCTGGGTACTTTTGACCCTATCACACAGTTACACACTCCCAACTATCCAAACATCTAGCACTGTATCTTTTTTTTTTTTTTTTTTTTTTGGTAAGGAAATCAAACATTCATGCAGTTGGATACCTTTTTCCATTAACATGTCGGTCAGATATGCTGGGCCAGAAGGCTAAAGATGATCTCCAATGCTGTAGAGAGTGTTGGGTGACTGTTCAGGCAGCAAACTGTCTCTATCATTTTTTTTTCCCACTTTGGGAGCTGCTAACCTGCATTTCTTGTTTACTCAGATAATTAATTTTACTCCTTCTCAAGTCTCTGATGGAGTTGAAGATTGGATAGTTTAGTTTTACAATTAAGCTTAGTTGTTTAGGGGTTAAGGTGTTTTTAGGTCTAGATAGATGTTTTAAGTTGATAATGATGAGATATGATAGATATTGACTTACATTCGGAATTTTAGACTCACCATGATAGGAAAGATGTTTTCTTCAAGGTTGCCAAATAAAAATAGCCAAAACACTATGAACGTAACATTAATAAAATTTCTGATTTTTGCTGTTTTTCTTGCTATGTAGTTTATTTTATATATGTGTAATAATATAAAGCTATATAAAAAATTCTAATATTTTAAAAAATCAAAAGAAAAAGAAGTTTGTATCTTTCTTGCTCCGCATCATAAAGGCATGAGAACTTACCTCTATTTCCCCCCTGTAAGCACCTGCTCAGAGTAGGAATTCACGCAGCCTCTTAAAAATCAATTTATCCCTATGTTTCAAATGTGCTTATCCTTTGACCTCACAACTCGTTCTGGAAATAGAACTGCTATTGGACATTAGAAACAGCGCAATGAATGAGGATCCCACGGAGTGGATTATTACAAGAGCCTCAGGGTTGAAAGCCCCCTCTTCTGGCTTCTGTGGACAGTGCACACTTGTGGCATACAGACAGACATGCAGACAAAACACTCACACACATAAAATAAGTAAATAAAATTTTAAAGTTATGTTGTCCACTGACTGTATTGGCTCCAGAAATGTTTTTCAAACATTGATGAGATAAGAACTGTGCTAAACGACCCTGTGGTCATTTATAATTCCAATAATGAGTTTTAATGATAGTGTGCTTTTTTTTTCTTAATAAGAAGGCATCTTTATGAATTAATAAGCTCCATGACCAGATAACTGAGCTGTAGTGCAAACATCATCATTTTCCAATGGGAATCAAGTCTATACAAATACATTCAGTTAGACATTCTGAGTGGATGTGTTTCTAATTTATAGTAAAAGTTTTAATGCACTTTACATTTCGCTGTAATTATATCTCAAAAATCTGAAAGGACATGAAACATATCTCCCCTTCCTATCTTTTTTTTCCTTTTTTTTTTTTTTTTGTGTGTGTGTGTGTGTGTGTGTGTGTGTGTGTGTGAAAGCATATACCATTAAATAGTTTAAATTCCTTGCTTCTAGTTAGGGAAACCTATTTTTTTGAACCACCGTCTGGGCATTTCTCTGTCAATAAAACACAGACCACAGACTAATGTGTTTTTCTCGGAGTGTTACCTGGGAACAGCTTGAAACCTTCCTCTCATCTGAAAACTACCTTGATTTAAGCAAACAAATCTAAAAGGGCTTCCCGGGGAAAGAGTTTGTCCTGCTAACCACTTCCTTCTCTCTCTGAAGGAGATTAGAGAAGAGAAGTCACCCCGGAAAAGTTTGGGACATCATCACTCAAATCCGAGTTCAACAGTTCAGGCTTCTGTCGCCTTGGAGAGATAGAATGGGCATCCTGTATGCCGAGAAAATGACTTTACCTGAGCATCCAGAGTGGAGTCAGTCTGTCCGTCCCCTGGAATTCTGATAGTTCTATATACAAGTCAGAAGTTCACCTCAGTACACTGAAATTGCTTAAATATCCAGCTGTTAGTTTGTGTTTTTGAATTCCCTACTTTGATGGGCGATGGATGATTTGTCCAAAGCTTTGAAACCTGGTTTGTGTACCATTAAAGTGAGGGTAGAGCGGTCAGTGTCTAAGTCAGCCAGCAAACTTGCAAAGGTGCTTCGGTGAACTCGTGTTTCTTTGCTGTTTAAACATTTGTAAGTTGTAGTATGCGTGTGTATGTGAGAAAGAGAGAGAGAGAGAGAGACAGATAGACAGACAGACAGACAGAGACAGAGACAGAGGAGGTATATGTGCATGCGTGCTCTCACATTATGGATGCTCATGTGTGCTAGGGTGTGCATGTGTGTGTGTGCATGTTGGTCTACGATTGATGTCAGTGGTCTTGATTGTTTTCTACCTCAGTCATCGAGGCAGAGTCTCTCAGTTCAGTGCTGAGCTCAAAATACAGCTAGCTGCTTTACCTAGCCAGTTTGCTCTGGAGATCCTTTGTCTCTGCCTTCAAAGGCTGCAATTGGAAGTGAACAACCATGCTCCTTTGATATTTACATAGGTTCTGGGGACCCAAACTCCAGTCCTCATATTTTGTGCTCCCACAATAAGTACCATGATGGCTGATCTGTCTCTCCGGCCCCAGACACTGCTTTTAAACCACATTACTTTCCTTCCTGCTAGCCATTTTTTGCTCTGCCAGAGCAAAGGCAGTACTGGGCCTGCATGCACCTCCCCTGAGGTGTCCTTTCTCCTCTGCTGTCTGCCTTTTCCTCTGCCACAGTTCCATGGAGTCTATGCTCACACAGTGAGACAGTTACAATGCCCTAACTGCTCGGCAGGGTTACACAGAGGCTGATGTTATTTCTGTAGGGGTGTTGGAGCAGCGAAGACTTGGGGACCGCTTTCAGTTTGAGCCAAGAGGACTCTGATTCTTCCTTTGGCTTCCTAGATCTTCCACCCTTGTTCCTTAGCCCAACTCCATCAGTCTCTCTAAAAAGCCCCCTTCAGGAGTCACTTGCTACACTGATCCCCATGGGTCTGTAGGTATACCAGAAGGACATTGGAGGTAAAAAATAAATTATTTGCAGTCTTCTAATGCTGAACTTAAATAGACATCACAGGAACAGTTGCTAAAGTGCCCACAACGCTGCTTGCTCTAAATCAGGCTTACCTGGAACTACCCTCCAGCCTCCTCCTCTGTGAAAGTCTGAGTTGGAGAAATAAAATCACTATCAAGTAAATGAGCAATCAAACACTGTATCAGTGTATTTTGGGGGCCACGGGTAGCAAATTTGTGATTCAGATGACCAAGACTGAACAGCTTGATTTTGTCATGTTTGAGCATATTTTTCACTTCCTTTTTAGTGTTTTCTCATCAACACCAAATGTCCAGAGAAGAGAATAGAGTACTAGGATTATGTCTGAGAGTGTGAATGCTGCCTGTGGTTTGATGTTTACAGTAAAGAACTGAGAAACTATAAGAGTACATGAAAATGATGGATGAAACACTTAGAAAGTCCAATACTGGGGGTGGGGAGGGGAGTAAGGTTAAATTTCTTCGTTGGTTCATGGGATTTTTTCAGGCACGTTCAAAGTCAGCTTTGCTTTTCACACGTGTGGAATTTAGAACAGGCTGATGCATTGCCACCACCCTGTGACCAAAATGTTCAAGAAAACAGAGTGAACATATTGGATGCCACGCATGCTCTACAATTAACACTGAAATCCATTTGCATCCATGCAAAACACACACACACACACACACACACACATACACACACACATACACACACACACACACACATCAACTGAGGGCTCAGCAGTTAAGAGTCCTTGCTGCTCGTCTAGAACACTCAAGTCCAGTATTCATGGTAGGTGGCTTATAACTACCTGTAAATCTAGCTCTAAGGGATCCAACACCCTCTTCTGGCACACACACACACACACACACAAACACACACACACACACACACACACACACACACACACACACACACACAC